>JAKSZT010054242.1:166793-177373 GCA_026826555.1 Tolypeutes matacus | reverse complement strand
CACCTGCCCGAGAAGGGCTCTCAGGACAGGGCAGACCAAACCTGCTAGTTGATGCAGGGTCAGCTCCAGGCTCTTTCTCCCCCTCTCCTGTGGAGTACTCTACAATTAGTACAGGCTACAAGAGAAGGAAGTGGCGAGGGTCGGATTTCTCCAGTCCTTCCTAGGGTCCCAGGGCAAATCGCCGTGTGGTCATGTCCACTGGGCTCCACAGCCCAAATTTGCAGGTCAGAAACTGAGTCAGCCTAAGGCTGTGTCCCTCTCTCTCTCCCTTTTCTGGGAGTGGTAGATCCCTGGAGCCCCCTTTGTCTGTAGTCACAGGCCCAGAAGCCCCAGAATTCTAAAGGGTGTCAGGGAGTGTACCGGCAAGAGCAGCACCTGTTGGTTCCAACTCATGGTCCTGGTTCTGTCATTGTGATTTACCTGTTTTGTCCCACTCTCCTCTGGGTGGTGTGCAGACTGCCCCTACTGCTGTAAACCCTTGAAGATCTATTTTGGGGTGGTGTCACCCTGTTCTCTAGCTATGTTTCTGGAGAAGATATTCCCACATCTTACTAGTCTGCCATCTTCCCGGAAGTCACAACGATATTTGATTTTACCCATCTGTAACAGTATGTATTTCACTTCTTCCTGAAGGATTGAGATGAATTAAATCTCAGGGCCTCGACAATCTCCACTGCTTTTGAGAGAACCATTAGGGTTGAGATTTTCCATTCTGTTGTAATATAATCAGTTCTTTGGAGAAGAAATTAGGGACTTTCAGTTTTGTAGCCTCCTATTGCCCCCCTCCCCACAACCCAGGCAAAATCTGTGCGCTCTGTATCTGGGAATGGGAATAATGGCACACTTCTCAAGTTACACCCCTGATTTTGGAGCTAAGATTTTGTGGAGAAAGGACAATATATTGAATGCATCTTGTTACCATTCTAGGGACCAGTGTATTGGTGGTCAGCACCCCATTTTGCTGAACGGTGGCCATACCCCAGGTACAGCCACTGCTTCATGAGTTCCCATTTCTCCCGGATTTAGAAGACCACTCCTGAACACTGTGCCCTAGGTAAATGCCCTCATTTGAGTTAAGGCCTTCATTGAGTCTTGAAAATTATGGTCTTATTCACGCATTTCTGTGTGTGTAAGCCTTTTGCAAGTAGGGCATTTTGGTTAGATTCAGATGAGGGACCTTTTGATTAGGTCAATTTTTGTTAAATTGCTTTAGTTTAGTTAAGGGCCTCTGATGAGATTTCAGGCACCAGGATGGACCCCAATCATTATGTTGAAGACTTACATACTAGAAACACAAAGAGAAAGATTGCTGCCATGTTTACCTGCCATGTGGGAGAGGGCTCCATGATCTCCTACAGCTGTGGAGAGACACAGAAACCAGAGAGGCTGAGGGAGAGGCCAGAGGCTATAGTCATGGAGCAGCTTGAACCTGAAGACATCCAGGCCAGAGGAGAAGGGAGAGGTGTGAACAATTGTGTCTGATGGCCCAATGCTGACCTCCGGGAGAAAGTGAGTTTTGAAGAGAAGGAAGAGAGAGACAGGCAGGCCCCATATTTTGCCTTGACAGGAGTGCCACAGCAGCTGAACCTTCCTAAGACAGCATTTTTGATGATGCATTGATTTGGACATTTTCTCAGCCTCAGAAGTGTAAGTTCAACCCTAGTAAGATTCTATAAACACCAACCTACTTCTGGTATTTTGCATTGGCGGCCCTTGGCAAACTCAAACAGTTAGGGACAAAAGTTTGGAGAGCTGCACCATTCCCAAATAGCAGTGTGATGCTGTTGCCCAGTGATTTCACCTGTAAACTGTGGTTGTCTGCAGACAAGGCAGGAAAGAGTTATGGTAAGATGGAAGAGAAGTAATCTTGGGCAGCAAGGCCTGAAATAAAAGGAGTCAGGCAGGGGAATCACATGGTTTGGGGAGTAGTATAAAGTCACAGCTGCCCCAGTATGATGTACCTGCCTCAGGCATTTATTGGCCAGGTGTTAAGGGTGAGATTATAGCGTGGGACCTGGGGTCTCGTGCACAGAGGATTCATGGCACAGAGCGGAGATGACCTGCTCCTGTTCCTTTTGCCATTCCCTCCTTCCCTTGGCCTCCAGAGTTGACCCTCTGAGGAGGCTGCTCTTACTGTACCTCTCCTGGTTCTCAGACACAGACTCTAGTCTCCTGCTTCCAGTTCTACTTTCACCTTCTCCAATCTTGGTGCACCAAAGAAAGAGCAATGCTGAAACCTGTTTGTGACAGGAAGTAAATGACAAAATTCACATTACAGCACTGGCTACAGCAGTAACATCATGAAAATGAGCATCACTAGGACACTGACCCTAATGAATAGTACAGAAATACCAGAAAGTTCTGGGACCTAGGGATGACAAGAATAGAAGTGAGGTTATGAGAGATTGCAATGTTTGCAGAAAATCTCAGAGGGTGCCAATGCCACATATTTCTCAGACTAATTAAATATTATATTTTTAATAGTTTAGAAATGATGCAGACTTCTTCAATCCCAGAGGAGAATGGAGGGGTTGGATGGAAAAAAGCTGATAAACAACTGAAGAGGCTGGAATGTAAAACGTGTTCACTGCTGTCCCCCAATCCAGACAGGGAATGTCTGTTTTTGGAACCAAACTCTCAAAACCCCAATGCAAACCATCACCATAGGTTCTGGATCCACAAAGGAGGACAGGGAGAAAGCCCTTCTCAACACTCACAACCTCAGTAAGTGATGTGAGTCACTCTGGCCTGTCGTCACTGTGGAGTAAGCAGCAAGAAGTCTCTCTTCTCCTATGGTGCTAACTGCCCTCTAACTGGACACTTGTAGAGAGCAGTGTGGCCTTCACATGGTTGCATGATGCTCCTCATGTTCAGTGCTAACACAGGCTGAGGGTGACCTTCACCCATCCAGGCAGCATGGGAGGTTGCTAAGGGGAGAAAGCAGTTTTCCTTTATGGGTGACTATATTTGCAAAGTGTGAGGGGAAGTGCCCCCCCAACAGTAATGTTGCAGATACAAATCAATATCTTCAATTCAACCAATTTGTATGATTTGATTGTGTACTACATTCAAAATTTCTTTTTAAATTATAATCAAATTATCCTTGCAAAGAGTATAAAAATAATTTATATCTGTTATGGCAAACAGTAAGTTTCCTTCTCTAGTCTCAAGCTCCATCCTCAGAATTATCTGCATTGGCAGATCCTTTTGGGTACACATTTCTGTTTGGAAATACACGCATTCTCTAGTTTCATCCATCCCACACCCTATCACATGTGAGAAAATATTGGAGTACAACTTAAAAATGTAAATAAATTTTTTAACTTCTTAAAATACTTGAGACTAGAAGTATATCGTCTTATTATGAAAGGATCATTTCTGATTTAAAATAATAAGGAAAATTGGAGTTAAGTAGAAAGCAGGTGAATGTAGTTCAGTGGCTGTTAAACTAGAATCCACATCAGAATCAGGTTAAGAAACTGAAAAAATGTAAATCATTGCGGTGCCTTATAAGAAAATGCTACAGGTGAGACGCAAGTTGGCATCGGTTTAGGAGGATACTCACTATTTCTCTGGGTTGGCCGATTGTGGGTGGGGTCCTGCCCAAGGGTCTGTGCTGTGGGCACACGAAGGGAGAAGCTTGGGTCACTTAGCAGCTGGCAGATCAATGCCGTGGAGTGATCAGTGGAGATTCCTGAGTTCTGAGACTGCCTGAGGTGGTTAATACAGATGGCTGAGCCTTACCCACAGGGACAATGGCTGGTTTGAACCATGAATCCTGCAACCACAACTCACACTCACGAATTGAGGCAACATACTATGAGGGAGGGAGGGCTCTGACAGAAGGTGTAGAGGGTTATAATTTCTGTGGATTTGGCTGCCTGGACCCCCTCATAGATTCAGGGATCAGAAAAGCTGGCTTGAAACAGTGCCAGGTCGAGGGTAGAGGGGAATCTGCTGAGGAAACCTGATTTACCCAACAGGCAACTGACCCTGAAGCCTGGCAACAGAGGGGGCAGAGTCAACAAATTTTATCATTCTGCCTTCATAAGCATCATAGCTTCAATCCCCTGGGTGGCAAGGAAGTGGGAAGGGCTTGATTAGTTTCCACAAGCCTGTTTAGGGTCCCCTCGGTGAAGGGGGTGATCTAGCAGAGAACATCATTTGGGTCCCTTATATTGCCAAAAAAAAAGAAGAAGACAGTCACTTTAAAAAATGAATTCCTTTTCTTAATTCAGTTTAATACCAAAAATCTGCTTCAAAACCTGCAGAGAGAACCCAGAAGGGAAATTAATAAACACAAGCAGGCTGAGAGGATCCGTCACGACCTCAGGAGGAAAACTTCCTCCTTAGCTTTGTTTGACTGCTTGCTGGTGTGGTTGTTTGGTTTTTCTCTATTTATTTGTTGTCTCTTGCTTTTATTTCCTCTTTACTCTCCCTTTTCTGTTTTCCTTCATTTTTAAAAATATTAAGTGCTTCTAGCTTACCTCTTCTTTGCTGTTCTTCTTCTTCACTGATTTCCCTTTCACTGTCTATATTGATATTGTATCCCAAGCTATCTCTTATCCTTCCTTCACCTCTCTGCCTTATGCTTTCTGTTGTGTTTTTCAAACCCCACGCTTTTTCATTAGCCCACATCTTAAGGGTGACAATTTCTATTCTATGTATTTTGTTTACTTCTTATTTTATTAATATTAGCTTTTTCCTTTTAGCCCTATATTTACTGTTTCTCTCCCTCCTCTTCATTCTAGCCTTCTAATTCATTATATATATATTCCTTTAATTGGTTTCCCAGGCCATTATAAGTACTCTCCTTTTTTTCCTATTACTCTACACTGCCTACACAAGTTAAATATTCATTTCACTAAGTCCTATTTGGCCCTTCTTGTAATTTTTATCAATATTACTATTATCCTTCTTCCTTTCTCACATCTTTCAATCCCTCTAGCCCTAATTTTTGCCTTCAAGCTAACATAGAAAGAAGCAAGGAAACAAAATAAGAAGAGAATGTGTCAAAGAGAAAACTTAACACACACACAAAACCACAAACTAAATAAAACACGAGAGGAGTGAGAGAAATGAATCAACTGAATAAACCCAGCAAGATAAAATGATGACTAGAGGGCAATGAAAAATTACAAACGACACTGAGAAACAGGAAGACATGGACCACTCAAAAGAACAAACTACAAACCAGGAATATATGCAGAACATCGAACAACTAATCAAAGATTCCCAAACAAATATCATGAATCAACTTAATGAAGTGAAGGAAGAGATTAAGGATATTAAGAAGACACTGGGAGAACATACTGAAGAAATTGTAAACATATGCAAAAACATAACAGATATGAAGGTGATCAATGGCACAATCCAAGAAATTGAATGGATGCTGGATTCACATAACAGCAGATTTGTACATGAAGAAGTAAGAATTAGTGATGTGGAAGACAATACAGCTGAAATCAAACAGATAGTAGAACAGATAGCCAAAAAAAAAAAAAAAATCCAGCAAGGACTCAGGGATTAAACTGAAAACATAAAACACGCAAACATACGCATTATGGGCATCCCGGAAAAAGAAGAGAAGGGAAAGTGAACAGAAGGAGTGTTGAAGGAAATAATGGCTGAAAGCTTCCCAACCCTATTGAGAGAGATAGATGTTCTGATCCAGGAAGCAAAGCACACCCAAACAGTATAAATCCCAACAGGCCAACTCCAAGATATATACTTGTCAAAATGTCCAATGCTCAAGACAAAAAGATAATGCTCAAGGCACCAAGAAAAAAGAGAAACATCACATAAAATGGATGCACAATAAGATTAAGTCTGATTTATCATCTGAAACCATGGAGGAATGAAGACAGTGGTATGACATAGTCAATGTACTAAAAGAAAAACCTTCAAGCCACGAATTCTGTATCCAGGAAAACTGAAATTCAAAAATGATGGAGAGTTCAAAATATTCACACATAAACAGAAATTAAGAGACTATGTCAAGAATAGTCTTTCTTGAATAAGAAATACTAAAGAAAGTTTTACAAGTTGAAAGGAAAATCAAGAATTAGGAGAGTTTAAAAATAACTAAAAAGACAAAAACAGAAAAAAAATAAAATATGACATATGTTAATCCAAAGAAAATATGGCTGAAATAAGAAATTCATTGTGAGTAATAACACTGAATGTTAATGGATTAAATTCACCACTCAAGAGACACAGATTGGCAGAATGGATAAAGAAATATGATCCATCTATATGCTGCCTACAAGAAACCCACCTTCAACCCAGGGATTCAAGGAGGCTGAAAGTAAATGGCTTGAAAACAACTTTACAAGCTAACAATAGCCATAAAAGGGCAGGAGTATCTATTCTAATATCAGACAAAATAGACTTTAAATGCAAAACTATTTTAAGAGACAAAGATGTACACTCTATATTAGTAAATTGGGTAATCTCTCAAGAAGAGAGAACAATCATAAACATTTACACACCTAATCAGAGTGCCTCAAAATTCAATCTCTGGAAAAGCTAAGTGGAGAAATAAATGCCTCTACAGTTATAGCAGGGGACTTTAATACACCATTATCATCATTAGACAGAACATCTAGACAGAGAATCAACAAAGAAACAAAGACTCTCAAGAATACATTAGAGGGAAGCGGCTGTGGCTCAATCAGTAGGGCTCCCGTTTACCATATGGGAGGCCCCAGGTTTGGTTCCCGGGGCCTCCTGGTGAAGGCAAGCCTGCCCGCACGGCGTGATTAGCTGACCCAGTGAACACAAGCAGCAAGGGGGGGGGATAAATGAATAAATAAATAAAATCTTAAAAAATATATAATACATTAGAGGACCTTGACTTCATAGACATATACAGAACAATATTCCCAAATACATCAGGATTTACATTCTTCTCAAGTGCACATGGATCATACTCTAAGACAGACCACATGCTAGGTCACAGAAAAACACTCAATGAATTCAGAAAGATTGACATTATGCAAAGTAATTACTCTGATGACAATGGAATGAAATTGGAAATCACTAAGGGCCAGAGAAACAGATTAGGCACAAGGATATGGAAGTTAAACAACACACTCTTAGACAAACAGTGGGTCAAGGAGCAAATCTCAAAAGAAATCAGTAACTACCTTGAAACTAATAAAAATGACAACACAACATATCAAAAGCTATGGTATGCAGCCAAAGCTGTCCTGAGAGGGAAGTTCATAGCTGTAAATACATATATTAAAAAAGAAGAAAGAGCTGAAATTGAAGACCTAACTGCACACTTGGGGGAATTGGAAAAACAAAAACAAACTAAATCTAAAGGAAGTAGAAAGAAGGAAATAACAAAGATTAGAGCAGGACTAAATGACATAGAGAATAAGAAAGCCCTAGAAAAAAATAAAGAAAACCAAAAGTTGGTTCTTCAAGAATATCAATAAAATTGACAACCCCTTAGCCAGACTAACAAAGTAAAAGAGAGAACAGATGCAAATACACAAAATAAGGAATGAGCAAGGGGATATCACTACTGATTCCACAGAAATTAAGAGCACCATAAGAAGATACTTTGAAAAATTATATGCCAACAAGAATGATAATTTAGAGGAAATGGGCAAGTCTCTAGAAATGCTCAAACAGCCTACATTGATGAAAGAAGAAATTGATGAACTCAACAGTCCAACTACGGTAAAGTGGTACACTCAGTCACCAAAAACCTCCCAATTAAGAAGAGCCCAGGACCAGATGGCTTCACAGCTGAATTATACCAAACATTCCAGAAAGAGCTAATGGCAATTCTACTTAAGTTCTTCCAAAGAATAGAAATAGAAGGAATATTGCCTAACTCATTCTACGATGCCAACATTACCCTAATACCAAAACCAAACAAAGATACTACTAGAATCAGCCCTGGTGTCCACCAACAGATGAATGGATAAGGAAAATGTGGTACATACATACAATGGAATATTACTCAGCTGTAAGAAGGAATAAAGTGCTAACACACGGAATAAGGATTCACATTCATTACATTCACAGTGCTTCACTCCAGTATGAATATCGTAATGTTTAAAGAGATACTGCCTCTGGCTGAAGGCTATTCCACATTCCTTACATATATAGGGTTTCCCTCCACTATGAATTTTCTCATGGTCAGTGCGATTTGATAAGCTACTGAAGGGTTTCCTACAGTCCTTACAGATATAGGGTTTCTCTCCTGTTTGTCTTCTATGGTGTATTACTCAGCCAAAGGGGTGCTAATATGAAATAACATAAATGGGTTTGTCTTTATAAAGGATATTTATTTGGGGTAGAAGTCCACAGATATCAGGCCATAAAGCCTTAAGTTTCTTCTCACCAAAGTTCATTGCCAGGTGTTGGAGCAAGACAGCTGCCGGTGTCTGCCAGGGTTCAGGCTTTTTGTGTTCCTCTCTTCCTGGGCCTGCATTTCTCTCTGGGCTTAGCTGTTCTGGTTCCTCAACAAGGTCACTTGTAGACTATCAGGCAAACAGCTTACTTTTCTTCTTCTGGGGCCTTTTCTCCAACATCAAATTTTCTTCTAAAAAACAACTGCTTCAACTGTCCTTTGCCATTCCTTTTATATTTGATTCCCCCACTCACTAAGAGGTGGGGTTCAGCACCCTAGTGACATGGCCCAGTCAATGCCCCAATCATGCCCAGATTAACAGATCAGTTTACAAGCATGATACAATTATATTTTTGGAATTCATATTTACATCAAATTCCCCAACGGTTACACCTGGTGTGTAATGAGGCTTGATTTCTGAATGAAATCTTCGCCACATCCATCACATTCATAGGGATTCTCTCCAATATGTATTCTCAGATGGTTAATGAGGTTTTCCTTTTGGTTGAAGACATTTCCACATTCATTGCATATAGAGGGTTTTTCTCCAGAATGAATGCTCTGACGTTTAATGAACTAATGCTTTTGGCTGAAGGTTTTTCTGCATTCTTTACATTCATTTTTTTTCTATCCACTATGAGATTGTCATGTTCTCTGAGATATGATTTATACCTAAAGGCTTTTTCACATGCCTTACATGCATAGGGTTTCTTTGCAGCAGAAAATCTCTTGTATCTGAGATTTGACATTTGAATTAAAGCTTTCCAACATATATATGAATTCTCTTCAGTAAGAATTTTCTGATGAATAACGAGGTTTTCTGTCAGGTTGAAAACTTCTCACATATATTACATTTATATGCTTGTTCCCCTGTATGGCTTTTAAAATGAGGAGTAAAAAAGTGACTGTAAAGAGCAGAATATATTCAGAACTCACATATGGTTTCTCTCTAGTGTGAATTTTCTAATTTTCCATGAGATTTTGTTTCAGATGGAAGCATTTTCATGTTCATTACAATACTAATTTTTGTATGAATATTTCATGCTCATTGAGATTTAATGCCTGGCTGAAGGATTTCCAATATTCCTTACATACACAGCGTTTTACTCCTGCATGTTTCTTTGATGGGACTCTAGGTTTCCTAAGCTCATGAAATCCCAAATGGTTTCTCTGAAGGTTTAATTTTCAGGTATCTCAGGAAGGTGAATTTCCAAGAAAACTTCACACTC
Organism: Tolypeutes matacus; assembly: GCA_026826555.1. Lineage (NCBI taxonomy): Eukaryota > Metazoa > Chordata > Mammalia > Cingulata > Chlamyphoridae > Tolypeutes > Tolypeutes matacus. The sequence goes on along the minus strand of JAKSZT010054242.1, from coordinate 167,773 downwards.
ATTACACTTCAAGGGGAGGACTATCATGTGGGGAAAACTGGCAAAACTCATTCTCTTCTTTTTTTTTTTTTCCTTTCATACATTCCCTCATGCTTAGGTAAGCATGATGCAAATTCCTTCAAAGTGAAGTTACATTCATAGAGGTGTTATTTTGAGGAAACAATGATTGTATCAGAGAAAATGTTTTCCCAACATTCTTACATTCTCTGCATTCATCTTATGTCTGTACTCTTGTGGAAACGGATATAGCATCACTCGCAAGCCTTTTGGTATGCAGTTCTTTCTGCTTTTTAATGTCCTATGCTTCTTCATAGTTTGTGGGATTCTTAAAAAGCAGTGCTTAGAGGGAAATTTATAGCATTGAATGCATTCATTAGAAAAGAGGAAAGAGCCAATATCAGTCAACTAAGCATCCAATTTGGGAAGTGCAACAATATCTTTTTCTTATTTGTTCTATTATTAATGTCTCTTCTTCCTTCAAATGAGCATCACATCCAGTTTGGTGACTTCATAACTAAGAAATGGGGAAGTGATACAGCACTTGATTTATGTTGGGGATAAAACAACACCCCATAAATCAACCCTGGAACCTTCAGGTTTTGAATGATAAGAAAGGTACAGCTTCCAAAGATGCACGAGTAAGGTGGTGCCAGAACAATGGCCTAAACTGCAACCCAGGAAATCCTGAATACTTTGCTTTGGACTGACTATTTTTGTTCAATTTCTTTTTCTTCTATTTATTTGGATGAGATGCACTATTTAATATTCTTTAAAGTTTACCGGGGAAATTATAACACTTTTGCTTGCCTTTCCAAATCTGCACTTATTATTTGTTATTGACTTGCAAAATAATGTATTTTAAAACATTTTATGCCGTGTATTAGTCATCCAAAAGGGTGCTGATGGGAAGCGGCTGTGGCCCAATCAGTAGGGCTCCCGTTTACCATATGAGAGGCCCCGGGAATCGAACCCGGGGCCTC
>JAKSZT010054242.1:103266-166693 GCA_026826555.1 Tolypeutes matacus | reverse complement strand
ATAAATGAATAAATAAATAAAATATTTAAAAAAAAAAAACAAAAAAAAAAAACAAAAAAAAAACAAAAGGGTGCTGATGCAAAATGCCTGAAATCTGTGGGTCTTTATAAAGGGTATTTATTTGGGGTAGGAGCTTACAATTACCAGACCATAAAGCATAAGTTTCTTCCTTCCCCAAAGTTTGGTACCCCATCTTGGAGCATGACAGCTGCCGATATTTGCCATGGTTCAGATTTCTTGGGTTCCTCTCTTTGCAGGTCTGCATTTCTCTCTGGGCTCAGGTCTTCTGGTTCCTCCACAATGTCAGGTGTAGACTATGAGTCTCGCTAAGCTTTGCCTCTCTCCACGAGGCCAGCTGTGAACTCAGGTGGATGGCTTTTCTCTTTTCCCCAGGGCCTTCTGTCCTGGCTCATCAGAACTCCAACATCAAAAACTACTCTAGCTCTGTCCTATGCCATGTCTTTTTATGTTTGAGGCCCCAGCCACCAAGAGGCGGGACACAATGCCCTACCGACTGTGGCCTAGTCAATGCCCTTATCATAACTTAATCATGCCCAGATTAAGAGAGCAGTTTACAATCATGATACAATATCTATTTTTGGAATTCATAATGATATCCAACGGTTACATGTCCATTTACACAGCTTATGCTATATATTATTTTATGCTGTATTTGAACACTTTATTGATGTCCTAGGCCACGGATATCATTATTACTTTTTCCATTCAGTAGTCATTTAGATATATGAATTTAATGTACAAATATTGTTCTTCCATCCATCCTGAATATTGAATCTTCTGAGATTATTTTCTTTCTGCCTGAAGAATATTCTTTTACATTTCTTTAAAGTGAGTTGCTGCTAGCAAACTATTAGTTTTTACTCATCTGTAAAAGTATTTATTTCACTTATTCCTGAAGGATTGAGATGAATTAAATCTCAGTCCCTCCATGATCACCACTGCTTTTGAGAGGAAACTTAGGGTAGAATTTCTCCATTCTGTTGTAAATGTCATCAGTTCTTTGGAGAAAAAATTTGGGGCTTTGGGTTTTACAGCCTGCTTCTTGCTCACCCACCCCCCAGGCAATATCTGTGCACTCAGGCTCTGGGGATGGGAATAATGGCACACCTCTCTGAGTTACACACCTAGTTTTGGAGCTAAGATTTGGTGGAGAATGCACAGTATATTGAATTATTCTTGGTCCCCTTCTAAGGGCCAGTGCAGTGGTGGTCAGGACACCATTTTGCTCAACGATGGCCACACCCAAAATACAGCCAATGCTTCATGAGTTCCCATTTCTCCCAGACTGAGGAGACCCCTCCTGATCCCTGAGTCCTGGGTTAATGCCCTCATTTGTGTCTTGTGTGACCCCAGAATGTATATTCTTACTAACCCATAGCTGTGTGTGTAAGCCTTTTTTATGTAGGACATTTTGGTTAGATTCAGATATGGGACCTTTCATTAGGTCACTTTTTGTTAGATTGCTTTAGTTTAGTTAAGGCCTCTTATTAATTTCAGGCACCAGGATGGACCACAATCACTTTGCTGAAGTCCTACATACATGGAACACACAAAGAGTGCTGCCATATGTACCCTGCCATGTGGGAGAGGGTTCCAGGGTCTCCTAGAACTGTGGAGTGACACAGAATCCCTAAAGGCTGAGGGAGATGCCAGAGGCTTGAATCATGGAGTAGCTTGAAGCTGAAGACATCCAGGCCAGAGGATAAAGGATATGTGTGAGCAACGGTGTCTTCTGGCCCACTGCTGAGCTCAGGGAGAGAGTGAGTTTGAAAGAGGAGGCAGAGAGAGACAGGCAGGCCCAACATTTTGTCTTGGCTGGAGTCCAGGAACAGCAGACCTATTTTAGGACAGCATTTTTTATAATGCTTTGATTTGGATATTTTCTTAGCCTCAGAACTTTAAGCTTTAACTTTAATAAAATACAATAAAAGATAACTCATTGCTGGTATTTTGCTATGGCAATGCTTGGCAAACTCAAACAGCTGGGGACACAGATTTGGAGAGGGGCCCTGTTCCCAAATGGCAGTGTGTAGCTGCTGCTCAGGGAATTCACCTGTAAACTGTGGATATCTTCAGACTAGGCGGGAATGAGTACTGGAAAGATGGGGGGTAAGTGCTCTTGGCCAGCAGGGCCTACAAGCCAGGGAGTCTGGCAGGGGATTCACATGGTTTGGGTACTTGTCTAAAGTACCAGATGCCCCAGTATGATGTACCTGCTTCAGGCAGGGGTTGGCCAGGTGGGCAGGGGCAGATAAAAACATGGGCCATGGGGTCTGGTGCAGCAGAGGAGTCAGGGCACAGATAGGGGACTTCTTGTTCCTGCTCCTTTTGCTCTTCCCTCCTTCCCTTGGCCTTCAGCTTTGACTCTTTGAGGAGGCTGCTCTTACTGTACCCTTCCTGGGTCTCTGGCACAGACTCAGGTTTCCTGATTCCAGTTCTACATTCATCTTCTCCAGTCTTGGGGCAGCTAAAAAAGTACAATGCCAAGATGAAACCTGTTGGTGTCCAGAAGGAAATGTCAAAATTCACATTACAGCATTGGCTACAGCAATAACATCACCAGAATCAGAAACATTAGGCCAGTGACCCCAATGAATAGTATGGGAATCCCAGAAATTCCTGGGACCTAGGGCTCACAAGAATAGAAGTGAGGTTGTGGGATAGTGCCATGTTTGCAGAAAACCTCAGAGGTAGCAGATGCCAGATATTTCTCAGAGTAATTAAATATAAAATTTTCAACAAAATTTGAACAGAGTTGAAAATGATACAGATCTCTTTAATCCCAGAAGAGAATGGAGGGGTTCGATTGGAAGAAGTCGATGAACACCTGAAGAAGCTGGAATGTAATACGTCTTCACTGCAGTTCCCCCAAACCAGAGAGGGAGTGTCCTGTTTGGGAACCAAGCTCTCTGATCCCCAGTGAAGACCATCATCATAGGTTCTCGATTCACAAAGAGGACTGGGAGAAAGCCCTGCACAGAAGTCACAGCCTCAGTTAGTGATGTGAGTCACTCTTGTAGGTCTTCACTGTTGATTAAGCCCTAGGAAGTCTGTCTTCTCCTGTGGTGCTAACAGCCCTCTAACCTGACACTTGTAAAGAGCAGTGTTGACTTCACCCGGTCACATCCATGCTTCTTATAGTCCATGCTCACTCTTGCTGAGGGAGGCCTCCACCTGTCTAGGCAGCTGGGGAGGGGGCCAAGGTGTGTGAGCTCTTTCCTTTTATGGGCGACTATATTTGCAAAGGGTGAGGGGATGTGACCCCCATAATGTTGCAGATACAAATCAATATCTTCAAAGGAACCACTATGTATGATTTCATTGTGTACTATTTTCATAATTTCTTTTAAACTATAACCAAATTATCCATGCAAAGAGTATAAAAATGATTTTTTATGTTATGGCAAAGAGCAAAGTTCCTTCTGTAGCCTCAACTCCCATTCCTCCTTCCTCAGAATTATCAGCATTGGCAGATTCTTTTGGGTACACATTTCTGTTTATAAATACATGCATTCTATTGTTTCATCTATCCCACAACCTATCACATATGAGAAAAATATTGGAATACAACTTAAGAATATAAATATATTTTCTAACTTCTTATATTAGTTGAAATTAGAAGTATATCACCCAATTATGAGAGGATCATTTCTGATTTAAAATAATAAGGAAAATTGGAGTTAAGTAGAAATCAGAACGCTGTAATTCTGTGGTTGTTAAACTTGAATCCACATCAAAATCAGTGGAAGAAACTGAATAAATATAAATGGTTGGGGTGCCTTAGAAGAAAATGCTACAATAATGGGCAGCATTATTTTTAAAATGATAATTTTATAAATGCTTACCCAGAATGAAATGGACTGAAGGACCAGTGAAAACAACCAGTACAATTTGAAATAAGTGGAAAGCCCATGTTTACATAAACTAAGATAAATCTCGACTTCTGATGCAAAAATTAGTGGTAAGAAATTGAACAAAGATGAGTTTGGAAGATGATGTGGGAGGAGTAGATCTCAGAACAAACTTCAATTGCACTTTTCCTGAGGAAAAAGACATCCTGAATTGTGCAGTCACAGCCACTTCCTTAAAAGATTGGCAACAAGCTGCACAGAGTGGAGATGGAGATTCTTTGGAGATTCACATTCATTACATTCACAGGGTTTCTCTCTGGTATGAATGTTGTAATGTTTAATGGCATACTGCCTCTGGCTGCAGGCTATTCCACATTCCTTACATATATAGGGTTTCCCTCCAGTATGAATTTTCTCATGGTCAGTAAGATTTGATTTGCTACAGAAGGGTTTCCTACAGTCCTTACAGATATAGATTTTCTCTCTAGTTTGTCTTCTCTAGTGTATTAGTCAGCCAAAGGTGTGCTAATGTGAAATACCAAAAATGGGTTAGTCTTTATAAAGGGTATTTAGTTGGTGTAGAAGTCCACAGATACCAGGAAATAAAGCATTAAGTTTCTTCTCACCAAAGTTCACTGCCACGTGTTGGAGCAAGATAGCTGCTGAAGATTGCCAGGGTTCAGGCTTCTTGTGTTTCTCTCTTCCCAGGGCTGCATTTCTCTCTGGGCTTAGCTCATCTTTTCCTCCACAATGTCAGCTGGAGACTATCAGGCAAAAGGCTCACTTCTCTATTTCTGGGGCCTTTTCTCCAACATCAAAATTGCTTCTCAAAAAAAAAACTGCTTCAACTGTCCTTTGCCATGCCTTTTATATTTGATTCCCCCACCCACTAAGGGGTGGGGCTCAACACCCTACAGACGTGACCCAGTCAACGCCCTAATCATGTCCAGATACAGAGATCAGTTTACAAGCATGATCCAAATATATTTTTGGAATTCATAATTACATCAAATTCAACAATGGTTACATTCCACCCTCTGAATTCCAAAAATACATTACAATTCTCAAAAAAAATTAAATCAATAACAATTCAAGCACAAAATCATATCATAGCATTTTAAGAAATACAGTTCATCTTGAGGCATAGTCTCATCTGCTATCAACCTCTGAAACTTACAAAACCATTTAACTGCTTCTAATACACAAATGGAAAGACAAAGGATAAACATTCTCAATATCATAGGGAGAAATTGGGATGTTAAACTTGAGTCATGGATCCTCTACAATTTAGTAAACCTGCAGTGCATCCTCCATTCTATTTCAATGTCTGAGTCATTCTTAGGATGAAGTTTTTTTCTCCTTGGGCCACATGTGGACCCACCCTTTCCACAGGCTTACCTAATGGCCACTTTCTTGGTTCCACCCTCATCAAGCATCTGGGTGTTGAACAACCTCCAGGCCTCACCACCCAAGAGTGTTGGGGTGATTACCTCTCCTTACCCAATCTTTGGGTTAGAGTCTTAGCACCCATAGTACAGTGAGGTGAAGATAACATTCCCATTAACCTTTGGCATACAGGCTCAACCCTCTCAGAGCAAAGAGTTGACCACCTGGCATTCCCTAACTTTTGGCATACAGGTTCAACCCTCTTAGAGCAATGGGTTGACCCCCTGGCCTTCTTTATTTCATGGGGGACAGGTAAAACCCTCTCAGACCTATGGGGTGTTGACCTTAACTGCCCTAATGTTTAAGGAATGTACTCCACCCTTTCTGCTCCCTGGGATGGCAAAACTCTCCCAGAACATCGGGTGGGGACATACATCCTCTTCAACTTCTGGAGAAAACTGAGGCTTTCTGTACACATGGTTGTGGCTCCTTTCTTGACCCATGGAGATATCTTAAGTCCAGATCTCTGCTTCCACAATTTTTTCTTAAAGCTGATTCTCCTTCAATCTCTCCTTTCCATGTTCTCTTTTGACCAAGCCAACAGTGGTTTTGTACATACAGCTCGCTCAAAAACTTTGTTGGTTTAGCATGCAGGAAGCAGGGGTCCAAGCCAGCAGACAGTAAGACTTTCCACAATTCTTTCCTAGGTAACTGCATCATCCTTTCTGATTTACAAGTTCCAAGTTTAGTAAAGTCTTTAAATGGGACATTTTCATCTGTGAATTTGATTTCCAGAAACTTGGAGGTTCCAGAATCAGTTTCTGCTTTCTTTGGGCCCAAAAGTTCAGGCCTTAGTGTATTTCGCTCATCTAGTATTTTGCTATAATCTGCAAGGAGAAGAGAAACTACATTCTCTGAGTTTACCTTGAGAAGTTATTCAGCTAAATGCTCCAGTTCACCATTTTCATATTCTGTCTTCCATATAACACCAGGAGTTAATCTTGCTAAGTTCTCTGCAACTTTAAAACATGGATCACCTTTCCTCCATTTTCCAATAATTGTTTCATCATTTACTTCTAAGGCATCATAGAAAGTCTCTTTAGCATCCATATGACTATCAAATTAATCTAGGCCTTTTCCATCATGCATTTCACAATTTCTCCAAAGGATAATGGAGGAGAATCTGCTAAAGACAAACTATCTAAAGCATTGCTTACCGTAAAATTTTTAATAGACAACAAATTTCTAATACCACAGCATTAAAAAGACAATGGGAGGTTAATAAAAAGAATGAAAATGAAAAATTAAACAACCAATATATGGGGAAAAGGAGAGGTAAAATTTTGGGGCCGAGGTTTTGCTCTTATCATTACAGAAACAGGAGAACAGCAGTGGATCCCCTCCAGAAGAATCAAGCCTAGAGTTGAACATGCTGCCAAGACTTAAACTATGGACATGGTGGTTTTACATTGGATTAATTATAGGTAAAGTATTAGGTCAAGGTAAGATACCACATCATAATTATACTTATTGGGCATACATAACCAACCCACCTCTTCTAGAGCTGTTAACTTGGAGCGAAGAGTCTTACCAATTTATCTTAATCAATCTCACCATTTTCCAGGACCTATAAATATATGACTACCCTTAAAGCCAAAAGAAGAAGGGAAACTTATAGAAAATTTAACTTCACCTTTTATAGACTGCCCTATTTGTATTGGATATCGTTCTGTATGCATGCAACTTAAAAATCACGTATAGTTTTAACAGAGAAAAATAAAACTCAAATTTATGTTCTCATTTTCCATTCTTTGCCTTATAAACCAGAAAATATGGTAAATCTTACATGTCTCTCTCAAAATAGACTACTTAGTGACAAATGGCATATATGTCATGGGCTTACAGAGATTGTGTTGTTTGATGATTCCTATGGAATTGTAAAGGATCCGGCCGTTATAGGGATACTGAAATCTATTAAAAACACAACCATATCTTGATTCATTAATAATTCAACCATAATCACAAATGACTGTAATCCTTATTTCTGGAATTTTGGTAATACAGCATTTATTTAACAGCTCAATAATTTGGAAAGATCAAGGAAGGTATATCCCATAACCATGGGACTCTAAACTTAACAAAACTCAAGGTTATTTGTGGGAATTATTTTTGGGAACTGGTCCAATTTTTGAATGGCAAGGCAGTAAAACTAATATTACTAATTTAAAAAGAGAATCAACTCAATTTCTTACAGTAAGTGTACAAGATCCCATAGTTTTATCATTAAAAATTAATCTTTGGTGAAAGGAATATTAGTTGCTCCAATTGCTGTTTATTTACATGTCTTAAGAATTCATATTTGCAGGAAAAGCAAACTCTTTTTATAGCAAAAAGAAGTAAAGGACTATGGTTACTGGTTCGGATGACCAGACATTGGCAGCAGTCTCCAGAATCTCAGTTGCTGTGGCATTTCCTCGACCATTATTTAAAAGGGACTAAAAGACTGTTTGGACTTTTAATAGCAGGAATTTTGGGACTCATTGGCATCATGACCACTGGAGCTGTCACTGGCACAGCCCTGCATCAAGGAGTCCAGAATCAACAATATGTTAAGGACTGGCATAAAAATGCAAGTGAGATGTGGCATAGCTAGTCTTACATTGATATGGAACTGAATAATTGTGTGAATGATCTTGAAGCAGCTATTATACATTTGGGTAATCAAATTTATAATTTAAACATTTTAAAAACTCTTAAATGTGATTGGAATGAAAATTATTTTTGTATTACACCTTTGGCTTATAATAATAGTGAACATGATTGGGAGGAAGTGAAAAATCATTTGATTGGATAGAAGCATAATGTTTCTATAGATATTTTAGAATTGCAAAAGAAGGCATTGAGCATATATCAAAACAAATTGTAAGAAACCACTCGTGCAGCTGTTTCACTGGTGGAAACAAAAAACAGTTCAAATATCATTTTGGATTAGATTTGGAATTATTGTAATATGCATTTAAATTGTGTTGTCAAGGGTAGAGTAATGACATATATTCATAGAAAAAATGAATTAGATTGGGTAAATGCATTTATGTTAAAAAACTTGGCCATGAAAAACTAATTTTGCATTATTTAGTAGAATGATTCTACTAATAATCCCTTGGTCTTATTACTAATTATCTGCACCAAAAATACTCACTTAAGGAATCTGAAAAAATATAAATATTAAAAAAATTGCCTTCCATGTAACAGCTCAAAAGATTGACTGGTAGTCAATGATGGGTAAGATTCTCAGAGGAGGATAGCCTAAGACAGGCACAGTCACAAGAGCCTATGGAAGAAGAGAAGTGTGGCAGGAGGTCACCTTGTATCAGCTTATATAATGGTTCCTATGAGCTTTAACTAATAAGAAAGGGGGAAATGATGGAGATACAATTAAAGGCCATGATTAATGACAGAAAAGAAGGTCACCTTGGAATGTAATAAACAAGCTCTCCAGTCTCATGCTAGGAGGTGGGTGGGGAAACATCCTGAGCTTGTAAGATTTACAATGCCTGTGAATTTCAGAAATGTAAACGAACTGAGCCATTAACCTTTAAGTCTTGTTGATTTCAGTAAAATGTAACTGACAAGTATCTATTGCCCTTGCACATGCTCACACATATTTGCTTTGTTCTAAAGCCAAAGAAAAGCCACATATTATGAGGTGGCTGGGCTCTTCTCTCCATGTCGGTCAGAGGTCCCCTGATCCCAGTTTTTCTTCTCTTCTCTTTGTTTCTTTCTTTCTCATCTGCAGCACCGTTTTCACCGACCCAGTTCCTGAATGCCAACAGGATAACCCTTACCCATTTATAAAACCATCCCAACAATTTGGTACATGCAAAACCATTTCCCCACTCCTCCGTAACAAATTCCATATTAGTCAGCAAAAGGGATGCTAATGTGAAATGCCAAAAATGGGTTAGTTTTATAAAGGGTATTTATTTGGGGTAGAAGTCCACAGACACCAGGCCATAAAGCTTTAAGTTTCTTCTCACCAAAGTTCATTGCCACGTGTTGGAGCAAGAGAGCTGCTGATGTTTGCCAGGTTTCAGGTTTCTTGTGTTCCTTTCTTTCCGGGGCTGCATTTCTCCCTGGGCTTATCTCTTTTGGTTCCTCCACAAGGACAGCATTAGACTATCAGGCAAATCATTCAGTTGTCTTCTTCTGGGGCCTTTTCTCCAACATCAAAACTGCTTCTCAAAAAGAACTGCTTTAACTGTCTGTAGCCATGCCATTTATATTCAATTCGGCAACCCACTAAGGGGTGGGGCTCAATACCCTACAGACGTGGTCCAGTCAACACCTCAATCTGACCCAGATTAACAGATCAGTTTACAAGCAAGATCCAATTATATTTTTGTAATTCATAATTACATCAACCCCCCAACGGTTGCATCTGGTATGTAATGAGGCTTGATTTCTGAATGAAAGCTTTCCCACATCCATCTCATTCATAGGGTTTCTCTCCAGGATTTATTCTCAGATGGCAAGCAGCAGTAAGTCCGTCTTCTCCTGTGGTGCTAACAGCCCTCTAACCAGACACGTGTAGATAGCAGTGTGGCCTTCACAAGGTCTCATCCATGTTCCTCGTGCTCCGTACTCACTCTTGTTGAGGGAGGCTTCCACCTGTCCAAAAGGGATGCTAATGGGGAGGGGAGCGAGTGTGGTGAGCACTTTTCCTTAATGGGAGACTCTATTTGTCAAGAGTGAGATTAAGTGCCCCCCACCAATAATGTTGAAGATACAAATCAATATCTTCAAATGAATCACTTTGTATGGTTTCATTGTGTAGTATTTTCAAATTTTCTTTTAAATTATAACCAAATTATCCGTGCAGAGTACAAAAATAATTTATGTATGCTATGGCAAACAGCCAAATTCCTTGTCTAGCCTCAAACCCCATTCCTCCTTCCTCAGAATTACTGCATTGGAAGATTCTTTGGGTACACAATTCTGCTTGTAAATACATGCATTCTTTTATTTCATCCATCCCACACCCTATCACATATAAAAAATATATTGGAGTACAAGTTAAGAATATAAATAAATTTTCTAACTTCTTAAAATACTTGAGATTAGAACTATATCATCTAATTATGAAAGGATCATTTATGATTTAAAATGGTAAGGAAAATTGGAGTGAAGTAGAAAGCAGGACAGTGTAGTTCAGTGGCTGTTAAACTTGAATCCACATCAGAATCAGGTGAAGAAGACACTGAAAAAATATAAATGGTTTGGATGCCTTATAATGAAATGCTACAATAATGGGCAACATTATTTTTAAAATGGTAATTATTTAATGCTTTCCCATAATGTAATGGATTGAAGAACCAGTGAAAACAACCAGGATAATTTCAAATAAGTGGAAAGACCATCTTTACATAAACTAAGAGAAATCTAGAGTTCTGATGCATAATTTAGTGGTAACAAATTGAACACAGATTGTTGTAAATCATCATGGAGGTGGACGGTGCCAGGAATGATCCTAGAAAGTTTGGGATCAGAGGACATCACTCGATGTGGAATGCAGGCAAGTTTATTTAGGCTGTAGCCTCTTTTTATACTACAAAGCTGATAACAAAATAGGGCATCCTTCACTAGTTCCTCAGCTTAGTACATGAGAGCACTGCCTGTTTCTGTGTTCCCAGACAATCTTTCTTGGGAATTCAGACCATAACATTTTAGTGGTGTGTTCATTCCACTCTGCCTCCTCCAATTGATGTTTGCAGTATGCAGTGTCCTTGTAGACATTTACTAATGTTTCTCTGCCAACAGACATGCTTTTTAAATGCTTAACCCTTTATGCTCTGGCTCTCAGAATCTTTTCCAACAATTCACCCTCATTTGTTTTGTTTTTTGTTTTTTTTTTTTAATTAATTTATTTATTTATATATATATATACATATATTTTAAGAGGTGCTTAGATTACCCAAAATATTACACGGAACCCACTGGGATTCCCATGCTGCCCACCTCCCACACCTCCCACCACATCCAACACAAACATCTCCCATAGTGTGGCCCAACAACCGGGTGACTGTGCCTGTCTTAGGTTGCCCTCCTGTGAAGGTCTTACCTGTCCCTGGCCACAAGCCAAGATCCATGGACAGGGGTTTGTGATTCAAGGGTTTTAAGCAGAATCAAGTTATTAGCATGGCTGGCATTTTCAGCCCTATTAATACAGGACAGCAGGGCTTTGCTAATACCTCCTAATACAGTTAAGAGTAGTAGAGCACCAATGATCACCACAATGAAGTTAGCAAGTACAGAGGTTGATTTCCACCAATGTAAGGGGTTTATTTTATTTAATTGATCTGTCACTGAATGCCAAAATTTGCTACTTGAATGTGTAGTAAGTTGATTCTCAGACATGCTCAAAATCCTTTTTTGCAAATCTATAATTTCTGTAGATAAAAAAACATGTTTGATTAATGCTCACTCTTCCAACTATAAAAACAATGGGATCCCGTACTAATACTTTAAGAAATGAAGTGGATTTTCTTTTTAAACTGGTAATATTAGTTTTACTGCCTTGCCATTCAAAAATTGGGCTAGTTCCCAAAACTAATTTCCACAAATAATTTTTAGTTTTCTTAAGTTTAGTGTCCCATAGTTGTGGGGTAAATCTTCCCTGATGAGTTCAATTTAGTGATGTATTTATACTTATGATGTCCCCCAAATTCCAAAAATAATGATAGCTTTCATTAGTTGTTTTTGTTGACTTACTAATTTTTTAACTTATGGTGTGTTCACATTAAGTTTTGGTATCCCTATAAGGGCCTGATTCATTACAATTCTATAGGAATTATTAAAGAGCACAACCTCAGATGAAACATGGCATGTATGCCATTTATCACTTTGTACTATGATTTTGGGCTGTATACATGGATCGATGGATCCTATGCAGATAGGTCATTGGTGGGAGGTGGGCAACATGGGAATCCCAGTGGGTTCCATGTAATATTTTGGGTAATCTAAGCACCTCTTAAAATATATGTATATATATATATATATAAATAACATTTTTGTAAGCAAATACACATATATGCATATATATTTATATATCATTTTGCAAATGTTTGTATGTATTGTGAGAATTTTGATTTTTACCCATAATAAAAATAAATAAATTAATTAATTAAAAAAAAAAAAGAAAAGGCAAGGTTAAATTTTCAATAAACTTCCCTTCCTCCATGTTTTAGAGGAAGGTGAGAATCAATGGGCCCAGGAAACTGAAAAGTCTTATTAATATAAACAGGGTAGGATATGTCCCCTCAAGTCAACAATTCTAAAAGAGATGAATTAGTAATATAAGCCCAATATAAATAATTATGTGAAGGTGCACTACTTACTGCTGAGGTTTTCAAGGTAAGCAAAGCAAAGAATAACTGTGTTAGAGTGACATTCTGACTTTTAGAAGTTACCATCTTTTCTGCTTCTTGTGTCAGCTTCTTTGGCTTATGTCTAGGTTTCAGATGTCTGGACGGGACCCAAAGCTGGTCTCCTTTATCTGTAATGATAAGAGCAAAACCTCGACCCTATATCCTAACTTAACTTCTGCCTTTTAACATTGATTATTATCTTTATGTTTTCAATAAACTTGTTGTCTAATATTTTTTCTGCATTATTGCCCAATTTTTGCCAGAAATGCTTTGCTGCTTATGTATATGATTCTGATTTTGGCTTAAAAAATTTATTGTAAATAATGCTTGATATAATTGTTTTTGCACCTCACCATTTCCCCCTTTTTTGTTTTTGTAGCATTTATAAATAGAGGTTTAACTGTTAATATTTTATGATAAGTATACATACATACACGGACTTACTAAATCAGGGGATACACTGATATACTTGGCTCATTTTTGGCTAGAGTCCTTGATAGACACAAGATAAATATTAATATATACTTAGTTTAATAAGCTTATATTGAAAATTAGGGTAAGAAACAACATAACTAATTATTAGATTAAGTCACTATTGAAGAAAATTACTGAATGACAGGTAAATAGACCATTCTTATATATATACTAACAAATATTTAACTTTTAGCTGGGAAGTTTTGAAGTAACAACTGATACTAGAGTTTTCATTGACTGTGTTTAAGATTAATGAGTTTAACACTATAGAGGCCAACTTGTGTGTATTTTGCTAATTCCTGAGGAAGGGGCCAGCCTCCTCAGGAAGGAACACAACACACTCTGAACAGTACAATTTTATGGTTTATGCATCAATCCCTGTGAGAGTGGCCAGCTCTCCCAGGGAGGAATACACCTGTTGAAATGCACTTTATTTATTTTTTTTTAAGATTTTATTTATTTTTTCATTTATTCCCTCCTTGCTGCTTGTGCTCGCTGGGTCAGCTAACCACGCCGAGAGGGTGGGCTTGCCTTCACCAGGAGGCCCCGGGAACTGAACCCGGGGCCTCCTGTATGGTAAACGGGAGCCCTACTGATTGAGCCACAGCCACTTCCCGAAATTCACATCTCTTCTAATTTGTTACAAAATATCCTTGATGTGCTTACTATGTTAATTTCCAATATTTTTACTGAAATGTGAAAAGTGTTAACTAGCAAGGCATTGGTTTGTTGATTAACAAAGTTTTCTGTATGATGCTTTACTTTTAGCCTTGAACAATACTTGCCAGACTTGTTTTTAATACTTTTAGTTTCAGGACTGTGGAAACTCAAACCAAGAGATTTACATATACATTTAATAAAACAAATTTATATGTAATATAGAAGTTATTAAATTAAATACTTTAATAGTATGCAATATATTGTATTAAAATTTTGATTAGTATTTAAGTATATTATACATAATTCATAATTTTAGTAGATTATACAACAACAGACATCCAATGAATAAACTTTTATTTCTTAAGCATTTAAGATTCTTAGTAGCATGAATAGAATGACCTCAAATTCTTTATTTTGTATTGTTTGAGGCATAGGTAAAAACGAATTAGTATTTCCTATTTGGGCTGTGGGGTCATACATTAACTTATAACTTTAATACTTGCATTGGTATTGTTGTTAAAATTATAATTAGAGTTGGGGCTGTTGCGTACAGTTTTGAATATAAACTTGATTTATTGTTGACTACTTTACAGGAAGGGCTGGTTTGACTTGTTTAAGAAAATACTAAAGAAAGTTTTAGCAAGTTTTAAAACAAAGTGATAGTGACATAACTGGATATTAATTTTTTGCAACAAACTAGTAATATTTGGGACCACTGCATGCTGCAGGAGTGTTATTTTATTTTACTATATTTACTGTTATGCACTACCCCAGCAGCCTTCAATGTCTGCTTTCTTTTTGCAGTCATAACTGAAAATCATGATTAATTACATAATATTTTATTTACTCATATTGAAATATTATTATATTTTCAGGAATTTTATACACTTTAAGTATTCATATGAACTTTTATTCATATAACTTTAATTGTTATAAAATTAAAATTTTTCTTTTAATTATACAACTGTTTTAAGTACTTCATTCAACTTATATCACATGAACTGAATTATTTTCAGGATTTTACTTTTTTTTTTTAGGTAAAAGACCAGATTATATGTGACAGTTTGAAATAAAAACTATCTTTCAGGATTTGACTTTGAGAAAGCAGGTTCAAGCACTGTTTTCTTTTTAAAAGAGATGAAACCTCTATCTCCAAGTAAACAATAAGGTTAAAGTACAAGACAGCTGTACTGCTTTGGTAACTGCCTTAAGTTCTGTTACAGGCTGGAGTGAACTGCTCTGTTGCTGACTGGGTAGATTTGAGCAAGGCTTGGAAATGTGCTCTTATTGTATGTCTGAGGGTCTTGAGCAAGGCCTGCTTGGAAGTTTCACAACTTATTAATGAGACCACCATTTTTATGATATTTAGAATGGCATATCTTGGCCCAGTGTAACCCTTTTTGGCATTTTGGACACACAGGAGTTGGTATTGATTTATTGTTGCCCTTAAATGGAGCTCTTACACTAGTTTTGGCTTGGCAATCTTTTTTCATATGATCAGTTTTCCCACATTTAAAACAACTTATATTAATAATTATAGGACTACATCCATTAAGAGCAGCTGCAAGTAAGTTCATGTTATAGGAATTAGGCCCAAAGTTTTGGCATATTTTTATATAATCATAAAGTACTTCCATTTGCCTTCATCAGACATAAAGCCTTTTTACTCTCACTGTTAGCATTATCAAAAGCCAACATTAGAATAAGCATTTCTTTAAGATCAGATTGAGCTAATGTCATGTTGACTACATCTGCCAGCCTTGTACAAATTCATCATAGGGTTCAGTATTTCCTCAAAAATTTTTTGAAAATGATTGTACAGCCTGTCCAT
The DNA here is from genome assembly GCA_026826555.1 of Tolypeutes matacus. Lineage (NCBI taxonomy): Eukaryota > Metazoa > Chordata > Mammalia > Cingulata > Chlamyphoridae > Tolypeutes > Tolypeutes matacus. The sequence continues at coordinate 151,046 of JAKSZT010054242.1, read as the reverse complement.
GGGTGGAGATTAACTGCCAAACAGCTAGGCAGCTAAGCCTTTTGTATGTAGGACATTTTGGTTTGAGTCAGATAAGGGACATTTTGATCAGATCACTTTTGTTAGATTGCCTTAATTTAGTTAAGGGCCTCTGATTTGATTACAGGCACCAAGATGGACCCCAATCATTGTGCTCAAGTCCTACATTCATGGAACACAAAGAGAAAGACTGCTGCCATGTTTACCCTGCCATCTGGGAGAGGGCTCCTGAATCTCCAACAACTGTGAAGAGACACAGAAACTCTGAGAGGCTGTGGGAGAAGCCAGAGGCTGGAGTCATGGAGCAGCTTGAAGCTGAAGACATCCAGGCCAGAGGAGAAGGGACAGGTGTGAGCAATTGTGTCTAATGGCCTACTGCTGAACTCAGGGAGAAAGTGAGTTTGGAGGAAAATGCATGAGAGAGACAGGCATGCCCATATTTTTCCTTGACAGGAGTCCACTAGCAGCTGACCCTTGTTAAGATAGCATTTTTGATGATGCCTTGATTTGGATATTTTCACAGCCTCAGAACTGTAAGCTGGAACCCTAATAAATTCCATTGAAAGCCAACCTATTTCTGATATTTTGCATTGGCAGGACTTGGCAAATTCAAACAGCTAGAGACACAGGTTTGGAGACCTGACCTGTTCACAAATGGCAGTATGAGGCTGCTGCCCAGTGAATTCACCAGTATACTGTGGGTGTCTCCAGATTAGGCAGGAGTGTGTACTGGTAAGATGGAGGGGCAAGTGCTCTTGGCCAGGAACGCCTGCAACACAGGTTGTCAGGCAGGGGAGACATAGGGTTTGGAGACTAGTATAAAGTCACAGATGCCTCAATATTTTGTACCTACATCAGGCAGGGGTTGGACAGGCGAGAAGGGGCAGATAAAAGCTTGGGACCTGGGGTCAGGTGTAGCAGTGGGGTCAGAGCACAGAGAGCAGACATCCTGTTCCTGCTCCTTTTGCCCTTCCCCCCTTCCCTTGGTGTCCATTGTGGACCCTCTGAGGGGGCTCCTCTTAATGTACCCCTCCTGAGTCTCAGGCACAGACTCAGGTCTCCAGCTTCCAGTTCTACATTCAACTTCTCCAATCTTGGGACAGCTAAAGAAAGATCAATGCCAATACGAAACCAGTTGGTGTCAGGAAGGAAATGTCTAAATTCACATTACAACATTAACAACAGCAATAACCTCACCAGAATGATCAACATTAGGCCAGTGACTCTAATAAATAGTACAGGAATCTCAGAATGAACTGGAACCTAGGGCTGACAGGAATAGAAGTGAGATTGTGAGAGTGCAATGTTTGTAGGAAACCTCAGAGGGTGCAGATGCCAGATATTTCTCAGACTAATTAAATATTAAATTTCCAACACATTTTTAACAGTGTTGAAAATGATGCAGACCACTTCAATCCCAGAAGAAAATGGAGGTGCTCCATGGGAAGAAGCTGATTAACAACTGAAGAAGCTGGAATGTAACCCGTGTTCACTGCAGTTCCCCCAAGCCAGAGAGGGAATGTCCTGTTTCAGAACCAAACTGAGAGCCCCAATGAAAACCATCATCATAGGTTCTGTCTCTGCAAAGGAGGACAGGGAGAAAGCACTGCTCAGCACTCACAGCCTCAGTTAGTGATGTGAGACACTCTAGCAGGTCTTCACTGGGGAGCAGCAGGAAGTCCATCTTCTCCTGTAGTGCTAAAAGCCCTCAAACCGGACACGTGTAGAGAGCAGTGTGCCCTTCAGATAGTCGTGTGCATGCTCCTTGTGCTCGGTGCTCACTCTTGATGTGGGAGGCCTACACCTGTCCAGGAAGTTGAGGAGGCTACCGAGGGGAGTGAGTACTTTTCATTTATGGGTGACTGTATTTGCAAAGGGTGAGGAGAAATGCTCCCCACCCCAGTAATGTTGCAGATAGAAATCAATATCTTCAAATCAATGACTTTGTATGATTTCATTTTGCAGTATATTCAAAATTTCTTTCAATTTATAACAAATTATCCATGCAGACTACAAAAATAATTTATGTCTGTTATGGCAAACAGCCAAATTCCTTCTCTAGCCTCAAACCTCATTCCTCCATTCTCAGAATTATCTGTATAGGCAGATTCTTTGGGTAAACATTTCTGTTTGTAAATACATGCATTTTCTAATTTCATCCATCCCACACCCTATCATATATGAGAAAAATATTGGAGTACAACTTAAGAATATAAATGAATTTTCTAACCAATTAAAATAATAGAGATTAGAAGTATATAATCTAATTATGAAAGGATCATTTCTGATTTAAAATAATAAGGAAAATTGGAGTTAGGTAGAAAGCAGGCCACTGTAGTTTAGTGGCTGTTAAACTTGAATCCACATCAGAATCAGATGAAGAAACTGAAAAAATATAAATTGTTGTGGTACCTTATACAAAAATGCTACAATAATGGGCAGCATTATTTTTAAAATGGTAATTTTTAAAATGCTTACCCCAAAAGTAATTGATTGAAGAACTAGTGAAAACAACCAGGATAATTTGAAATAAGTGGAAAGTCCATCTTTACAGAAAGTAAGAGAAATCTCGAATTTTGGTGCATAAATTAGTGATAACAAATTGAACACAGATGAGTGTGGAAGAATATATGGGAGGAGCAGATCTCAGAAAAAACTGCAACTGCAATTTTCCAAAGGAGAAATACATCCTGAATTGCACAGCCACAACCGCTTACTTAAAAGATTGGCAACAATTTGTACATATTCGAGGTGGAGATTCTTTCGAGATTCACATTCATTATATTCACAGGGTTTCTCTCCAGTATGAATGTTGTAATGTTTAAAGAGATACTGCCTCTGGCTGAAGGCCATACCACATTCCTTACATATAGAGGTATTCCCTCCATTGTGAATTTTCTCATGGTCAGTGAGATTTGATGCTAATGAAGGCATTCCTACATTCCTTTCATATATTGAGTATCTCTCCAGTTTGTCTTCTCTGGTGTGTAAAGAGGCTTGGTTTCTCAATGAAAGTTTTCCCACATCCATCACATTCATAGGGTTTCTCTCCACTATGTATTCTCAGATGGTTAATAAGGTTTTCCTTCTGGTTGAAGGTTTTTCCAAATTTATTACATATATAGAGTTTTTCTCCAGAATGAATGCTCTGATGTTTAATGAACCATTGCTTTCGGCTGAAGGCTTTTCTGCATTCTTTACATCCATTTTTTTTCTGTCTACTATGAGTTTTTTCATGTTCTGTGAGTTATGATTTTTACCTAAGGATTTTTCACATGCCTTACATGCATAAGGTTTCTTTCCAGTAGGAAATCTCTTGTATCTGAGAATTGACATTTGAATTAAAGCTTTCCATATATATGATTCTTTTCAGTATGAATTTTCTAATGAATAAAGAGGTTTTCTGTCTGGTCGAAAACTTTCCCACGTGTACTACCTTTCTATGCTTGTTTCCCGTGTCGCTCTTTAAAATGAGGAAGGCCCCAGGATGTGTAAGTCCATTGAGGGTGGTGGGCCACACTTGTGGGAGATGTTTGTGTGGGATGTGGTGGGAGGTGTGGGAGGTGGGCAACATGGGAATCCCAGTGGGTTCCATGTAATATTTTGGGTATCTAAGCACCTCTTAAAATATATTGATATATATACATAAATAACATTTTTGTAAGCAAATGCACATATATGCATATATATTTATATATCATTTTGCAAATGTTGGTTTGTATTGTGAAAATTTTGATTTTTACCCACAATAAAAAAAAATGACTGTAAAGAGCAGAATACATTCAGGACCCACATGTGGTTTCTCTGTAATTTGAATTTTCTCATATTCCATGAGATTTTGTTTCAGATGGAAGCATTCCCATGTTCATTACAATACTAACTAATGTATGAATATTTCATCCTCAATGAGATTTAATGCCTGGCTGAAGGATTTCCAATATTCTTTATGTAAACAGGGTTTTGCTCCTCATGATTCTTTGATGTGACTCTACCTTTCCCAAATTCATGAAATCCCAAAAGGTTTCTGTGAAGGATTAATTCTCAGGTATCTCATGAGGTTGAATTTCCAAGAAAACTTCACAATCATTGCACTTAAAGGGGAGGACTGCCACGTGGGGCAACCTGGCAAAACTCATAGTCTTCCTTCTTTTTTCCTTACATAGATTCCCTCATGTTTAAGTAAGCATGATGCAAATTTCTTCAAAGTGAAGTTACATCCACAGAAGTGTTATTTTGAGAAAACAATGCTTGCAGTCAGAGAACATGTCTTCCCAACTTTCTTACATTCTCTGCCTTCATCTTAAGTCTGTACTGTTGTGGAAGTGGATATAGCTTCACACACAAGACTTTTGTTTTGTGGTTCTTTCTGCTTCTTAATGTCCAATGCTTCTGCACAGTTAGTGGGGTGCAGCAAAAGCAGTGCTTAGAGGGAAATTTAAAGCATTGATTGCATTCATTAGGAAAGAGGAATGATCCTATATCAATCATGTAAGTGTCAAATTTGGGGAGTGCAAAAATATCTCCTTTTTATTGTTTCAATCATTCATGGCTCTTCTTGCTTCAAATGAACATCACATCCTGTTTGGTGACTTCATAATTAGGTAATGGGGAAGTGATACAGCACGTGATTCATAATGGGGACAAACAATACCCCATAAATGAACCCTGTAACCTTCAGGATTTGGAAGGATAAGAAATGTGCATCTTCCAAACATGCATGAGTAAGTTGGAACCAGAACAAAGGTCAAAATGGCAACTCAGGAAATCCTGATTATTTTGTTTCAGACTGCCTATTTTTGTTCAATTTTTTTTTATTTATTTGGATGAGATGCTCTATTTAATATTCTTTAAAGTTTACCACGGAAATTATAACACTTTTGCTTGTCTTTCCAAATCTGCAATTATTATTTTTTATTGTCTTGACAAATAATATATTTTAAAGCATTTTATATCCTGTATTAGTCAGCCTAAGTGGTGCTGATCCAAAATACTAGAAATCTCTTGGTATTTATAAAGGGTATTTATTTGGGGTAGAAGCTTACAGTTACCAGGCCATAAAGCATAAATTTCTTCCTTCACCAAAGCCTGTTACCCCCTGTTGGATCAAGACAGTTGCCAAAATTTGCCAGGGTTCAGGATTCTTGGGTTCCTCTCTTCCCAGGGCTGTGTTTCTCTCTGGGTTCGGCTCCTCTGTTTCCTCCACATGGTCACCTGTAGATTATGAGGCTCTCTAAGTTTGCCTCTCTCCACAAGGCCAGATGTTAACTGTCATGTGAATGGCTTGTCTCTTATCCCCAGGGCCTTCTGTCCTTCATCAGCAGAACTCCAACATCAAAAACTACTCCAAACCTCTCCTTTGCCATGTCTTTTTATGTTTGAGACCCCACCCACCATGGGGTTGGTCTTGACTCCCTACCGACTGTGTCCCAGTCAGTGCCCTTATCATAACTTAATCATGCCCAGATTAACAGACCAGTTTACAAGCATAATCCAATATCTATTTTTGGAATTCATAATGGTATCTTACTGGTACATACCCATTTACCCATATTATGCTATATATTATTTTATGGTGTATTTTAATACTTTATTTATGTCCTAGGCCAGGATATCATTATTTCTTTATCAATTCAATAGTCTTTGAGATATATGAATTTAATTAACAGATATTATTCTTCAATCCATCCTCATTCTTGAACCTTCTGAGTTTATTTTCTTTCTGCCTGAAGAATATTCTTTTACATTTCTTTTAAAGTGATTTGCTGCTACAAACTTTATTAGTTTTTACTCATCTGTAAACATACTTATTTCACTTCTTCCTGAAGGATTGAGTTGAATTAAATCTCAAGCCCTCGACTATCTCCACTGCTTTTGCGAGCAACTTAGGTTTGAATTTCTCCATTATGCTGTAAATGCAATCAGTTCTTTGGAGAAGAAATTAGGGGCTTTCTGTTTTACAGCCTGCTTCCTGCCCCCCACACACACACCCCAGGAAAAATCTGTGCCCTCTGGCTCTGGGGATGTGAATAATAGCAGACATCTCTGAGTTACACACCTGATTTTGGAGCTAAGGTTTGGTGGAGAAAGCACAGGATATTGAGTTCTTCTTGGGACCATTCTAGGGAGCAGTGCAGTGGTGGTCAGCACCCCGTTTTGCTCAATGATGGCCACACCACTCAAAGTAAAGCTCATGAGTTCCCATTTCTCCCGGACTTAGGAGACCTCTCCTGATCCCTGAACCCTGGCTTAATGTCCTCATTTGAGTCTTGTGTGTGTGCCCGAAAAGTATGTTCTTACTAACCCGTGCTGAGTGTTTAAGACTTTTGTATGTAGGACATTTTGTTTAGATTCAGATAAGGGACTTTTTGATTAAGTCACTTTTTGATAGAATGCTTTAGTTTAGTTAAGGGCCTCTGATTAGATTTCAGGCAACTGAATGGACCCCAATCTTTGTGCTGAAGTCCTACATACGAGGATCACACAAAGAGTGCTACCATGTTTTCCCTGCCATGTGGGAGAGGGATACAGGATCTCCTACAGCTGTGGAGAGACACATTAACCCTGCGTGAATGACAGAGAGGTCAGAGGCTGGAGTCATGGAGCAGCTTCAACCTGAAGACATCTAGGCAAGAGGAGAAGGGAGAGTTTTGAGCAATTGTGTGTGATGACCCACTCCTGAGCTCTGGGAGAGAGTGAGTTTGGAGGAGAAGACAAAGAGAGACAGGCAGGTCCAACATTTTTCCTTGGCATGAGTCCAGCAGCAGGTGACCCTAGTTAAGATAGCATTTTTTATGGTCCCTCAATTTGGACATTTCCACAGCCTCAGAACTGTAAGCTTTAACCCTAATAAATTCCTTTAAGTGCCAACCTGTTTCTTGTAATTTGAGTTGGCAGTGCTTGGCAAACGCACACAGCTAAGGACACAGGATTGGTGAGCTGCCCTGTTCCCAAATATCAGTGTGATGCTGCTGCCCAGTACTGGTGTCTCCAGACTAGGCATGAATGAGTACTGGTAAGACGGACGGGGAAGTGCTCATGGTCAGCAAGGCCTGCAAGACAGGGAGTCAGGCAGGGGTGTCTCATGGTTTGGGGAGTAGTATAAAGTCACAAATACCCCAGTATGATGTACCTGCTTCAGGCAGGTGTTGGCTAGGTGTGCAGGGTGAAATAAAAGCATGGGACTTGGGGTCTGGCGCACAGAGGAGTCACGGCACAGGGTGGAGTCTACCTGCTCCTGCTCCTTTTGCCATACCCTCCTCCCCTTGGCCTCCAGCATTCACCCTCTGAGGAGGCTGCTCTTACTGTACTCCTCCTGGTTCTCAGGCACAGACTCATGTCTCTTGCTTCCAGATCTACATTCACTTTCTCCAATCTTGGGGAAGCTAAAGAAAGAATAATGCCAAGATGAAACCTGTTGGTGACAGGATGTAAATGTCAAAATTCACATTACAGCATTGGCTACAGCAATAATATCACCAGAATTAGCAACATAGGCCTGTGACCCTAATGAATAGTACCAAAATCCCAGAAAGTTCTGGGACCTACCCTGACAAGAAAAGAAGTGAGATGATAAGAGAGTGCAATGTTGGCAGAAATCCTGAGGGTGCCGATGCCAGATATTTCTCAGAATAGTTAAATGTTAAATTTTCAACTGATTTTTAACAGTTGAAATGATACAGACTTCTTCAATCCCAGAAGAAAATGGAAGGGTTGGATGGGAAGAAGCTGATGAAAAACTGAAGAAGCTGGAATGTAACGTGTGTTCACTGCAGTTCCCCCAATCGAGTGAGGGAATGCCCTTTTTTGGAATCAAACTCTCAGAGCCCCAATGAAAACGTTCATCATAAGTTCTTGATCTGCAAAGAAGGACAGTTAAAAAGTCCTGCTCAGCACTCACAGCCTCAGTTACTGATGTGAGTCACTCTGGCTGGTCTTCAATGGGGACTAAGCAGCAGGAAGTCCATCTTCTCCTTTGGTGCTAACAGCCCTCTAACCGGACACGTGTAGAGAGCAGTGTGGCTTCACACGGTCGTGTCCATGCTCCTAGGGCTCCATGCTCACTCTTGATGAGGGAATCCTCCACCCATCCAGGCAGCACGAGAGGGTGCCCAGGGGAGAGAGCAGTTTTCCTTTATGGGTGACTGTATTTGCAAAGGGTGATGGGAAGTGCTTCCACAGTAATGTTGCAAATACAAATCAATATCTTCAAATCAACCACTTTGTATCATTTCATTGAATACTATTTTCAAAATTTCTTTTAATTATAACCAAATTATCCATGCAAAGACTATAAAAATAATTTATGTCTGTTATGGCAAACAGCCAAATTCCTTCTCTAGCCTCAAACCCCATTCCTCCTTCCTCAGAATTACCTGTATAGGCAGATTCTTTGGGTAAACATTTCTGTTTGTAAATACATGCATTTTCTAATTTCATCCATCCCACACCCTATCACATATGAGAAAAATATTGGAGTACAACTTAAGAATATAAATGAATTTCCTAACCTCTTAAAATAATAGAGATTAGAAGTTTATCATCTAATTATGAAAGGATCATTTCTGATTTAAAATAATAAGGAAAATTGGAGTTAGGTAGAAAGCAGGCCACTGTAGTTTAGTGGCTGTTAAACTTGAATCCACATCAGAATCTGATGAAGAAACTGAAAAAAATATAAATTGTTGTGGTGTCTTATATGAAAATGCTACAATAATGGGCAGCATTATTTTTAAAATGGTAATTTTTAAAATGCTTACCCCAAAAGTAATTGATCGAAGAACCAGTGAAAACAATAATTTGAAATAAGTGGAAAGTCCATCTTTACAGAAAGTAAGAGAAATCTCGAATTTTGGTGCATAAATTAGTGGTAACAAATTGAACACAGATGAGTGTGGAAGAAGATATGGGAGGAGCATATCTCAGAAAAAACAGCAACTGCAATTTTCCATGAGGAGAAATACATCCTGAATTGCACAGCTGCAACCGCTTACTTAAAAGATTGGCAACAAGTTGCACATATTCAAGGTGGAGATTCTTTGGAGATTCACATTCATTATATTCACAGGGTTTCTCTCCAGTATGGATGTTGTAATGTTTAAAGAGAAACTGCCTATGGCTGAAGGCCATACCACATTCCTTACATATAGAGGTATTCCCTCCACTGTGAATTTTCCCATGGTCAGTGAAATTTGATCTGCTACTGAAGGCTTTCCTCCATTCCTTACATATACAGGGTTTCTCTCCAGTTTGTCTTCTCTGGTGTGTAAAGAGGCTTAGTTTCTCAATGAAAGCTTCCCCACATCCATCACATTCATAGGGTTTCTCTCCACTATGTATTCTCAGACGGTTAATGATTTTTTCCTACTGGTTGAAGGCTTTTCCAAATTCATTGCATATAGAGGGTTTTTCTCCAGAATGAATGCTCTGATGTTAAATGAACTATTGCTTTTGGCAGAAGGCTTTTCTGCATTCTTTACATCCATTTTGTTTCTGTCCACAATGAGTTTTTTCATTTTTGGTGAGATATGATTTGTACCAAAAACCTTTTCACATGCCTCTTTCTGCTCCTTTTCCTTTCTCTTATCCTTCTGGAACTTCCATGACATGTATGTTGTTGTGTTTTGTGTTGTCATTCAACTCTGTGAGACTCTGCTCAATTTTTTCCATTCTTTTCTCTCTCCACTGTTTTCTTTCTTCAATTTTTAGCTCCTCTGTCTTTGGTATCACTTATTCTTTCTTCTATCGTTTCGAGTCTGCTGTTGTATGCCTCAAATGTGTTTTTGACTTCACCTATTGTGTTTTTCATTTCCATAAGCTCCGTTAATTTTCTGTTCAGGATTTCAAATTCTTGTTTGCATTCACTCAATGTCTTCTTGATGCCATTTATGTCTTTAACTATATTGTCTTTCATCTCATTCATTTGATTTTGGAAATTTGTGCTCATCTCACTGATTAGTTCTCTCAAATTCTGCAGCTGTCCTGGGACTTTGATGTATTCCTTTTCTTGAGCCATGTCTTCTATTTTCTTAGGGTGGCTCATAATTTTTTGCTGTTGTTTACGCATCTGGTTAGGTTGTATTTTACTTAGATGCTCTATCTCTTTCTCTTTTGCAGGATTTTAGTGACGGCAGGCTGTGAATTACCACAGCTCTTTGATTTTTGGTTCAACCTTGATTGTAAGCATTGTCCTGCAAAACTGGGGACTGGACACTTTAATTGGTTGTAGGTTCATTTCCTAGGGTCTTGGGCAGGAAAGATATAGAGGCCAGGAAAATCCTCTCCTTTGTATTAATTTTCTTATGTGCACTTACTTGGTCTGCCAGGAGATAGCGCTTGTTGGCAGCTCTCAATTCAATGCCTGGTCAGAGTGCATTTGTTGTGACACAGACCAGATTAATGTGGTAAAATTTCATGTCTGGGGGCTAAGAACCTTGTAATTCAAACTTTATGAGACAGTTCTCCAGTCTTCTCTGGTACCCCCATCCCTTTTCCCAGCTAGGAAATATTTACTCTCCCTTCTGAATCCTCAACAATCAGTCCCTGTTAGTAGTGGAGGAGATTGGGTGGTTTGTATATCTTTAGCCTCTTACAGGCTCCAAGGCAAACAATGGTGCAGCCCCAGCTGGCCTGGAAGGGCTCTCAGTACAGGGTAGACAAGACCTGTGAGTCAAAAGCAGGGTCAGCCCCAGGCTCTCTCTCCCCTCTCTTGTGGAGTTCTCAACAATAAGTCCAGACTAGAAGAGAGGGAGGTTGCGAGGGTCGGATTTCTCCAGTGCTTCCTAGCCTCATAGGCAAACTGCTGTGTGGAAGGGTCCATGGGACTCTGCAGCCAAAATTTGCGGGTCAGAACCAGATTCAGCTTAAGGCTGTGTCCCTCTATCTCCCCTTTCTAGGACTGGTATATCTCTGGAGCCCGCTTTGTCTGTAGTTGCAGGCCCAGAGGACTGAGAATTCTAAAGAGTGTGGGGCAGGGTGCTGGCAGCAGCAGCTGCTGCAGTTTCCAACTCACAGTTCTGGTTCTTTCATTGCAATTTCCCTGTTTTTCCCACTGTCTTCTGGGTGGTGTGCAGACTGCACCTGCTGTCATAAACCTTAGAAGATCTATTTCTGCGTGATGTCACCCTGTTCTCTAGCTATTTTTCTGGTGAAGAGATTCCCGTGTCTTACTAGACTGCCATCTTCCCAGAAATTGTGACTTTATTAGATTTTAATAATCTAAAATATGTATTTCACTTCTTCCTGAAAGATTGAGATGAATGAAATCTCAGGCCCTCGACGATCTCCACTGCTTTTGAGAGCACCCTTAGGGTTGAGTTTCTCTATTCTGTTGTAACTGTAATCAGTTCTTTGTAGAAGAAATTCGGGCTTTCAGTTTTACAGCATGCTTCCTGCACCCCCACCACCCATGCAAAATCTGTGTGTTCTGGCTCTGGGGATGGGAATAATGGCACACTTCTCAAGTTACACACCTGATTTTGGAGCTAAGATTTGGTGAAGAAAGCACCGTATATTGAGTTCTTCTTGGGACCATTCTAGGGACCAGTGTATTGGTGGTCAGCATCCCATTTTGCACAATGATAGCCATGCCCAGAGTACAGCCACTGCTTCATGAGTTACCATTTCTCCCAGACTTAGGAGACCCCTTCTGATCCCTGTGCCCTGGGTTAATGCCCTCGTTTGAGTCTTGTGTGGACCCTGGAAATATATGTTCTTACTGACCCATTCCTGTGTGTGTAAGCCTTTTAGATCTAGATCGTTTTGGTTAGATTAAGATAAGGTATCTTTTGATTAGGTCATTTTTTGTTAGATTGCATTAGTTTAGTTAAGGGACTTTGATTAGATTTCAGACACCAGGATGGGCCCCAATCATTGTGTTGAAGTCTTACATACATGGAACACAAAGAGAAAGATTGCTGCCATGTTTACCCTGCCATGTGGGAGAGGGTTCCAGGATCTCCTACAGCTGGGGAGAGACACAGAAACCCTGAGTGGCTGAGGGAGAGGCCAGAGGCTAGAGCCATGGAGCAGCTTGAAGCTGAAGACATCCAGGTCAGGGGAGACGGGAGAGGTGTTTACAATGGTGTCTGATGGCCCACTGCTGAGCTCAGAGAGAAAGTGAGTTTGGAAGAGAAGGCAGAGGGACACAGAGAGGCCCAACATTTTGCCTTGGCAGGAGTCCTGGAGCAGCTGACCATTGCTAAGACAGCATTTTTGATGATGCCTTGATTTGGACATTTTGACAGCCTCAGAACTGTAAGCTTTCACCCTAATAATTCCAATAAAAGCCAACTTATTTCTTATAATTTGCATTGGCAGTGCTTGGCAAACTCAAACAGTTAGGGACACAGTGTTAGAGAGCTGCCTGGCTCCCAAATGGCAGTGTGATGCTGCTGGCCACTAAATTCATCTGTAAACTGTGCGTGTCTCCAGACTAGGCAGGAATGAGTACTGGCAAGATGGAGGAGGAGGTGGCCTTGGCCAGCAATGCCTACAAGATAGGGAGTCAAGCAGGGGTTCACATGGATTGGGGACTAGTCTAATGTCACAGATGCCCCAGTATGATGTACCAGCCTCAGGAAGTGGTTGGCCAGGTGGGCAGGTACAGATAAAAGCATGAGACCTGGGATCTGGTGCAGCAGAGTAGTCAGGGCACAGATAGGAATCTTTCTGCTCCTCTCATTTTGCCCTTCCCTCCTTCCCTTGGACTACAGCATTGACCCTCTGAGGAGGTTGCTCTTACTGTACCCCTCCTGGATCTCAGGCCAGACTCAGGTCTCCTGCTTCCAATTGTACATTCACCTTCAATATTAGGGTATGTATAGAAAGAGCAATATCAAGATGAAAACTGTTGGTGCCAGGAAGGAAATGTCAAAATTCACATTAAAGCATTGGGTACAGCAATAAAATCAACAGAATGAGCAACATTAGGCCAGTGAGCCTAACAAATAGTACGGGAATCCCAGAAAGTCCTGGGACCTAGAGTGGACAAGAACAGAAGTGAAGTTGTGAGATAGTGCCATGTTTGCAGAAAACCTCAGATTGTACAGATTCCAGATATTTCTCAGACTAATTAAATATAAAATTTTCAACACATTTTGAACAGAGCTGAAAATGATGCAGACCTCTTTAATCCCAGAAGAGAACAGAGGAGTTGGATGGGAAGAAGCTGATGAAGTGCTGAAGAAGTAGGAATGTAACATGGGTTCACTGCAGTTTCCCAAGCCAGAGAAGGACTGTTCTGTTTGGGAACCAAACTCTTGGACCCCCAACGAAAACCATCATCATAGGTTGTGGATGTACAAAGGAGAACTGGGAGAAAGCCTTGCTCAGAACTCATAGCCTCAGTTAATGATGTGAGTCACTTTAGCAGGTCTTAATTGTGGAGTAAGCTGCAGGAAGTCTGTCTTCTCTTGTGATGCTAACAGCACTCTAACCAGACACCTGTAGAGAGCAGTGTCACCTTCACACAGTCACATCCATGCTCCTCCTGGTTTGTGCTCACTCTTTCTGAGGGAGGCCTCCACCCCTCCAGGCAGCTGGGTGGGGGCCGAGGTGAGTGAGCACTTTTCCTTTATGTGTGACTGTATTTGCAAAGGGTGAGGGTAAGTGCTCCCCCAGTAATGTTGCAGATACAAATCAATATCTTCAAATCAACCACTTTGTATGTGTTAATGGTGCACTATTTTCATAATTTCTTTTAAATCATAACCAAATTATCCATGCAAAGAGTATAAAAATAATTTATGTCTGTTATGGCAAAGAGCCATATTCCTTCTCTAGCCTCAAACCCCACTCTTCCTTCCTCAGAATTATCTGCATTTGCAGATTCATTTTCATACAAATTTCTGTTTGTAAATACATGCATGCTCTAGTTTCATCCATCCCACAGTCTATCACAGATGAGAAAAATATTGGAGTACAACTTAAGAATATAAATAAAGTTTCTATCTTCTTAAAATACTTGAGATTATAAGTATACTCTCCAACTATGAGAGGATCATTTCTGATTTAAAATAATAAGGAAAATTGGAGTTAAATAGAAAGCAGGCCATTGTAGTTCAGTGGCTATTAAACTTGAATCCACATCAGAATCAGATGAAGAAACTGAAATAATGTAAATTGTTGAAGTGCCTTATATGAAAATGCTACAATAATGTACAGCATTAATTTTAAAATGGTAATTTTTAAAATGCTTACCCTGAAAGTAATTGATTGAAGAACCAGTGAAAACAACCAGGATAATTTGAAATAAGTGGAAATTCCATCTTTACAGAAAGTAAGAGAAATCTCGAATTTTGGTGCATAAATTAGTGGTAACAAATTGAACACAGATGACTGTGGAAGAAGATATGGGAGGAGCAGATCTCAGAACAAACTGTAACTGCAATTTTCCACGAGGAGAAATACATCCTGAATTGCACAGCTATAACCGGTTACTTAAAAGATCGGCAACAAGTTGCACAGATTCGAGGTGGAGATTCTTTGGAGATTCACATTCATTACATTCACAAGGGTTTCTCTCCGGTATGAATGTTGTAATGTTTAATGGCATACTGCCTCTGGCTGAAGGCTATTCCATATTCCTTACATATATAGGGTTTCCCTCCTATGAATTTTCAGATGGTCAGTGAGTTTTGATTTGCTACTGAAGGGTTTCCTACAGTTCTTACAGATATAGGGTTTCTCTCCAGTTTGTCTTCTCTGGTGTATTAGTCAGCCAAAGTGGTGCCAATGTGAAATACTAAAAATTGGTTAGTCCTTAAACAGGGTATTTATTTGGGGCAGTAGTCCACAGATACCAGGCCATAAAGCATTAAGTTTCTTCTCACCAAAGTTCATTTCTATGTGTTGGAGCAAGATAGCTGCTGACATTTGCCAGGGTTCAGGCTTCTTGTGTTTCTCTCTTCCCAGGGCTGCATTTCTCTCTGGGCTTAGCTCATCTGGTTCCTCCACAAGGTCAGCTCTAGACTATCAGGCAAATGGCTCACTTGTCATCTTCTGAGGCCATTTCTCCAACATCAAAACTGCTTCTCAGAAACAACTGCTTCAACTGTCCTTTGCCATGCCTTTTATATTTGACTACCCCACCCACTAAGGGGTGGGGCTCAACACCCTACTGTCGGGGCCCAGTCAATGCCCTAATCATGCCCAGATTAAGAGATATGTTTACAGGCATGATGCAATTATATTTTTGGAATTCATAATTACATCAAATTCACCAACAGCTTTATTCCAAACTCTGAATTCCAAAAATACCTTACAATTCTCAAAAAAACTTAAATCAGTAACAATTCAAATACAAAATCATATCATAGGTATTTTAAAGAAATACAGTTCATCTTGAGGCAAAGTCCCATCTGCTATCGACCTCTGAAACTTACAAAACCATTCAACTGCTTCTAATACACAAATGGAAAGATAAAGGATAAACATTTTCAATATCATAAGGAGAAATTGGGATGTTAAACATGAGTCATGGATCCTCTAGAATTCAGTCACCGTGTAGTGCATCCTCCACTCGATTTCAAAGTCTGAGTCATTCTTAAGATGATGTTTTTTTCTCCTTGGGGCAACATGTGGACCCACCCTTTCCACAGGTTTGCCCATGGCCACTTTCTTGGTTCCAAACTCATCAAGCGTCTGGGAGTCGACCAAGCTCCAGACCTCACCACCCAAGAGTGTTGGGGTGATTGCCACACCTTACCCAAACTTTGGGTTAGAGTCTTAGCCCCCCTAGTACAGTGAATTGAAGATAACATTCTCCTTAACATTTGGCATACAGGCTCAAACCTCTCAGAGCAACGAGTTGACCACCTGGCCTTCCCTAACCTTTGGCATAAAGGTTCAACCTTCTCAGAGCAATGGGTTGACCACCTGACCTTCTCTAGTCCATGGAGGAAAGGTACACCCCTCTCAGACTTATGGGGTGTTGACCTTAACTGTCCTAATCTTTGAGGAATGTGCTCCACACTTTCTGCACCATGAGATGGCAAAACTCTCCCAGAACATCAGTTGGGGAAATCCACCCTCTTCAACTGCTGGGGAAACTCATGCTCTCTGCACCATGGGGCATCAAAACTTTCTCAGAACATCGGATAGGAACATCCTCCCTCTATAAATGCAGAGGAAAACTCACCCTCTCTGTACACATGGTAAGGGCTCCTCTCTTGGCCCAAGGAGATGTCTTAAGTCCAGATCTATGCTTCCACGGTTCTCTTCTTAAAGCTGATTCTCCTTCAATCTCTCCTTTCCATGTTCTCTTTTGTCCAAGCTGACAGTGGTTTTCTTCAGACAGCTCTCTCAAAAACTTTGTTGATTTAGCATGCAGGAAGCAGGGGTCCAAGCCAGCAGACAGTAAGGCTTTCCACAAGTCTTTCCTAGATAACTTAATCGTCATTTCTGATTTACAAGTTCCAAGTTTAGTAAAGTCTTCACATGGGGCATTTTCATCTTGGAATTTGATTTCCAGAAACTTGGAGGTTCCAGAATCAGTTTCTGTTTTCCTTGTGTGCAAAAGGTCAGTCCTTAGTGTATTTCACTTATATAGTATTTTGTTATAGGCTGCACACAGAAGCCAAACCATATTCTCTGAGTTTACCTTAGAAAGTTCTTCAGCTAAATGCTCTGGTTCACCATTTTCAAATTCTGTCTTCCATATAACACCAGGAGTTAATCTTGCTAAGTTCTCTGCAGCTTTAATACATGTATGCCTTTCCTCCAGTTTCCAATAATTGTTTCATCATTTACTTTAAGGCATCATAGAAAGTCTCTTTAGTATCCATATGACTATCAACAGTCTCTTCAAAGTGATCTAGGCCTTTTCCAACAAGCATTTCACAATTCTTCCAAAGGATAACCTTTACCCATTTATAAAACCATCTCAAAAATTTGGTATATGCAAAAGCACTTCTGTACTCCTCCAAACAAACAAAATTCTATATTAGTCATCCAAAGGGGTGCTAATGTGAAATACCAAAAATGAATTCGTTTTATAAAAGTTATTTATTTGGGGTAGAAGTCCACAGATACCAGGCCATAAACCATTAAGTTTCTTCTCACCAAATTTCATTGCCACATGTTGTAGCAAGACATCTGCTGACGTTTGCCAGGGTTCAGGTTTCTTGTGTTCCTCTATTCCCAGGGCCGCATTTCTCTCTGGGCTTAGGTCTTCTGGTTCCTCCACTAGGTCAGCTGTAGACTATCAGGCAAATGGCTCACTTCTCTTCTTCTGGGCCTTTTCTCCAACATCAAAACTGCTTCTCAAAAAAAAAAACTGCTTCAACTGTCCTTTGCCATGCCTTTTATATTCGATACTCCACCAACTAAGGGGTGGGGCTCAATGCCTTACAGACATGGCCCAGGCAACACCTTAATCATGCCCGGATTAACAGATCACTTTACAACACGATCCAAATAAGTTTTTAAATTCATAATTACATCAAATTATCCAACAGTTACATCTGGTGTGTAATGAGGCTTGATTTCTGAATGAAAGCTTTCCCACATCCATCACATTCATAGGGTTTCTCTCCAGTATGTATTCTCAAATGATAAGCAGCAGGAAGTCCATCTTCTACTTTGGTGCTAACAGCCCTCTAACTGGACACCTGTAGAGAGCAGTGTGCCCTTCACATGGTCGCATCCATGCTCCTCGTGCTCTGTGCTCACTCTTGCTGTGGGAGGCTGCCACCCATCCAGGCAGCTGGGGAGATTGCCGAGGGGAGTGAGCACTTTTCCTTTAAGGGGACTCTATTAGCAAAGGGTGAGGGGAAGTGCCCGCAACCCAGTAATGTTGCAGGTACAAATTGATATATTCAAACCAACCACTTGTATGATTTCATTGTGTACTATTTTCATAATTTCTTTTAAATTATAACCAAATTATCCATGCAAAGAGAATAAAAATAATTTATGTGTGTTATGGCAAACAGTCAAATTCCTTCTCTAGCTGAAACCCTAATCCTCCTTCCTCAGAATTATTGGCATTGGCAGATTTTTTGGTACACATTTCTGTTTGTAAATACATGCATTCTTTAGTTTCATCCATCCCACACTCTATCAAGTATGAGAAAAATATAGGAGTACAACTTAAGAATATAAATAAAATTTCTAACTTCATAAAATGCTTGAAATTAGAAGTATATCATCTAATTATGAAAGGATCATTTCTGATTTAAAATAATAAGGAAAATTTGAGTTAAGTAGAAAGCAGGCCACTGTAGTTCAGTGACTGTTAAATTTAAATCCACATCAGAATCAGGTGAAGAAACTTAAAAATTTTCAATGGTTTTGGGTGCCTTATAAGAAAATTCTACAAAAATGGGCAGCATTATTTTTTAAATGGTAATTTTTTAAATGCTTACCCAGAATGTAAAGGATTGAAGCACCAGTGTAAACAACCAGGATAATATGAAATAAATGGAAAGCCCATTTTTAAATAAACTAAGAGAAATACCGAGTTCTGATGAATAAATTAGTGGTAACAAATTGAACATAGATGAGTGTGGAAGAAGACGTGGGAGGAGCATATCTCAGAACAAACTGCAAGTGCACTTTTCCAAGAGGAAAAAGACATCCTGAATTGCACAGTCACAGCCATTTCCTTAAAGATTGGCAACAATTTGCACAGACTGGAGGTGGAGACTCTTTGGAGATTCACATTCATTACATTCACACGGCTTCTCTCCAGTATGAATGTTGTAATGTATAATGAGATACTGCTTCTGGCTAAAGGTTACTCCACATGCCTTACATATATAGGGTTTCCTTCCACTATGAATTTTCTCATGGTCAATGAGATTTGAATTGTTACTGAAGGTTTTCCTACATTCCTTACATATATAGGATTTTATCCAGTTTGTCTTCTCTGGTGTGAAATGAGGCTTCATTTCTGAATGAATGCTTTCCCACATCCATCACATTCATAGGGTTTCTCTCCAGGACGTATTCTCAGATGCTTATTGATTTTTTCCTTCTGGTTGAAGGCTTTTCCACCTTCATTGCATGCATAGGGTTTTCTCCAGAATGAATCCTCTGATATTAAATGAACTATTGCTTTTGGCTGAAGGCTTTTCTGCATTCTTTACATTCATTTTGTTGCTATCCACTATGAGTTTTTTCATGTTCTGTGAGATAGGATTTGTACCTAAAGGCCTTTTCACATGCCTTACATGCATAGGGTTTCTTTGCAATAGGAAATCTCTTGTATCTGAGAGTTGAAATTGTAATTAAAGCTTTCCCACATATATATGATTTCTCTTCAGTAAAAGTTTTCTGATCAATAAAGAGGTTTTCTTTCAGGTTGAAAACTTTCTCACATGTATTACATTTCTATGCTTGTTCCCTGTATGGCTTTTAAAATGAGAAGTAAAAAAATTACTGGAAAGAGCAGACTACATTCAGGAAACACATATGGTTTCTCTCTATTTTGAATTTTCTCATATTCCTTGAGTTTTGTTTCAGATGGAAGCATTCCCATGTTCATTACAATACTAACTAATGTATGAATATTTCATCCTCAATGAGATTTAATCCCTGGCTGAGGATTTCCAAAATTCCTTACATACGCAGGGTTTTAATCCTGTATGTTTCTTTGATTTGACTCTAGCTTTCCCAAATACATGAAATCCCAAATGGTTTCTCTGAAGTATTAATTCTCAGGTATCTCATGAGGTTGAATTTCCAGGAAAACATCACTCTAATTACACTTAAAGGGGAAGGACTTCCATATGGGGCAAACTGGCAATACCCATTGTCTTCATTCTTTTTCCTTACATAGATTCCTTCATTCTTATGTAAGCATGATGCAAATACCTTCTAAGTGAAGTTCCCTTCATAGAAGTGTTATTTTGAGGAAACAATGTTTACGGTCAGAGAACATATTTTCCCAACTTTATTACATTCTCTGCCTTCATCTTAAGTCTCTACTGTTGTGGAAGTGGATTTAGCTTTACTCACAAGCCTTTGGTTATGTGATGGTTTCTGCTTTATAATGTCCTATACGTCTTCATAGTTTGTGTGGGGCAGCTAAAGCAGTGCTACCGGGAAATTTATAGGACTGAATGCATTCATTAGATAGAGGAAAGTTCCAATATCAATAATCTAGGCGTCCAATTTGGGAAGTGCAGCAATATTTCCTTTTTATATGTTCTATCATTCATGGCTCTTCTTGCTTCAAATGAACATCACATCCAGTTTGATGACTACACAACAAGGAAATGCAGAAGTGATACAGAACTTCATTTATGATGGGGACAAAACAACACCCCATCAATCAACTCTGGAACCTTCAGGCTTCTGAAGGATAAGAAAGGTGCAGCTTCCAAAATGTGCGAGTAAGGTGGCCCCAGAATAAAGGCCAAAGTAGCAACCCAGGAAATTCTGAACACTTTGTTTTGGACCGACTATTTTTGTTCAAATTTTTTTTTTCTATTTATTTGGATGAGATGCACTATTTAATATTCTTTAAAGTTTACTGGGGAAATTATTACACTTTTGCTTGCCTTTCCAAATTTGAACTTATTATTTTTTTATTCACTTACCAAATAATGAATTTTAATCATTTTATATCTTGTATTAGTCAGCCAAAGGGGTGCTGATGCAAAACACCAGAAATCTGTTGGTCTTTGTGAAGGGTATTTATTTTGGGTAGAAGCTTACATTAACCAGGCCATAAAGCATAAATTTCTTCCTTCACCAAAGTCTGTTACCCCATCTTGGAGCAAGAGACCTGCTGATATTTGCCAGGGCTCAGGATTTTTGGGTTCCTGTCTTCTAAACGCTCTGTTTATCTCTGGGCTCAGCTCTTCTGTTTCCTCCACAAGTAGGTGTAGGCTATGAGGCTCTCTAAGCTTTGCCTCTCTCCACAAGACCAGCTGTGAACTTTCAGGTGAATGGATTGTCTCTTTTCCGTGGGGCCTTCTCTCTTTGATCATCAGAATTTCAACATCAAAGACTAATCTAGCTCTGTCCTTTGCCATGTCTTTTTATGTTTGGGACTCCACCCTCCAAGGGGTGGGACTCAATGCCCTACCACTGTGGCCCATTCAATGCCCATATCATAACTTAATGATGCCCAGAATAACAGACCATTTTACAATCATAATCCAATACGTATTTTTGGAAATCATAAAGATATCCAACTACTACATATCTATTTCCTCATCATATGTTGCATATTATTTTATGGTGTATTTTAACACTTTATTGATGTCCTAGGCCACGGATAATTTTGTTACTTTATTCATTCAGTAGGCATTTAGATATATGAATTTAACCAAAAGATATTGTTCTTCCATCCATCCTGAATCTTGAATTTTCTGAAATTATTTTCTTTGTGCCTGAAGAATATTCTTTTACATTTCTTTTAAAGTGAGTTGCTGCTAGCAAACATTATTAGGTTTTACTCATCTGTAAAAGTATTTATTTCACTTCTTGCTGAAAGATTGAGATGAAATAATCTCAGTCCCTCTTTGATCTCCACTGCTTTTGAGAGCAACCTTAGGGTGGAATTTCTCCATTCTGTTGTAAATGTCATCAGTTCTTTGGAGAAGAAATTTGTGGCTTTCGCTTTTACAACCTGCTTCTTGTCCCCCAATCTCCTAGGCAAAATCTGTGTGCTGTGGCTCTGGGGAGGGGAATAATGGCACACATCTCTGAATTACACACATGATTTTGGAGCTAAGATTTGGTGGATAAAGCACAGTATATTGAGTTCTTCTTGGGATCATTCTAGGGACCAGTGCAACGGTGGTCAGCACCCCATTTTCTCAATTGTGGCCACATCCAAAGTACAGCCAATGCTTCATGAGTTCCCATTTCTCCCAGAATTAGGAAACCCCTCCTGACCACTGTGCCCTGGGTTAATGCGCTCATTTGAGTCTTGTGTTCACCCTAGAAATGTTTGTTCTTACTAACCCATTACTGTGTGTGTAAGCATTTTGTATGTAGGACATTTTGGTTAGATTCAGATAAGGTATATTTCAATAAGGACACTTTTTCTGAGATTGCTTTAGTTTAGTTAATGGCCTCTGATTAGTTTTCAGTCACCAGGATTGACCACAATCATTGTCCTGAAGTCCTACATACAAGGAATACACGGAGAAAGAGTGCTGCCCTGTTTACCCTGCCATGTGGGAGAGGGCTCACAGATTTTCTACAGCTCTGGAGAACTCGGAAACCCTGAGAGGCTGGGGCTGGAGCAACTTGAAGCTGAAAACTTCCAGGCCATAAGAGAAGGGAGAGGTGTGAGCAATTGTGTCTGATGGCCCACTGCTGAGCTCAGGGAGAAAGTGAGTTTGGAAGAGAAGGCAGAAAGAGACAGGCAGGTCCAACATTTTGCCTTGGTAGGAGTCCAGCAGCAGCTGACAATGGTAAAGACAGCACTTTTCATGATGCATTGATTTGGACATTTTCACAGCCTCAGATTTGTAAGCTTTAACCCTAATAAACTCCAATAAAAGCCAACCTATTTCTGGTATTTTGCATTGGCAGTGCTTGGCAAACTCAAACAGCTAGGGACACAGGGATGGTGAGCTGCCCTGTTCCCAAAAGGCAGTGTGATGTTGCTGCCCTGTGAATTCACTTGTAAAATGTGGGTGTCTCCAGGCTAGGTGATAATGAGTACTGGATAGAAGGAGGGGGAAGTGCTTTTGGCCAGCAAGGTCTACAAGACAGGGTGTCAGGCAGGGGAGTTAAAGGGTTTGTGGACTAGTATAAGGTCACAGATGGCCCATTATGTTGTACCTAGCTCATACAGGGGTGGGCCAGTTGGGCAGGGGCAGAAAAAATCATGGTACCTGGGGTCTGGTGCAGCATTGGAGTCAGAGCACAGAGACGAAACTTCCTGCTCCTGCTCCTTTTGCCCTTCCCTCATTCCCTTGGCCTCCAGGATAGACCCTCTGAGGAGGCTGCTCTTACTGTATCCCTCTTGGGTAATAGGCACAACTCAGGTCTCCTGCTTCCAGTTCTACCTCCACCTTCTCCAATATTGGGGCAGCTAAAGAAAGAGCAATGCCAAGATGAAACCTGCTGGTGTCAGGAAGAAAATGTCAAAATTCACATTACAGCATTGACTAAAGCAATAACATCACCAGAATGAGCAGCATTAGGCCAGTGATCCTAATAAATAGTATGGGAGTCCCAGAAATTCATGGGACCTAGGGCTGACCAGAATAGAAGTGAGGTTGTGAGAGAGTGCAATGTTTCCAGAAATCGTCAAATGTGCAGATGCCAGGTATTTCTCAAACTAATTAAATATTAAATTTTGAACACATTTTTAACATTGTTGAAATTGATGCAGACCTCTTCAATCTCCAAAGAGATCAGAGGGGTTGGATGGAAAGAACCTGATGAACAAATGAAGAAGCTCAGATGTAACATGTATTCACTGCAGTTGCCCCAAGCCAGAGAGGGAATGTCCTGTTTGGTAAACAAACTCTCAGAGCCCCAATGAAAACCATCATCTTAGGTTCTGCATCCACAAAGAGGACAAGGAGAATGCCCTGCTCAGCACTCACAGCCTCAGTTAGTGATATGGGTCACTCTAGTGGGTCTTTACTGGAGTATAATTAGCAGGAAGTCAGTCTTCTCCTGTGGTGCTAACAGCCTTCTAACAGGACACGTGTTGAGAGCAGTGTGGTCTTCACACAGTTGCATCTATGCTCCTCGTGCTGCATACTCCATCTTGCTGAGGGAGGCCTCCCCCTTCTAGGACACAGGGGCCAAGGCGAGTGAGCAATTTTCCTTTATGGGCAACTGTATTTGCAAAGAGTAATCTTCAAACATCCACTTCGTATGATTTCATTGTGTACTATTTTCATAATTTCCTTTAAATTATAACCAAATTATCCATGCAAAGAGTATAAAAACAATTCATGTCTGCTATGGCAAACAGCAAAATTACTTCTCTAGTCTCAACCCCCATACCTGCTTCCTCAGAATTTTCTGCATTGGCAAATTATTTGGGGTACATATTTCTCTTTGTAAATACATGCATTCTGTAGTTTCATCCATCCCACACCCTATCACATATGAGAAAAATATTGCAGTACACCTTAAGAATATAAATAAATTTTCTAACTTCTTAAAGTATGAGAGTAGAAGTATATCATCTAATTATGAAAGGATCATTTCTGATTTAAAATTACAATGAAAATTGGAGTTAATTAGAAAGCAGGCCACTGTAGTTCAGTGGCTGTTAAACTTGAATCCACATCAGAATCAGGTGAAGAAACTGAAAAAGTATCAATGGTTGAGGTGCTTTATAAGAAAATGCTACAATAATGGGCAGCATTATTTTTAAAAAATTTTAAATGCTTACCCAGAATGTAATGGATTGGAGAACCAGTGAAAACAACCAGGATAATTTGAAATAAGTGGAAAGCCCATCTTCACATAAACTAAGAGAAATCTCGAGTTCTGATGCATAAATTAGTGGTAACAAATTGAACACAGATGAATGTGGAAGAATATGTGGTTGGTGCAGATCTCAGAACAAACTGCAAGTGCACTTATCCAAGAGGAGAAAGATACCCTGAATTGCAGAGTCACAGACAATTCCTTAAAAGTTTGGCAAAAATTTGCACAGACTGGACTTGGAGATTCTTTGGAGGTCCACATTCATTACATTCACAGGGTTCTCTCCAGTATGAATGTTATAATGTTTAATGTGATACTGCCTCTGGCTGAAGGGTATTCCAAATTCCTTACATATATAGGGTTTCCCTCCACTATGAATTTTCTCATTGTCTGTGAGATTTGATTTGCTACTGAAGCCTTTCCTACATTCTTTACAAATATAGGATTTCTCTCCAGTTTGTCTTCTCTGATGCGTAATGAGGCTTGATTTTTGAATGAAAACTTTCCCACATCCATCACATTCATAGGGATTCTCTCCAGTATGTATTTTCAGATGATTAACAAGGTTTTTCCTGGTTGAATGCTTTTCCACAATCATTGCATATAAAGTGATTTAGTCCAGAATGAATGCTCTGATGTTTAATGAACTACTGTTTTGTCTGAAGACTTTCCTGCATTCTTTCAATTCATTTTTTTTCTGTCCACTATGAGTTTTTTCATGCTCTGTGAGATATGATTTGTACCTAAAGGTTTTTTCACATGCCTTACAGGCATAAGTTTTCTTTGCAGTAGGAAATCTCTTGTATCTGAGATTTGATATTTGAATTAAAGCTTACACACATATATATAATTTCTCTTCAATAAGAATTTTCTGATGAATAAAGAGGTTTTCTGTCAGGTTGAAAATTTTCCCACATGTATTACATTCCTGTGATTTTTCCTCTATACAACTTTTAAAATGAGAAGTAAAAAATGATTGTAAATAGCAGGCTACATTCAGGACACTCATGATTTCTCTCTAGTTTGAATTTTCTCATAGTCCATGAGGTTTTATTTTCAGATGGAAGCATTCTCATGTTCACTACAATACTAAATAATCTATGAATATTTCATGCTCAATGAGATTTAATGCCTGGCTGAAGGATTTCCAATATACCTTACATACACTGCATTTTACTTCTGCATATTTCTTTGATGTGACTCTAGCTTCCCCAAATCATGAAATCCCCAATTGTTTCTCTAAGGATTAGTTCTCAGGTATCTCATGAGGTTGAATTTCCAAGAAAGCTTCATACTCATTACACTTAAAAAGGAGGACTTCCATGTGGGGGACACTGGCAAAACTCATTGTCTTCATTCTTTTTCCTTACATAGATTCCAACATGCTTAGGTAAGCATGATGCAAATTCCATCAAAATTAAGTTACATTTATAGAAGTTTTATTTTCAGGAAACAATACTTGTGGTCAGAGAAAAGATTTTGCCAAATTTCTTACATTCTCTGCCTTCATCTTATGTCTGTACTCTTGTGGAAATGAATATACCTCCACTCACTAGCCTTTTGATATGTGGTTCTTTCTGCTTCTTAATGTCCTATGCTTCTTCATAGTTTCTGGGGTACAGCAAAAGCAGTGCTTAGAGGGAAATTTATAGCATTGAATGCATTCATATGAAAAGAGGAACGATCCAATATCAATCATCTAAGCATGCCATTTGGGAAGCACAAAAATATCTCCTTTTTATTTGTTCTATCATTTATTGTTCTTCTTGCTTCAAATGAGAATCACATGCAGTTTGGTAACTTCAAAACTAGGAAATGGGGAAGTGATACAGCTCTTGATATATGATGGGGATAAAACAACACCCCATAAATCAACCCTGGAGCCTTCAGACTTCTGAAGTATAAGAAAGGAGCAGCTTCCACATATGCACAAGTAAGGCGTCCTTAGAACAAAGACCAAAATGGTAACCCAGGAAATCCTGAATACATTGTTTTGGGCTGATGATTTTTGTTCAATTTTTGACTTTCTTCTATTTATTTGGATGAGATTCACTATTTAATATTCTTTAAAGATTACTGGGAAATTATGACAGTTTTCCTTGCCTTTCCATATCTGCACTTATTATTTGTTATTGACTTGCCAAATAATGCATTTTAAAACATTTTATATCCTGTATTAGTCAACTAAAGGGGTGCTGATGCAAAAAACCAGAAACCTGTTGGTCTTTATAAAGGGTATTTATTTGGGGTAGAAGCCTACAGTTACCAGGCCATAAAGCATAAATTTCTTCCTTCACCAGTCTCTTTCCCTCTCTTGGAACAAGACAGTTGCCTACATTTGCCAGGATTCAGGCTTCTCGGGTTCCTCTCTACCCAGGGGTACTTTTCTCTCTGGGCTCAGCTCCTCTGTTTCCTCCACAAGGTCAGCTATAGAATATGATGCTCTCTAAGCTTTGCCTCTCTCCAAAAGGTCAACTGTGAACTGTCAGGTGAATATCTTTCTCTTTTCCTCAGGGCATTCTGTCCTTGCTCATCAGAACTCCAACATCAAAATCTACTCCAACCCTATCCTTTTCCATGTCTTTTTATGTTTGAGACCCCATGCACCAAGGGGCGTGGCCCATACCCTAATGACCCAGTCAAAGCCCTTATCATAACTCAATCATGTTCAGATTAACAGACCAGTTTACAAACATAATCCAATATCTATTTTTGGAATTCATAAGGATATCAAACCGCTACATATCCATTTAACCATTTTATGCTATATATTATTTTGTGGTGTATTTTAACACTTTATTGATGACCTATGCCACGGATATCATTATTACTTTATTCTTTCAATAGTCATTTAGATATATAAATTTAATTAACAGATATTGCTCTTCAATCTATCCTGAATCTTGAACCTTCTGGGGTTATTTTCTTCCCACCTGAAGAATATTCTTTTACATTTTTTAAAAAATGAGTTGCTGCCAGCAAACCTTATTAGTTTGTATTCATTTGTAAAAGTATGGTTTTTTTTCACTTCTTCCTGAAGGATTGATATGCATTATATCTTGGGCCTCTATGATGAACCCTTAGGGTTCATATTATCCATTCTGTTGTAACCATAATCAGTTCTTTCGAGAAGAAATTAGGGTTTTAACTTTTACAAGTTGCTTCCTGCCTCCCACCCCCTGGCAAATCTGTACACTCTGGCTCTGGGGATGGGAATAATGGCACACCACTCTGAGTTAGACATCTGATTGTGGAGTTAAGATTTGGTGGAGAAAGCACAATATATTGAGTTCTTCTTGGAACCATTCTAAGGACCAGGGCAATGTTAGTCAGCTCTGCATCTTGCTCAATGATGGCCACACACACAATACAGCTACTGCTTCATGAGATCCCATTTCTACCAGACTTAGGAGACCCCTCCTGATCACTGTGTGCTGAGGTAATGCCCTCGTTTGAGTCTTGTGTGGACCCAGGAAAAGTATGTTCTTTTAATCCATTTTTGTGTGTGTAGTGCTTGTATGTAGGACATTTTGGTTAGATTCAGATAAGGGACTATTCAATGAGGTCACTTTTTGTAAGATTGCTTTAGTTTAGTTAAGGGCCTTTGATTAGATTTCAGGCACCAAGAGAGACCTCAATCATTGTGCTGAAGTCCTCCATATATGGAACACAAAGAGAAAGACTGCTGCCATGTTTACTTGCCATGTGGAAGAGGGCTCCAGGATCTCCTACATCTGTGGAGAGACACAGAAACCCTGAGAAGCCATGGGAGAGGCCAGAGGCCTGAGTCATGGAGCAGCTTGAAGCTGAAAACATCCAGGCCAGCGGAGAAGGGATAAGTGTGAGCAATTGTGTCTGATGGCCCATTGCTGAGCTCCAGGAGAAAGTGAGTTTGGAGAAGAAGGCAGAGAGAGACAGGCAGGCCCAACATTTTGCATTGGCAGGAGCCCAGCAGCAGCTGTCCCTTGTTAGGACACCATACTTGATGATGCATTGATTTGACCACTTTCACAGCCTCAGAACTGTAGGCTTTAATCCTAATAAATTCCAATAAAAGCCAACCTATTTCTGGTATTTTGCATTGGCAGTCCTTGACAAACCCAAACAGGTAAGGGCACAGGATTGGAGAGATGCCCTGTTCCCCAATGGCAGTGTGATGTTGCTGCCCAATGAATTCACCTGTAAACTGTGGGTGTCTCCAGACTAGGCAGCAGTGAGTACTGTTAAAATGGAGGGGGAATTACTCTTGGCCAGCATGCCCTGTAAGGCTTGGAGTCAGGCAGAGGAGTCACATGATTTTGGGAGTAGTCTAAATTCACAGATGCCCCAGTATGATGTACCTGCCTCAGGCAGGGGTTGGTCATGTGGGTAGGGGAAGGTAAAAGCATGGAACCTGGGTTCTGGTGTAGCAGAAGAGTCAGGGTACAGAAAGGATACTTCCTGCTCTTGCTCCTTTTGCCCTTCCCTCCTTCACTTGGCCTCCAGCGTTGACCCTCTGAGGAGGCTGCTCTTAGAGTACCCCTACTGGGTCTCAGGCACAGACTCATGTCTCCTGCTTCCAGTTCAACATTCATCTTCTCCAATCTTGGGGCAGTTAAATAAAGAACAATGCCAAGATGAAACCTGTTGGTGCCAGGAAGAAAATTTCAAAATTCACATTACAGCATTGGCTACAGAAATAATATCACCAGAAGGAGCAACATAAGGCCAGTGACTCTAATAAATAGTATGAATATCCCAGAAAGTCATGAGACTTAGGGCTGACCAGAATAGAAATGAGGTTCTGAAGGAGTGCAATGTTTACAGAAACCCTCAGAGGTTGCAGATGCCAGATATTTCTCAGACTAATTAAATATTAAACTTTCAACATTTTTAACAGTGTTGAAAATGATTCAGACTTCTTTAATCCCAGAAGAGAACGGAGGGGTTGGATGTGAAGAAGATGATGAACAACTGAAGAAGCTGGAATGTAACACACATTCACTGCAATTCTGCCAAGCCAGAGAGGGAATGTCCTTTTTGGGAATCAA
The DNA here is from genome assembly GCA_026826555.1 of Tolypeutes matacus. Classification (NCBI taxonomy): domain Eukaryota; kingdom Metazoa; phylum Chordata; class Mammalia; order Cingulata; family Chlamyphoridae; genus Tolypeutes; species Tolypeutes matacus. The sequence continues at coordinate 121,641 of JAKSZT010054242.1, read as the reverse complement.
ACTCTCAGAGCCTTAATGAAAACCATCATCATAGGTTCTGGATCCACAAAGGAGTTCAGGGAAAAATCCCTGCTCAACACTCAGAGCCTCAGATAGTGATGTGAGCCACTGTAGTGCATCTTCACTAGGGAGTAAACAGTAGGAAGTCCGTCTTCTCCTGTGGTGCTAACAGCCCTCTAACCACACACGTGTAGAGAGCAGTGTGGCCTTTCACATTGTCGTGTCCATGCTCCTCGTGCTCTGTGCTCCCTCTTGCTGACGGAGACCTCCACCCATCCAGGAATCATGGGAGGGTGCCCAGGGGTGTGACCACATTTCCTTTATGGGTGACTGTATTTTCAAAGAGTGAGAGGAAGTGCCCCCCTGTAATGTTGCAGATACAAATCAATATCTTCAAATCAATGACTTTGTTATGATTTCATTGTGTACTATTTTCATAATTTCTTTTAAATTATAACCAGATTATCTGTGCAAACAGTATAAAAATCATTTATGTCTGTTATGGCACAAAGCCACATTCCTTTTCTAGACCCCCATTCCTCCTTCCTCAGAATTATCTGCATTGGAAGAATCTTTTGGGTACTCATTTCTGTTTGTAAATACATGCATTCTCTAGTTTCATCCATTCCATACCCTATCACAAATGATAAAAATATTGGAGTACATCTTAAGAATATAAATAAATTTTCTAACTTCTTAAAATACTTGAGAATAGAAATATATTGTCTAATTATGAAAGGACCATTTCTGGTTTAAAATAAGGAAAATTGGAATTAAGTTTAATGCAGGCCACTATAGTTCAGTGCCTGTTAAACTTGGAATCCACATCAGAATCAGGTGTAGAAAGTAAAAAAATATAAATTATTGGGGTGCCTTATAAGAAAATGCTACAGGAGAGAGGCAAGGTGGTATCAGTTTAGGAGGGTACTCACTGACTAGCCCTCTGGGGACAGCTGAATGTGGACAGGGTACTGCCCAAGGGTCTGTGCTGTGGGCACACGGAGCGAGAAGCTTGGGTCTTCTAGCAGCGGGTAGATCAAAGTCATGGAGTGATCAGTGGTGATTCATGAGTTTTGAGCCTGCCTGTGATGGTTAACACAGACGGCTGAGCCCCACCCACAGGGAAAATGGCTGGTTTGAACCGTGAATCCTGCATGCACGATCCCACTCCTGGTTTGAGGGAGAATAATCTAAGGGAGGGAGGGCTCTGACAGAAAGTGTAGAGGAGTTTAACTTCTGTGGATTTGGTGACCTGGACCCCCTCATAGCTTTGGGGAGCAGATAAGCCAGCTTGATACAGTGCCAGGCTGAGGGAAGAGGCAAATCTGCTGAGGAAACCTGATTTACTCAGCAGCCCACTGACAATGAGGCATGGATCCACAGGGGCAGAGTCAGCCAATTTTATCACTCTGCACCAACAAGCATCACAGATTCAGCTCCCCTGGGGAGGTCAAGAAGTGGGAAGGGCTTCATTAGGTTCCACAAGCCTATTTAGGGTCCCCTCGGTGAAGCGGATGAACTAGTAGAGGACTTCTTTTGGGTCCCTTATATTGCCAAAAAAAAAAAAAAAAGAAGAAGAAGAAGAAGAAGACAGTAACTTTAAAAATGGATTCCTGTTCTTAATTTAGTTTAATACCAAAAATCTGCCTCAAAATCTGGAGATAGAACCCTGACGGTAAATTGATAAATGCAAGCAAGCTGTGAGGATTTGCAAGGACCCTAAAAGGAACACTACCCCTTAGCTTTATTTGACTGCTGCTGGTGTGGTTGTTTGATTTTTCTCTGTTTATTTGTTGTCTCTTGCTTTTCTTTCCTCTTTCCTCCCCCCTTTCTGTTTTCCTTCATTTTTCAAAAATTAGGTGCTGTTAGTTTAGCTCTTCTTTGCTGTTTTTCTTTTTCAGTGATTTCCCATTCTCTGTCTATATTGATATTTTATCCCAAGCTATCTCTTATCCTTCCTTCATCTCTCTGCCTTCAGTTTTCTGTAGTGGTTCTTAGACCAACGCTTTTTCTTTAGCCCACAATTTAAGGGTGTCAATTTCTATTCTATCTATTCTGTTTTCTTCTTATTTTATTGATATTAGCTTTTTCCTTTTAGCCTTTTCTTTACTCTTTCTCTCCATCCTCAACATTCTAGCCATCTAAATCATTATATATATATTTATCTAGTTTCTCAGGCCATTGTAGGTACTCCCCTTTTTATTCTATTAATCTACACTGCCTACATAAGTTAAATATTCATTTCACTAAGGCCAATTTGGCTCCTCTTTTAACTTTTATCAATATTACTATTATCCTTCTTCCTTTCTCACATCTTTTGATTCCTCTGGCACTAATTTTTTGCCTTCTTGGTAACATTGAAAGAAGCAAGGAAACAAAATAAGAAGAAAAAGTGTCAAAGAGTAAACTTGACACACACACAGAACCACCAACTAAATAAAACTCTAGAGGAGAGAGAGAACCTGATCAACTGAATAAATCCAGCAAGATAAAATGATGACTGGATGGCCACAAAAAATTACAAACCACACTAAGAAACAGAAAGGCATGGACCACTCCATTGAACAAATTAAAAACCAGGAATATATGCAGAACATCGAACAACCAATCAAATATTCACAAACAAATATCATGAATGAAATTAATGAAGTGAAGGAAGAGATTAAGGTTATAAAGAAGACACTGGGAGAACATACTGAAGAAATCGTAATCATAGCCATAAAGATAACAGATATGATGGTGATCATTGGCACAATCCAAGAAATCAAAAAGATGCTGGATTCACAAAGGAGCAGATTTGAACAGGCAGAAGAAACAATTTGTGATGTGGAAGACAATACAGCTGAAATCAAACAGATAGTAGAACAGAGAGAGAAAAAAATAGAAAAAATCCAGCAGGGACTCAGGGATTTAACTGACAACACAAAACACACAAACATATGCATTAAGGGCATCCCTGAAGGAGAAGAGGAGGGAAAGGGAATAGAAGGAGTGTTGAAGGAAATAATGGTGAAAGCTTCCCAACCCTATTGAGAAAGATGGATGTGCAGATCCTGGAAGCAAAGCTCATCCCAAACAGTATAAATCCCAAGAGGCTAACTCAAAGTCATATACTTATCAAAATGCCCAATGCTCAAGACAAAGAGAAAATACTCAAGGCAGAAAGAGAAAAGAGAACCATCACATACAATGGAAGCACAATAAGATTAAGTGCTGATTTCTAATATGAAACCATGTAGGCAAGAGGAGAGAGGTATGACATAGTCAAAGTACTAAAAGAAAAAAACTTCCAGGCATGAATTCTGTATCCAGCAAAACTGGCATTCAAAAATGATTGAGAGTTCAAAATATTCGCAGATAAACAGAAATTAAGAGAGTATATTGATAAGAAACTGTCAATTCAAGAAATACTAAAGGAAGTTCTACAAGTTGAAAGTAAAAATCAAGAGTTAGGAGAGTTTAAAAACAACTAAAAAGACAAAACCATTCACAAAACAACATAAGACATAAATTAATCCAAAGAAAATATGGCTGAAGTAAAAAATTCATTGTGTGTAATAACACTGAATGTTAATGGATTAAATTCACCACTCAAGAGACACAGATTGGCAGAATGGATAACGAAATATGATCAATCTATTTGCTGTCTACAAGAAACCCACATTGGACCCAGGGATTCAAGGAGGCTGAAAGTAAATGGATGGAAAACAATTTTACAAGACAACAATAGCCATAAATGGGCAGGGGTATCTATTTTAATATCAGACAAAATAGACTTTAAATGCAAATCTTTGTAAGACACAAAGATGGGCACTATATATTAGTAAAGGGGAAAACTCTCAAGAAGAGAGAACAGTCATAAACATTTACGCACCTAATCGGGGTGCCTCAAAATTCATGAGGCAATATCTGGAAAAACTAAGTGGAGAAATAAATGTCTCAACAATTATAGCAGGGGACTTTAACACACCATTATCATCATTAGACAGAACATTTAGACAGAGAATCAACAAAGAAACAAAGATTCTCAACAATACATTAGAGGACCTGGACCTAATAGACATATACAGAACAATATACTCAAATACATGAGGATTTATATTCTTCTCGATTGCACTTGGATCATACTCCAAGATATACCACATGCTAGGTCACAGAAAAACTCTCAATGTATTCAGAGAGATTGAGATTATACAAAGGAATTTCTCTGATCACAATGGAATGAAATTGGACATCACTAATGGCCAGAGAAACAGGTTGGGCAAAAGGATGTGGAAATTAAACAACACACTCTTTGACAAGAAGTGGGCCAAGGAAGAAATCTCAAAAGAAATCAGTAACCACCTTGAAACTAATGAAAATGACAGCACAGCATATCAAAACATATGGGATGCAGCCAAAGCTGTCCTGAGAGAGAAGTTCACAGTCATAAATACATATATTTAAAAAGAAGAAAGAGCTAAAATTCAAGACCTAACTGCATACTTGGAGGAATTGGAAAAACAACAACAAACTAAACCTAAAAGAAGTAGAAAGAAGGAAATAACAAAGATTAAAGCAGAAATAAATGAAATAGAGGATAAGAAAGCACTAGAAAAAAGAAACAAAACCAAAACTGGTTCTTTGAGAATATCAATAAAATTGACAAACCCTTAGCCAGACTAACAAAGAAAAAGAGAGAACAGATGCAAATACACAAAATAAGGAAAGAGCAAGGGGACATCACTACTGATCCCACAGAAATAAAAAGTATCATAAAAGGATACTTTGAAAAATTATATGCCAACAAGAATGATAATTTAGAGGAAATGGTCAAGTTTCTAGAAACTCACAAACAGCCTACTTTGAAGAAAGAAATTAATGAACTCAACAGTCCAATTACAGGTAAAGAGATTGACTCAGTCATCAAAAACCTCCCAACTAAGAAGAGCCCAGATCCAGATGGTTTCACAGCTGAATTCTACCAAACACTCCAGAAAGAGATAATGCCAATTCTACTTAAGCTCTTCCAAAAAATAGAAGTAGAAGGAATATTGCCTAACTCATACTACAATGCCGACATTACCCTAATACAAAAACCAAACAAGGATACCACTAGAAAGGAAAATTACAGACCAATTTCTCTAATAACCTCAATGCTAAAATCCTCAACAAAATGGTTGCTAATCACATTCAACAACATATCAAAAGGATTATACACCATGACCAAGTGGGTTTCATCCCGGGTATGCAAGGATGGTTCAATATAAGAACATCAATCAATGTAATGCACCACATAAACAAACTGAAAGAAAAAAATCACATGATCATCTCTATAGATGCAGAAAAAGCAATCGACAAAATACATCACTCTTTCCTGATATAAACACTGCAAAAGACAGCAATAGAAGGAAATTTTCTGAATATGATAAAGGGTTTCTATGAAAAACCCAAAGCTAACATCAACTTCAATGGTGAAATCCTAAAAGCCTTTCCTCTGAGATTGGCAAGGTAACTACAACCCACTCAACAGCAACATCCCGCAACCACTGTTAACCCAACACAGGAATGCCAACTGGAAAGATACAAAGAAATAGAAGGAACTCGGCAAACACGAATCCCGCCTGTTTTACAAGACAAGGATGCCTACTATCACCACTCCTATTTAACATTGTCTTAGAGGTACTCGCTTGAGCACTGAGTCAAGAAAAGTATATAAAAGGCATCCAAATTGGAAAAGAAGAAGTAAAAGTTTCACTTTTTGCAGACAACATGATCCTATACATAGAAAGCCCAGAGAAAGCTACTACAAAGCTTCCGGGACTTATAAAGGAGTTCAGTAATGTTGCAGGCTATAAGATCAATGCTCAAAAGTCAGCAGCATTTCTGCACACCAATAAAGAGCAATTGGAAGAGGAAATCAAGAAAAAATTGCCATTTACAATAGTAACTAAAAGAATCAAATACCTAGGAATAAATCTAATTAAAGATGCAAAGGACTTATATACAGAAAATTACACAACACTGTTCAAGGAAATCAAAATGACTAAATAAATGGAAAAATATTCCCTGTTCATGGATTGGAAGACTAAACATCATCAATATGTCTATCCTACCCAAACTACTCTAGAGATTTAATGCAATCCCAATAAAAATCAACACTATATTTTTGAAGGAACTGGAAAAATGAACCACAAAATATATTTGGAAAGGTAAGAAGCTCCGAATTGACAAAGACATATTGAAAAAGAAAAATGAAGTTGGAGGTATCACATTACCAGACTATAAAAACATATTACAAAGCTACAGTGATCTAAACTGCATGGTATTGGCACAAGGATAGACCTACAGACCAATGGAATCGAATTTAGAGTTCTGAGATAGATCCTTGCATACACAGTCATCTGATATTCAAAAAGGCTACCAAGCCCACTCAGTTGGGAGATAATGGCCTCTTTAACAGGTGGTGCTTGGAGAACTGGATATCCATATCCAAAAGAATGAGAGAAGAATACCATCTCACACCTTATACAAAAATCAACTCAAGATGGATCAAAGATCTAAATATTAGAGCCAAATCAATGACGACCTTGGAAGATAATATAGGAAAGCGTCTACAGGACCTTGTAATAGGAAATGGTTTCATGAAATTCACAGCCAAAGCATGAGCAGCAAGAGAAAAAATAGATAAATGGGATCTTAAAATTAAAAATTGTCTGCACCTCAAAGGACATTATTAAGAAAATAAAATGGCAGCCTACCCAATGGGAGAAAATATTTGGCAAACATATATCTGATAAGAGCCTGATATCCTGCATATATAGAGAAATCCTACAACTTGAAATTAAAAAGACAAACAACCCATTTTAAAAAATGGGCAAGTGAACTAAAAAGACACTTCTCTAAGGAAGAAATACAAAGGGCTAAAAAGCACATGAAAAAATGCTTGACATCACTTGCTACCAGGGAAATGCAAAGCCAAACTACAATGAGATACCATTTACACCCATCAGAATGGCAGCTATTAAATAAACAGCAGGCTTTAAGTTTTGGAGAGGTTGTAGAGGAATAGGAATGCTCATCCACTGCTGGTGTGTTTGTGGAATGGTCCAGGCACTGTGGAGGGCAGTTTGGCAGTTACTCAGAAAACTAACAATAGATCTTCCATATGATACAGCAATTCCACTACTGGGTAAATACCCAGAAGAACTGAAAACAAAGACATGAACAGATATGTGCACACCAATGTTCATAGCAGCATTGTTCACCATTGTCAAAAGTTGGAATCAGCCCCAGTGCCCATCAACAGATGAATGGATAAGCAAAATGTGGTACATACATACAATGGAACATTACTCAGCTGTAAGAAGAAATAAAGTGCTAACACACAGAATAACATGGATGAATCTTGAAGACTTTATGTTGAGTGAAGCAAGCCAGGCATTGAAGGATGAACACTATATGACCTCACTGATTTGAAATGAGGAATGTGAACAGTCACTGAGAACCATTGTCTGAAAGATAGGTTAACAAGGGAGAGAGAGAAGAGTAGGCTGTGAGTCATCACCCATATGGACATAATCTATGGATAACGGGATAGAGTATAGTTTCATATTGAAGGATAGGACAAATGGGTAGTGATATTACTGGGTTGGGTGGCTCAGGGTTGACAGGTGTTTAGATTCGGAAGGGCAGGTTGGAATACCCAGGGCATGTATCTATGAATTTTGCCATTTCATGAGTCAAGACACGGGAGTATCATATGCTCCAGGGGGATGGGGAGGAAGTAACAGTTAAGATCAAATGGGGTATTTAGTGGTCATGGGAAATGTTTTTCATTACCTTTCATTAATGGACACAGGACATGGTAAATATCATCAAAAATTATTAAACTGTACTGTCTAAATTATAAACTATACTGTAAACCATTGACAATGATTAGTTGCTATATTTTACTATCTTTATTACAGTTATAACAATGCTAACATCCATTAAAAAAAGGTTTTAATATGAGTTTGGGATGGGGTTGGAGGTTGCATATGGGGGAGTCTCTAGTATTCCATGTGTGACTTTGCTGTGACCGAAAACTTCTTTTAAAATTAAATGAAAATTTGGGAGACACAGGAAGGAAAGGGGGCACGTGTCATGGTACACTAGACATCTGATAATACAATGATAGAAGGAAAAAAGAATAATTGTTTTTAAAAATGACTTTTTTCATTTTTTTCCTGTTTTTTTGAATGTCCCATTCTGCTAATTATATTTTATTTTCAGTTTAGTTTTTTTTTTCTGAGTTTCCTTGTACTTATCCCTTGCATTTAAGCTTATCATTATTATTTCTTTATCCTATTAATTGTATTTGGTTATTATATGGGCTTCATGTTCAAGGATGATTTAGAGTACAGAAGTGTTACAATGGGGGCTGCAGAGGTTCGTTGGTATGGGCTGTCTGGGATGGGGTATTCATGGCTGTAAATTCATCTGAATATACATGAAAGATATATGAAACTTTTCAAATTATCAAGGGATAGGTCACGGTGTCCATCACTCAATAAATGACGGAATCTGAATTCCCATCCTGGGGAGCTCTGCCGCATTCTCCAAGGGAGCAGCAATAGACCCTGGGTGCAGGAGAAGTGTGTGTCAAAAGAGGATGGCCCGCTGATGTGTTTTTGTTATTGTCGACTAGCCTTATTAGTCTTTGTTTTTGTAATTTAAACTTAGCCTACAATTATGGGGTGCCTAAGGTTTGCCACTCGAGAGCCTCCTTGTTCCTCAAATGTGGCCTCTCTAAGCCAAACTCATCATATGAATGCATTGCCTTCCCCCAAATGTGGGACATGCCTCCTGGGGATGAGCCTCCCTGGCAACGAGGCATTAATACCAAATGCCAACTGGCAACACGATTGGAAAAAGTCCTTGAATAAAGGGGGAAAATGTAAAGAGAAATGAGTTCATGTGGCTAGGAACTTCAAAGAGTGTTGGGAGGTCATTCCAGAGGTGACACTTATGTACACCTCTATAGGATCTCATAGAACACCAAGTGGATATCATCCCACACAGAGGGGCTCCTGAGGGCTCTGGAGACACCCAGGTCCTACATAAGTGGGGAGAGTCCCAGAGATTGATGCCTTATTAGTGGGCTCTACTTTGGAATCTGTGCTCCTGAGAATGACAGAGTTGGACTCACATAAGTCCTCCCTGCACATGGTCCATCAGTCCCTTCTATTCAAACCTATATGTGATGCTGGTGTTTTTAGGTGTACCTCTAGAGACCAGAACCTCAGGCCTACCTATGTGCCAGCTGTGCCTGGAATCTCGGTGGAGCTGCAACAACTACCCTACAGCTCAATGGGCTCATCCTTGTCACCTGGTGAGGAGATGACGATGGGCAACAGCCATCCCAGGGAATTGAGAGGGCCTACAACTGCAGGCAGGATAATCGCATGCACTCTATCAATAGGATATAAGCCCTCTCTCACTTGGAGGTGAAGTGAATATCACCATCCCAGGCCTCTCAGGATTGGGGGAAGAGCTATGGACTAGAGTGGACTTAATGGTATTCTGTTGTAGACATATTGTGATTCAAGCAATGGAAGAAATTATAACAGTGAGGTGGAGCCGATGGCCCCTGGTCACTTTCAGGGCAGAGAGGGGAAGGGCAGTTGAAATACACGGGCTTATTCGGGACTTGAGGGTTGTCCTGAGTGGCGTTGTGACAACGGATGTAGGCCACTTTACATCAGCATATAACATGCATAACTGTGTGGTGAGAGTGGTTTATGATGTGAACTGTGGTTTATGCTTGGTGGCAAAGCCCTAGGATGTGTATATCCATTGAGGGTGATGTGCCACACTGATGAAGGATGTTTGTGTGGGATGTTGTGGGAGGTGTGGGAGGTGTGGAATGTGGGAGTCCCTGCAATTTCTGTGTTATATGTAGGTAATATAAGCACCTTTAAAGTATATATATATGTAAAAAATAACATTTATGTAAGCAAATACACATATATGCATATATATTTATATATCACTTTACAAATATTAGTATGTATTGAGAAAATTTTGTATTTTACCCATCATAAAAAAAAAGAAAGAAAATGCTACAATAATGGGCAGCATTATTATTTTTTTTTTAAAGATTTTTATTTATTTATTCATTTATCCCCCCCTTGCTGCTTGCGCTCGCTGGGTCAGCCAACCACACCGTGCGGGCGGGCCCGCCTTCACCAGGAGGCCCCGGGAACCGAACCCGGGGCCTCCCATATGGTAAACGGGAGCCCCACTGATTGAGCCACAGCCGTTTCCCAGCATTATTTTTAAAATGGTAATTTTTTAACTGCTTACCCAGAATGTATGGTTTGAAGAACCAGTGAAAATAACCTGGATAATTTTAAATAAGTAAAAAGCCCATCTTTACATAAACTAAGAGAAATCTCAAGTTCTGATGAATGATTTAGTGGTAACAAATTGAACACATATGAGTGTGGAAGAAGATGTGGGAGGAATAGCTCTCAGAACAAACTGCAAGTGCACTTTTCCAAGAGGAGAAAGACCTCCTGAATTGCACAGTCACAGCCGTTTCCTTAAATGATTGGCAAGAAGTTGCACAGATTCGAGGTGGAGAAATTCACATTCATTCCAGTCACAGGGTTTCTCTCCAGAATGAATGTTGTAATTTTTAATAAGATACTGCCTCTGGCTGAAGACACTCCTACATTTCTTTTTTTTTTTTTTTTTATTTTTTTATTATGGGTAAAAATCAAAATTCTCACAATACATACAAACATTTGCAAAATGATATATAAATATATATGCATATATGTGTATTTGCTTACAAAAATGTTATATATATTTTAAGAGGTGCTTAGATTACCCAAAATATTACACGGAACCCACTGGGATTCCCATGCTGGAGTTTTTTAGGTATACTTCCAGAGACTGGAGCCTCCCGCCTACCTATGTGCCAGGTGTGCATGAAATCTAGGTGGAGCTGCAACTCCTACCCTACAGCTCAATGGACTCATCCAAGTCACCTGGTGAGGAGACAACAATGGGCAATAGCCATCCCAGGAAATGGAGAGGGCCTGCATCTGCAGGCAGGATCATCCTACATTTCTTACATATATAGGGTTTCTCTCTAGTTTGTATTCTCTGGTTTGTAATGAGGCTTGATTTCTGAATGAAAGCTTTTCCACATCCATCACATTCATAGGGTTTCCCTCTGGTATGTTTTCTCAGATGGTTATAAAGTTTACCTTCTGTTTGAAGTCTTTTCCACATTCATTGCATATATAGGGTTTTTCTACAGATTGATTGCTCTGATCTTTAATGAACAAATGCTTTTGGCTGAAATCTTTTCTGCATTCTTTACATTCATTTTTTTTTTCAGTCCATTATGAGTTTTTTCATGTCCTGTGAGATAGGATTTTTACCTAAAGGCTTTTTCCCATGCCTTACGTACCTAGGGTTTCCTTGGAGGAGGAAATGGCTCATATCTGAGATTTGACATTTGAATTAAAGCATTCCCATATATATATGCTTTCTCTTCATCAAGAATTTTCTGTTCAATAAAGAGGTTTCCTGTCAGGTTCAAAACGTTCCCACATGTATTACCTTTCTATGATTGTTCCCCTGTATGGCTTATAAAATGAGGAGTAAAAATGACTGTAAAGAACAGACTACATTCAGGACTCACATATGGTTTCTCTCTAATTTGCATTTTCTCATATTCCATGAGGTTTTGTTTCAGATGTAAGTGTTCCCATGTTCATTACAATATTAACTAATATTTCATGCTCAATGAGATTTAATGCCTGGATGAAGGATTTCCAATATTCCTCACGTACACATGGTTATACTGCTGCATGTTTCTTTGGTGCTTAGGAAAGCATGATGCAAATTCCTTCAAATTGAAGTTACATTCATAGAAGTGTTATTTTTGAGGAAATAATGCTTGTGGTCAGAGAAATGCCTTTAACAACTTTTTTACATTCTCTGCCTTCATCTTAAGGCTGTACGGTTGTGGAGTGGATATAGCTTCACCATTAAGCCTTTTGTTATGTGGTTCTTTCTGCTTCAGAATGTCCTATACTTCTTAATAGTTGTGGGGTGAAGAAAAAGCAGTGCTTAGAGGGAAATTAATAGCATTGAAGTCATTCATTAGAAAAGAGGAAAGATCCAATATCAATCATCTAAGCATCCAATTTGGGAAGTGCAACAATATCTCCTTTTTAATTGTTCTATAATTAATGGCTCTTCTTCCTTCAAATGAGCATCACATCCAGTTTGGTGACTTCATAACTAAGAAATGGGGAGGTGATACAGCAGTTGATTTATGATGGGGAGAAAATAACACCCCATAAATCAACCCTGGACCCTTCAGGCTTCTGAAGGATATGAAAGGTGTAGCTTCCAAAGATGCACAATTAAGGTGACCTCAGAACAAAGGCCAAAATGGCAACCCAGGAAATCCTCAATACTTTGTTTTGGACTGACTATTCTTGTTCAATTTCGTTTTCTTTTATTTATTTGGATGAGATGCACTATTTAATATTCTTTAAAGTTTCCTGGGGAAATTATAACACTTTTGTTTGTGTTTCCACATCTGCACTTATTATTTATTATTGACTGGCCAAATAATGTATTTCAAAACATTTTATATCCTGTATTAGTCAGGCAAAGGTGTGGTAATGTAAAATACCAGAAATCTCTGGGTCTTTAGAAAGGGTATTTATTTGGCATAGAAGCTTACAGTTACCGGGCCATAAAGCATGAGTTTTTTCTTTCATGAAAGTCTATTTTCCCGTCTTGGAGCAAGACAGCTGCCGGCATTTGCCATGGTTCAGGCTTCGTGGATTCCTCTCTTCCCAGGGCTACATTTCTCTTTGCGCTCAGCTCCTCTGTTTACTCCACAAGGTCAGCTGTAGACTATGAGTCTCTCCAAGCTTTGCCTCTCTCCACAAGGCCAGTTGTGAACTGTCAGGTGAATGGCTTGTTTCTTTTCCCTGGGGCCTTCTGTCCTTGCTCATCAGAACTCCCACAACAAAAACTACTCCAACTCTGTCCTTTGCCATATCTTTTTATGTTTGAGACCCCACCCACCAAGAGACATGGCTCAATGTCCTCCCAACTGTGGCCCAGTCTATGCCCTTATCATAACTTAATCATGCTCAGATTAACAGACCAGTTTACAAGCATAATCTGATATCTATTTTTTGGAATTCATAATGATATCAAACTGCTACATATCCATTTACACATCTTATGCTATATATTATTTTATGGTGCATTTGAACACTTAATTGATGTCCTAGGCCATGGATATCATTATTACTTTATCCATTCAATAGTCATTCAGATATATTAATTTAATTAACAGATATTGTTCTTCAATTCATCCTGAATTTTGAACCTTCTGAGATTATTTTCTTTCTACCTGAAGAATATTCTTTTACATTTTTTTAAAGTGAGTTGCTGCTAGCAATCCTTATGAGTTTTTATTCATCTGTAAATTATTTATTTCACTTCTTCCTGAAGGATTGAAATGAATTAAATCTCAGGCTCTGCACAATCTCCACTGCATTTCAGAGCACCATTAGGGTTGAATTTCTCCATTCTGTTGTAAAGGTAATCAGTTCTTTGGAGAAGAAATTAGGGGCTTTAACTTTTACAACCTGCTTCCTGCCCCTTCCTCCTGGCAAAAATCTGTGTGCTCTGGCCCTGGGGATGGGAATAATGGCACACCTCTTTGAGTTACACACCTGATTTTGGAGCTAAGACTTGGTGGAGAAAGCACAGTATATTGAGTTCTTCTTGACACCATTCTAGGGACCAGTGCAATGGTGGTCAGCACCCCATTTTGCTCAATGATTGCTACACCCAAAGTACAGCCACTGTTTCATGAGTTCCTATTTCTCTAGGACTTATGAGACCTCTCAAGATCCCTGTGCCCAGGTTTAATGCCCTTGTTTGAGTCTTGTGTGGACCCCGGAAATGTATGTTCTTATTAACCATTGTTGTGTGTGTAAGCTTTGGGTTGTAGGACATTTTGGTTAGATTCAGATAAGGGATCTTTCAATTAGTTTGCTTTTTTATAGATTGCTTTAGTTTAGGTAAGGGCCTCTGATTATATTTCAGGCACCAGGATGGACCCCAATCCTTGTGCTGAAGTCCTACATACATTGAACACAAAGAGAAAGAGTGCTGCCATGGTTATACATCCATGTGGGAGAGGTCTCCAGGATCTCTTACAGCTGGTGAGACACACAAAAACCCTGAGAGACCAAGGAAGAGGCCAGAGGCTGAAGTCATGGAGCAGCTTGAAGCTGAAGACATCCAGACCAGAGGAGAAGGGAGAGGTGTGAGCAATTGTGTCTGATGGTCCACTGCAGAGTTCACAAAAAAGGGGGTTTGGAGGAGAAGGCATGGAGACACAGGCAGGCCCAACAATTTGCCTTGGCAGGAGTCCAGCAGCAGCTGACCCTTGTTAAGACAGGGTATTTGATGATGCCTTGATTTGGGCATTGTCACAGGCTCAGAACTGTACAGTTTAACCCTAATAAATTCCAATAAAAGTCAACCTATTTCTGGTATTTTGCATTGGCAGCACTTGTCAAACTCACACAGTTAGGGACACAGGTTTGGAGAGCCGTCCTGTTTTGAAATGGCAGTGTGATGCTGCTGCACAGTGAATTCACTTGTAAACTGTGGTTGTCTCCCAACTAGGTGGGAATATGTACTGGTAATATGGAGGGGGATGTGTTCTTGGCCAGCAAGGCCTGCAAGACACGGGGTCATTCAGGGGATTCACAGGGTTTGGGGACAAGTAAAACATCACAGATGCCCCAATATGATGTCTCTGCCTCAGGCAGGGGTTGGACAGGTGGGCAGGGGCAGATAAAAGCATGGGGCCTGGGGTCTGGTTCAGCAGAGGTATAAGGGCACAGAGAGGAGACTTCCTGCTCCTGCTCCTTTCGCCCTTCCCTCTTTCCCTTGGCCGCCAACATTGACCCTCTGAGGAGGCTGCTCTTACTGTACCCCTCCTGGGTCTCATGCACAGACTCAGACACCTGCTTCCAGTTCTATATTCACCATCTCCAATTGGGGTGCAGCTAAAGAAAGAGCAATGCAAAGATGAAACATGTGGGTCTCAGGAAGGAAATGTGAAAATTCACATTACAGCATTGGCTACAGCAATAACATCATCAGAATGAGCAATATTACACCAGTGACCCTAGTAAATAGTAAGGAATCCCAGAAACTCCTGAGACTTAGGGCTGGCAAGAATAGAAGTGAGGTTGTGTGGGAGTACAATGTTTGCAGAAAACTGCAGAGGGTGCAGAGGCCAGGTATTTCTCAGACTAATTAAATATTAAATTTTCAACACATTTTTAACAGTGTTGAAAATGATGCAGACCTGTTCAATCCCAGAAGAGAATGGAGGGGTTGGATGGGAAGAAGCTGATGAATACCTGAAGAAGTTAGAATGTAACACCTGTTCACTGCAGTTCCCCAAGTCAGAGAGGGAATGTTTTGTTTGGGAATCTAACTCTCAGGGCCTCAATGAAAACTATCATTATACGTTCTGGATCCACAAAGGAGGACAGAGAGAAAGCCCATCTCAGCACTCACATCTCAATTAGAGATGTGGGTCACTCTACCCGGTCTTCACTGGGAAGTAGCAGCAGGAAGTCCAATTTCTCCTGTCGTGCTAACAGCCTTCTAACCAGACATGTGTAGAAGTAAGTGTGGCCTTCACATGGTCATGTCCATGCACCTTGTTCTCCGTTCTCACTCTTGCTTAGGGAGGCTTCCACCTATCCAGGCATCTGGGTAGGGTGCCGAGGGGAATAAGCACTTTTCCTTTATGGATGACTGTATTGGCAAAAGGTGACGGTAAGTGCCCCCCCCAGTAATGTTTCAGATACAAATCAATATCTTCAAATCAACTACTTTGTATGAGTTCATTGTGTATCATTTTCATAATTTCTTTTAAATTATAACCAAATTATCTGTGCAACTGTGGTCTATGGTTGGTGGCAAGGCTCCAGGATGTGTAAGTTCATTGAGGGTGGTGGGCCACACTTGTGGGAGATGTTTGTGTGGGATGTGGTGGGAGATGTGGGAGGTGGGCAACATGGGAATCCCAGTGGGTTCCGTGTAATATTTTGGGTAATCTAAGCACCTCTTAAAATATATATATATATATAAATAACATTTTTGTAAGCAAATACACATATATGCATATATATTTATATATCATTTTGCAAATGTTTGTATGTATTGTGAGAATTTCTATTTTTACCCACAATAAAAATAAATAAAAAATTAAAAAAAAAAGTAATTTATGTCTCTTATGGAAAACAGCCATATTCCATCTCTAGCTTCAACCCCCATCCCTCCTTCCTCAGAATTATCTGCATTGGTAGAATCTTTTGGGTAAACATTTCTGTTTGTAAATACATGCATTCTCTAGTTTCATCCATCCCACACCCTATCACATTTGGGAAAAATATTGGAGTACAATTTAAGAACATAAATAAATTTTCTAACATCTTAAAATACTTTAGATTAGAAGTATATCATCTAAATATGAAAGGATCATTTCTGATTTAAAATAGTAAGGAAAATTGGAGTGAAGTAGAAAGCAGGGCAGTGAAGTTCAGTGGCTGTTAAACTTGTATTGACATCAGAATCAAGCGAAGAAAGTGAAAAAAATATAATTTGTTGGTGTGTCTTATAAGAAAATGCTACAGTAATGGGCAGCATTATTTTTAAAATTATCTCATGAGGTTGAAAATCCAAGAAAGCCTCACACTCATTGCATTTAAAGGGTCGGAATACCGGGTGGGGCAAACAGGCAAAACTCATTATCTTCATTCTTTTTTCCTTACATAGATTCTTTCATGCTTAGGTAAGCACGATGCAAATTCTTCAAAGTGAAGTGACATTCATAGAAGTATTATCATGAGGAAACAATGCTTGTGATCAGAGAGCATATTTTCCCTACTTTCTTACATTCTCTGCATTCATCTTAAGTCTATGCTGTTGTGGATGTGTATATAGATTCATTCACAATATTTTGTTATCTGGTTATTTCTGCTTCTTAATGTCCTATGCATTTTCCTAGTGTTTGTGGTGCAGCAAAAGCAGTGCTTAGAGGGAAATTTATAGCATTGATTGCATTCATTAGAAAAGAGGAAAGATCCAATATCAATTATCTAAATGTCCAATTTGGGGAGTGCAACAATATACCTTTTTATTTGTTCTATCATTAATGGTTCTTCTTGCTTCAAAAGAGGATCACATCCAGTTAGGTGACTTCATAAGTAGGAAATGGGGAAGTTTTACAGCACTTGATTTATGATGGGGACAAAACAACAGCCCATAAATCAACACTGGAACCATCAGGCTTCTGAAGAATAACAAAGGTGCATCTTCCAAAGATGAACGAATAAGGTGGCTCCAGAACAAAGGCCAAAATGGCAACCCAGGAAATCCTGAATACTTTGTTTTGGACTATTTTTGTTCAATTTCTTTTTCTTCTGTTTATTTGGATGAGATGCACCTTTTAATATTCTTTAAAGTTTACCGGGTAAATTATAACACTTTTGCTTGCCTTTCCAAATCTGCACTTAGTATTTGTTATTGTCTTGCCAAATAATGTATTTTAAAACATTTTATATCCTGCATTAGTCAGCCAAAGGGGTGCTGATGCAAAATACCAGAAATCTGTTGGTCTTTATAAAGGGTATTTATTTGGATTAGAGCCTACACTTACCAGGCAATTAAGCATAAGTTTCTTCCTTCACCAAGGTCTGTTACCCTGTCTTGAAGCAAGACAGCTGCTGACATTTGCCAGTGTTCAGACTTCTTGGGTTCCACTCTTCCCAGGGCTGTGTTTCTCTCTGGGCTCAGCTCCCCTGTTTCCTCCACAAGGTCAGCTGTAGACTATGAGCCTCTCTAAACTTTCCCTCTCTCCACAAGTCCAGTTGTGAACTGTCAGGGGAATACCTTGTCCCTTTTCCCTGTGGTCTTCTGTCCCTGATCATCAGAAATCCAACATCAAAAACTACTCTAGCTCTGCCCTTGCCATGTCTTTTTATGTTTGAGACCCCACCTAACAAGAGGTGGGGCTCAATGCCCTGTGGACTCTGGCCCAGTCAATGCCCTTATCATAACTTAATCATGGCCAGATAAACAGACCAGTTTACAAGCATAATCCAATATCTATTTTTGGAAATCATAACGATATCCAACTGCTACATATTCATTTACCCATCTTATGCTATATATTTTTTTATGGTGTATTTTAACACTTTATTGATGTCCTAGGCCATGGATATCATTATTTCTTCTTTTTTTTTTTTTTTTTTTTTTTTTTTTTTTTTTTTT
>JAKSZT010054242.1:55425-102527 GCA_026826555.1 Tolypeutes matacus | reverse complement strand
TTCCCTGGGATGGCCATTTCCCATCGTTGTCTCCTCACCAGGTGACTTGGATGAGTCCATTGAGCTGTAGGGTAGGAGTTGCAGCTCCACCTAGATTTCATGCACACCTGGCACATAGGTAGGTGGGAGGCTCCAGTCTCTGGAAGTATACCTAAGAAACTCCAGCATCACATGTAGGTTTGAATAGAAGGGACTGGTGAACCATGTGCAGGGAGGACTTATTTGAGTCATTATTTCTTTATCCATTAAATAGTCATTTAGATATATGAATTTAATTAAGAGATATTGTTCTTCCATCTATCCTGAATGTTGAACCTTCTATGATTATTTTCTTTCTGACTGAAGAATATTCTTTTATATTTCTTTTAAAGTGATTTTCTGATAGCAAACTTTATTAGTTTTTACTCATCTGTAAAAGTATTTATTTCACTTTTTCCTGAAGGATTTAGATTAATTAAATCTCAGGCCCTCGATGATCTCCACTGCATTTGAGAGCACCCTAAGGGTTAAATTTCTCCATTCTGTTGTAAATGTAATCAGTTCTTTGGAAAACAAATTAGGGCCTTTAAGTTTTAAAGCCTGCTCCCTGTCTCCC
This sequence comes from Tolypeutes matacus, assembly GCA_026826555.1. Classification (NCBI taxonomy): domain Eukaryota; kingdom Metazoa; phylum Chordata; class Mammalia; order Cingulata; family Chlamyphoridae; genus Tolypeutes; species Tolypeutes matacus. The sequence continues at coordinate 101,932 of JAKSZT010054242.1, read as the reverse complement.
CACCCACCAGTCAAAATCTCTGAGCTCTGTCTCTGGGGATGGGAATAATGGCTGTATTAGTCAGCCTAAGAGGTGATAATGTGAAATACCAAAACTGAGTTGGTCTTTATAAATGGTATTTATTTGGGGTAGAAGTCCCCACATACCAGGCCATGAAGCATAAGTTTCTTCTCACCAAATTTCATTGCCACGTGTTGGAGCAAGACAGCTGCCAAAGTTTGCCAGGTTTCAGGCTGCTTTTGTTCCGGTCTTCCCAGGGCTGCATGATCCAATTATATGTTTGGAATCCATAGTTACATCAAACTCCCCAACTATAACAATCCACCCTCTGAATTCCAAAAATACATTACAATATTCAAAAAACCTTAAATCCGTAACAATTCAAGTAGAAAATCATATCATAGGCAGTATAAAGAAATCCAGTTTGTCTTCAGTCAAAATCCCATTTGCTATAGACCTCTGAAACATACAAAACCATTTAACTGCTTCCAAAAAAACAAATGGAAAGACAAAGGATAAACATTTTCATTATCATAAGGAGAAATGGGGATGTTAGACATGAGCCATGGATCCTCTACATTTCAGTAAACCTGCAGGGCATCCTCCATTCGATTTCAAAGTCAGAGTCATTCTTTAGATGATGGTTTCTTCTCCTTGGGGCCACATGGGATCCCACTCTTTTCACAGGCTTGCCCAATGACCATTTTCTTGGTACCACCATCATCAAGCATCTGGGTGTTGACCAAGCTCCAGACTGCACCCTCAAGAGTGTTGGTGTGATTGCCACAGCTTACTTGATTTTTGGGTTAGAGTCTTAGCCCCCCTAGTACAGTGAGGTGAAGAGAATATTCCCCCTAACATTTGGCATACAGGTTCAGCCCTCTCAGAGCAATGGGTTGACCACCTGGCCTTCTCTAATCCATGGAGGATAGGTACAACCCTCTCAGACCTATGGGGAACCGCCCTAATATTTGAGGAATGTGCTCCACCCTCCCTACACCCTGGGGTGGCAAAACTCTCCCAAAGCATCGGGTGGGGACATCCACCCTCTTCAACTGTTGGGAAAACTCACCCTCTCTGTATATATGGGTGGGGCTCCTTTCTTGACCCATGGAGATGGCTTAAACCCATATCTCTGCTTCCATGTTTTTCTTCTTAAAACTGTTTCTCCTTCAATCTCTCCTCTCTATGTCCTCTTTTGTCCAACCTGACAGTGGTTTTGTTCATATGGCTCTGTCAAAAATTTGTTCGTTTAGCATGGAGGAAGCAGGGGTCCAGACCATCAGACAATAAGACTTTCCACAAGTCCTTCTGAGATAACTGCATCTTCAAATTTGATTTACAAGTTCCAGGTTTAGCTAAGTCTTCAAATGGGGCACTTTCATTTGGGAATTTAATTTCCAGAAACTTGGAAGTTCTGGAATCAGTTTCTGTTTTCTTTGTCCCCAAAAGTTCAGTCCTTAGTGTATTTTGCTCATTTAGTATTTTGTTATAAGTTCCAAGGTGAAGCCAAGCCACATTCTCCAAGGTTATCTTGGAAAGTTCTTCAGCTAAAGGCTCCAGTTTGCCATTTTCAAATTCTGTCTTCCATATAACACCTGGAGTTAATCTTTCTAAGTTCTCTGCAACTTTAAAACATGGATCACCTTTCCTCCAGTTTCCAATAATAATTTCATCATTTACTTCTAAGGCATTATAGAAAGTCTCTTTAGTGTCCATATTACTATCAACAGTCTCTTCAAAGTGAACTAGGCCTTTTCCATAAAGCATTTCACAATTCCTCCAAAAAATACCCCTTACCCATTTATAAAACTGTTCCAACATTTTTGTATATGCAAAATCACTTCCCTAGTCCTTGGTACCAAATTCTGTATTAGTCAACCAAAGGGGTGCTAATGTGGAATGCCAAAAATGGGTTAGTCTTTATAAAGGGTATTTAATTGGGGTAGAAATCCGCAGATACAAGGCCATACAGCATAAGTTTCTGCTCACCAAATTTCATTGTCACATGCTGGAGCAAGACAGCTGCTGATGTTTGCCAAGGTTCAGGCTTCTTGTGTTCCTGCCTTCCTGGGTCTGCATTTCTCTCTGGGCTTAGCTCTCCTGGCTCTTCCACATGGTCACCTGTAGACTATCAGGTGAACGGGTCACTTCTCTTCTTCCAGGGCCTTTTCTCTGACATCAAATCTACTTCTCAAAAACTGCTTCAACTCTCTTCTTGCCTTGCCATTTGTATTTATTTCCCACCAACGAAGCGGTGGGGCTCAATGCCCTACTGATGTGGCCAAGTCAATGCAATAATCATAACATAATCATGCCCAGATTAACAGATCAGTTTACAAGCATGTTCCAATTATATTTTTGGAATCCATAGTTACATCAAACTGCCCAACTGAAACAATGGCAAACCTCCCTGAGGTGCACACCTGATTTTGGACATAAGACTTGATGGAGAAAGCACAGTATATTTAGTTCTTCTTGGGGCCATTCTAAGGACCGGTGCAATGGTGGTCAGCACCCCATTTTGCTCAATGATGGCCACACCAAAAGTACAACCATTGCTTCATGAGATTCCATTTCTCCTGGACTTAATAGTCCTCTCCTAATCCCTGTGCCCTGGGATAATGCCTTTGTTTCAGACTTTTGTGGACCCTGTATAAGTATGTTTTTACTAAACCATTGCTGTGTGTGTAAGCCTTTATATGTAGGTCATTTGGGTTAGATTAAGATAAGGGAACTTTCAATTAGGTCACTTTTTGTTAGATTGCTTTAGTTTAGTTAAGGGCCTCTGATTAGATTTCAGGCACCAGGATGGACACCAATCATTATGCTGAAGGCCTTTATACATGGAACATCCAGGAAAAAGTCCTGCCATGTTTACCCTGCCATGTGCAAGAGGGCTCCAGGATCTCCTGCAGTGGTGGAGAGACACAGAAACCCTGAGAGTTGAGGGAGAGTTCAGAGGCAGGAGTCATGGGGCAGCTTGAAGCTGAAGACATCCAGACAAGAGGAGAAGGGAAAGGTGTGAGTGGTTGTGTCTGATGGCTCACTGCTGAGCTCAGGGATAAAGTGAGTTTGGAGGAGAAGGCAGAGAGATACAGGGAGGTCCAGCATTTTACCATGGCAGGAGTCCAGCAGCAGCTGACCATTGTTAAGACAGCATTTTTGATGATGCCTTCATTTGGACATTTTCACAGCCTCAGAACTGTAAGCTTTAACCCTAATAAATTCCATTAAAAGCCAAACTATTTCTGGTATTTTGCATTGACAGCACTTGGCAAATTCAAACAGCTAGGAACACAAGGTTGGAGAGCTGCTCTGTTCTAAATGGCAGTGTGATGCTGCTCAGTGAATTCACCTGTAAGCTATGGTGTCTCCAGAGTAGGTGGGAATCAGTACTGGTAAGATGGAGGGGGATGTGCTCTTGGCCAGCAAGTCCTGCAAGACAGGGAGTTAGGCAGAAGAATCACATGGTTTAGGGAATATTATAAAGTCACAGATGCCCTAGTATGATGTACCTGACTCAGGCAGGGTTTGGCCAGGGGGCAGGGGCAGATAAAAGCATGGGACCCGGTGTTGGTGCAGCTGAGGAGTCAGGGCACAGAGAGGAGACTTCCTGCTCCTGCTCCTTTTGCTCTTCCCTTTGCCTCCAGCGTTGACCCTCTGAGGAGGATGCACATACTGTGTCCCTCCTGGGTCTCAGGCACAGACTCAGGTCTCCTGCTTCCAGTTCTACATTCAACTTCTCCAATCTTGGGGCAGCTAATGAAAATGCAATGCCATGACGAAAACTGTTGGTGTCTTGAAGGAAATGTCAAAATTCATATTACAGCATTGGCTACAGCAATAACATCACCAGAATGAGCAACATTAGGCCAGTGACCTAAATAAATAGTACATGAATCACAGAAAGTCCTGAGACCTAGGGCTGACAAGAATAGAAGTGAGGTTGTGAGGGAGTGCAATGTTTGCAGATAACAACAGAGGGTGCAGATGCCAGATATTTCTCAGAAAAATTAAATATTAAATGTTCAATACATTTTTAACATTGTTGAAAATGATGCAGAACTCTTCAATCCCAGAAGAGAATCGAGGGTTTGGATGGGAAGAAGCTGATGAACACCTGAAGAAGCTGGAATGTAACCCGTGTTCACTGTATTTCCCCAAGACAGAGAGGGAATGTCCTGTTTGAGAACCAAACACTCAAGGCCCCAAGGAAAACCATCATTATAGTTTCTGGACCTGAAAAGGAGGACAGAGAGAAAGCCCTGCACAGCACTCACATCTCAGTTAGAGATGTGGGTCACTCTACCTTGTCTTCACTCTACCTTGCTCCTGGGAAGGAGCAGCAGGAAGTCTGATTTCTCCTGTCGTGCTAACAGCCTTCTAACAGGACACGTGTAGAGAAAAGTGTGGCCTTCACACATTCACATCCATGCACCATGTTCTCTGTTCTCCCTCTTACTGAGGGATGCTTCCACCCATCTGGGCATCTGGGGAGGGAGCCAAGGGGAGTGAGCACTTTTCCTTTATGGCTGACTGTATTTGCAAAAGGTGAGGGTAAGTGCCCGACCCAGTAAAGTTGCAGATACAAATTGATATCTTCAAATCAACCACTTTGTATGAGTTCATGGTGTACCATTTTCATAATTTTTTAAAAATTATAACCAAATTATGTGCAAAGAGTATAAAAATAATTTATGTCTGTTATGGCAAGCAGCCAAATTCCTTCTCTAGCCTCAAACCCCCATTCATCCTTCCTCAGAATTTTCTGCATTGGCAGAATCTTTTGTGTACACATTTCTGTTTCTAAATACATGCATTCTTTAGTTTCATCCATCCCACACCCTATCACATTTGGGAAAAATATTGGAGTACAACTTAATAATATAAATAAATTTTGTAAATTCTTAAAATAGTTAAAATTAGAAGTATATCATCCAATTATGAAAGGATCTTTTCTGATTTAAAATAGTAAGGAAATTTGGAGTGAAGTAGAAAGCAGGATAGTGTAGTACAGTGGCTGTTAAACTTGAATCCACATCAGAATCAGGTGAAGAAAATGAAAAAATATAAACGGTTGGGGTACATTATAAGAAAATGCTACATGAGAGGCAAGATGGCAACGGTTTAGTAGGGTATTCACTGACTAGCTCTATGAGGAAGGTCAATTGTGGGTAGGGTCCTGCCCAAGGGTCTGTGCTGTGGGTGCACGGAGTGAGAAGCTTGGGTCTTCTATCAGCGGGCAGATCAACTGCATGGAGTGATTGGTGGAGATACATGAGTTTTGAGCCCACTTATGGTGGTTAAAACAGATGGCTGAGACCCACCCACAGGGAAAATGTCTGGTTTGAGCCATGAATCCTGCAGCCATGACTCCCACTCCCGGTGTGAGGGAGCATACTCTGATGGAGGGAGCACTCTGGCAGAGGGTGGAGAGGGGTTTAACTTCTGTGGATTTGGCTGCCTGTACCACCTCATTGCTTTGGAGTGCAGATAAGCTGTATTGAAACAGTGCCAGGCTGAGGGGAGAAGCGAATCTGCTGTGGAAACCTGATTTACCCAGCAGTACAGTGACACTGAGTCCTGGCTCCAGGAGGGCGGAGTCAAAAAAATTTATTGCTCTGCACTGAAAAGCATCAGAGCTTAAGTTCCCCTGAGGAGGCCAGGAAGTGGGAAGGGCTTGATTAGTTTCCAAAAGCCTATTTAGTGTCCCCTTGTTGAAGGGGGTGATCTAGTAGAGGACATCGTTTTGGTCCCTTATATCGCCAAAAAAAAAAAAAAAAGAAGAAGAAGACAGTCACTTTAAAAAAATGAATTCCTCTTCTTAATTTAGGTTAACACAGAAAATCTGTCTCAAAACCTGCAGATAGAACCCTGAAGGGAAACTGATAAGCTGAAATCAAACAGATAGTAGAACAGATAGACAAAAAAAAAAAATAGAAAAAATACAGCAAGGTCTCAGGGATTTAACTGACAACACAAAACACACAAGCATATGCATTAAGGGCATCCCAGAGGAGAAGAGAAGGGAGAGGAACAGAAGGAGTGTTGAAAGAAATAATGGCTGAAAACATCCCAACCCTATTGAGAGAGATGGATGTGCAAATCCAGAAAGCAAAGCGCACCCCAAACAGTACAAATACCAACAGGCTAACTCAAGATATATACTTGTCAAAAAGTCCAATGCTCAAGAAAAAGAGAAAAGAGAACCATCACATACAAGCAAAGCACAAAAAGATTAAGTGCTGATTTCTCATCTGAAATCATGGAGGCAAGAAGACAGTGGTAAGATATAGTCAAAGTACTAAAAGAAAAAAACTTCCAACCACGAATTCTCGAATTCTGTATCCAGCAAAACTGGCATTCAAAAATGATGGAGACTTCAAAATATTCACAGATAAACAGAAATTAGGAGAGTATATCAATAAGAAACCAGCACTTAAAGGAACACTAAAGGAAGTTCTACAAGTTGAAAGGAAAAATCAAGGGAGAGAGAGTTGGAGGAGAGTTTAAAAACAACTAAAAAGACAAAAACAGAAACAAAACAATATATGACATACATTAATCCAAAGAAAATATGGCTGAAGTAAGAAATTCATTGTGAGTAATAACACTGAATGTTAATGGATTAAATTCACCACTCAAGAGACACAGATTTGCAGAATGGATAAAGAAATATGATCCATCTATATGCTGTCTACAGAAAAAACACCTTTGACCCAGGGATTCAAGAATGCTGAAAGTAATTGGCTGGAAAACAAATTTACAAGCTAACAATAGCGAAAAAAGGGCAAGTATGACTATTCTAATATGAGACAAAATAGACTTTAAATGCAAAACTATTGTAAGAGTCAAAGATGGACACTATATATTAGTAAAAGGAGTAATCTCTCAAGAAGAGAGAACAATCATAAACATTTATACACCTAATCAGGGTGCCTCAAAATTCATGAGGCCATCTCTGCAAAAGCTAAGTGGAGAAATAAATGCCTCTACAATTATAAGAAGGGACTTTAATACACCATTATCATCATTAGACAGAACGTCTAGACAGAGAATCAACAAAGAAACAAAGACTCTCAATAATACATTAGAGGACCTAAACTAAATAGACATATACAGAAAAATACACCAAAATACAGCAGGGTTTACATTCTTCTCGAGAGCACATGGATCATATTTCAAGATGGACCACATGCTAGGCCACAGAAAATCTCTCAATGAATTCAGAAAGATTGAGATTATACAAAGGAATTTCTCTGACCACAATGGGATGAAATTGGATATCATTAATGGCCAGAGAAAAAGGTTGGGCAAAAGGATGTGGAAATTAAACAACACACTCTTTGACAAGAAGTGGGCCAAAGAAGAAATCTCAAAAGAAATCGGAAACCACCTTGAAACTAATGAAAACGACAACACAGCATATCAAAACATATGGGATGCAGCCAAAGTTGTCCTGAGAGGGAAGTTCACAGTCATAAATACATATATTTAAAAAGAAGAAAGAGCTAAAATTCAAGACCTAACTGCATACTTGGAGGAATTGGAAAAACAACAACAAACTAAATCTAAAGGAAGTAGAAAGAAGGAAATAACAAAGATTAAAGCAGAAGTAAATGAAATAGAGGATAAGAAAGCACTAGAAAAAATAAACAAAACCAAAACTGGTTCTTTGAGAATATCAATAAAATTGACAAACCCTTAGCCAGACTAACAAAGAAAAAGAGAGAACAGATGCAAATACACAAAATAAGGAAAGAGCAAGGGTACATCACTACTGATCCCACAGAAATAAAAAGTATCATAAGAGGATACTTTGAAAAATTATATGCCAACAAGAATGATAATTTAGAGGAAATGGTCAAGTTTCTAGAAACTCACAAACAGCCTACTTTGATGAAAGAAGAAATTGATGAACTCAACAGTCCAATTACAGGTAAAGAGATTGACTCAGTCATCAAAAACCTCCCAACTAAGAAGAGCCCAGGTCCAGATGGCTTCACAGCTGAATTCTACCAAACACTCCAGAAAGAGATAATGCCAATTCTACTTAAGCTCTTCCAAAAAATAGAAGTAGAAGGAATATTGCCTAACTCATACTACAATGCCAACATTACCCTAATACAAAAACCAAACAAGGATACCACTAGAAAGGAAAATTACAGACCAATTTCTCTAATAACCTCAATGCTAAAATCCTCAACAAAATGGTTGCTAATCGCATTCAACAACATATCAAAAGGATTATACAACATGACCAAGTGGGTTTCATCCCGGGTATGCAAGGATGGTTCAATATAAGAACATCAATCAATGTAATGCACCACATAAACAAACTGAAAGAAAAAAATCACATGATCATCTCTATAGATGCAGAAAGAGCATTCAACAAAATACAGCACTCTTTCCTGATTAAAAACACTGCAAAAGACAGGAATAGAAGGAAATTTTCTGAATATGATAAAGGGTATCTATGAAAAACCCAAAGCTAACATTAACATCAATGGTGAAATCCTAAAAGCCTTCCCTCTGAGATTGGGTACAAGACAAGGATGCCTACTATCACCACTGCTATTTAACATTGTCTTGGACATACTTGCTCAAGCACTGAGGTATGAAAAGGAAATAAAAGACATCCAGATTGGAAAATAAGAAGTAAAATTTCATTTTTTGCAGATGACATGATTCTATACAGGAAAGCCCAAAGAAAGCTACAATAAAGCTTCTCGAACTTATAAAGGAGTTCAGTAATGTTGCAGGCTATAAGATCAATTCTCAAAATTCAGTAGCACTTATGTACACCAATAATGAACAATTGGAGGAGGAAATCAAGAAAAAATGCCATTTACAATAGTATCTAAATGAATCAAATACATAGGAATAAATTTAAATAAAGATGTAAAGGACTTATATATAGAAAACTACACAACGCTGTTCAAGGAAATCAAAGAAGACTTAAATAAATGGAAAATATTCCCTTTTTAAGGATAGGAAGACTAAACATCATCAAGATGTCTATCCTACCCAAAGTACTCTACAGATTTAATGCAATCCCAATAAAAGTCAACACTATATATATATATATATTAAAGATTTTATTTTTATTTATTCATTTATCCCCCCCTTGCTGCTTGTGCTCACTGGGTCAGCTAACCACGCCGTGCGGGCGGGCTTGCCTTCACCAGGAGGCCCCGGGAACCGAACCCGGGGCCTCCCATATGGTAAACGGGAGCCCTACTGATTGAGCCACAGCCGCTTCCCAACACTATATTTTTGAAGGAACTGGAAAAACTAACCACAAAATATATTTGGAAAGGTAAGAGGTACTGAATTGCCAAAGACATTTTGAAAGAAAAATGAAGTTGGAGATATCACATTACCAGGCTTTAAAACATATTACAAATCTTCAGTGATCTAAACTGCATGGTATTGGCATAAGGATAGAACTACATACCAATGGAATCGAATTGAGAGTTCTGATATAGTACTTTACATATACAGTCATCTGATTTTCAACAAGGCTACCAAGCCCATTCAGTTGGGAGAGAATGGCCTCTTTAACAAGTGGTGCTTGGAGAACTGGATATCAATATCCAAAAGAATGAGAGAAGAATACCATCTCACGACTTATACAAAAATCAACTCAAGATGGACCAAAGATCTATATATAAGAGCCAAAACCATAAAGACCTTGGAAGATAATATAGGAAAGCATCTACAGGACCTTGTAATGGGAAATGGCTTCATGAACTTCACAGCAAAAGCACGAGCATCAAGAGAAAAAATAGACAAATGGGGTCTCCTCAAAATTAAAAATTTCTTCACCTCAAAGGACATTATTGAAAAAAAAAATAAATGTTCTGATATGCCTCTAAAAAAAAAATGTTATCTGTGCAGCAGTTGGGAGTAAATAAATACTCATAGTGTGACATGGCTAAATTCCAAAAGCAAAGTGTTTTTAGAAAAATGAAAAAGAAACAGGGAGTTCTTCAGAAAGAACATATTTACATACATTTATTTTTTTTCTTTTTTCTTTTTATTATGGGTAAAAATCAAAATTCTCACAATACATACTAACATTTGCAAAATGATATATAAATATATATGCATATATGTGTATTTGCTTACAAAAATGTTATATATATACATATATATATATACATATATTTTAAGAGGTGCTTAGATTACCTAAAATATTACACGGAACCCACTGGGATTCCCATGTTGCCCACCTCCCACACCTCCCACCACATCCCACACAAACATCTCCCACAGTGTGGCCCACCAACCTCAATGAACTTACACATCCTGGAGCCTTGCCACCAACCATAGACCACAGTTCACACTGTAGACCACACTCTCTCCCAACACACTCACAAAACCAGAGTTAAATTACTCAAACATACACAAGACATGAAATATGTGGGCATGAGATTTGAGTGCATAAGGTTTGTCCTCAGACTCTGTGTTGAATTAGAGTCCAGGGATGGGTTTTCTTGAAAAAATAAAGGAATTGAAGGCATCTCCTGAACACAGACTATGGGGCACTGACTAGTCCGTAGTATGTAAAAGCCTATTATTTTTTGTCCATGTTTAGTAAAAAATTATCCTTTGTTTTATTTTACTAAATAAATAAAAAAAATAAATAAATAAAAAGAAATTAAAAAGGCAGCCTACCCAAACTATTTAGAAACTATTTGGCAACCATATATCTGATAAGAGCCTTATATCCTACATATATAAAGAAATCCAACATGGTGAAATTAAAAAGACAAACAACTCATTTTAAAAATGGGCAACGACCTGAAAAGACACTTCTCCAAGTATTGTAATTCAATGTGGAGGTAGACGGTGCCAGGAATGATCCCAAGAAAGTTTGAGATCAGGGGACCTCGCTCCATGTGGAATGCTGGCAAGTTCATTTAGGCTGAAGCTGTTTTTATACTACAAAGCTGGTAACAATTCTAGGGTGTCCTTCACTATTTGCTCAGCTTGGTACATGAGAGCGCTGCCTGTTTCTGTGTTCCCAGACAATCTAATTGTGAATTCAGACAATAACATCTTAGTTGTGTGTTCATTCTGCTCTGCTTCCTCCCACTGATGTCTGCAGTATGCCTTGTCTTTGGAGACATTTTCTAATGTTTCTCTGCCAGCAAGCATTCTTTTTAATGCTTTAACCTTTATGCTCAGGCTCTCAGCATCTTTTCCAACAATGCACCCTTTTATGATTTTTGTCCAGGGTGAATGTTCCTGTCTTAGGTTGCCCTGTTCTGAAGGTGTTACCCATCCCTGGCCTCCAGCCAAGCTCCATGGACATGGGTATTGAGAGTTAAGGGTTTTAAGCAGAATCAAATGATTGGCATGGCTGGTTTTTCAGCTCTGCAAATGCAGGACTGTAGGGCTTTGCGAATGCCTCCTAATAAAGTTACGAGTAGCAGAGTAGCAATGATCACCACACCAAAGTTAACAAGTACAGAGGTTGATTTCCACCAATATAAGTGTTTTATTTTGTTTAATTGATCTGTCACTGATTGATAAAATTCACTACCTGGAAGTGTAGTAAGTTGAGTCTGAGACATGCTCAAAATCCTTTTTGGCAAATCTGTAATTTCTATAGATAAATTTGAGTGATAACCTATTAAATGATTTTTAATTTTTTCCCATTCATAGTGGGAATCATTGTATGAGTGAGGAGTGATAAAAAAAAGCACTTTTATTCCAATCACACTTCAAACATTGTTTTAAATTTAGATTATATATTTTATCACCCATTTGTGTAACAGCCATCTCTGAGTCATTAAGCCTGTATATGCCTGACTATGCCATACCTCACTAGCATTATAATGCCAATTTTTAATCTAATGTTGTGTTTGGACATTCTCATGTAGGGCAGTTCCTGCCAAAGTAGCCACTGTAATAATATACATCGGCCCTAATACAGCAGCTATAATTAATCCAATTAAACATTTGGTTCTTTTCAAATAATGATATAGAAAATGCCAAAGGATTTGGGTCTCAGGGGAAGGCTGCCAGCAGTGACTCATGTGAACCAGAAGCCATATTCCATGATGCCATCATCCTATTTGAAATGCAGTAGAACTCTCCTGTGAAACAGATTCTGATGCACAAGTGTAAACAGAGCAATTGCTGCAGAAAAACCATATTTGATCAATGCTCACTGTTCCTAACATAAAAACAATGGGATACCATAACCATAGTTTAAGAAATTAAGTGGATTTTCTTTTTAAACTGGTAATATTAGTTTTAATGCCTTGTCATTCAAAAATTGGGCTAGTTCCCCAAAATAATTTCCACAAATAAATTTTAGTTTTGTTTAGTGTCCCATTGTTGTGGGACAAATCTTCCTGATGACTCCAAATTAGTGATGTATTTATACTTATGATGTCCCCAAAATTTGAAAAATAAAGATAACTTTCATTAGTTGTTTTTGTTGAATTACTAATTTTTCAACTTATGATTGTGTTTACATTAGGTTTTGGTATCCTTATAAGGGCCCGATTCTTCACAGTTTTATAGGAATTATTAAAGAGCACAATCTCAGATGAAACATGGTATGTATGCCATTTATCACTTTGTATTATGATTTCGGGGCTGTATACATGGATCCATGGATCCTATGCAATTAGGTCATTCAAGAAAAGCAAGGTTAAATTTTCAATAAATTTCCCTTCCTCATCAAGTTTTAGATGAAGGCAAGAATCAATGGGCCCAGGAATATGAAAAGACTTATTAATATAAACAGGGTAAGATTTGTCCCCCCAAGTCAACAATTCCAAAAGAGGTGAACTAGTAATATATGCCCAATATTTATAATTATGTGAAAATGCACTACTTGCTGCTGTGATTGTCAAGGTAAGCATAGCAAAGAATAACTGTGTTAGAGTGACATTCTGCCTCTTAGAAGTTACCATCTTTTCTGCTTTTTGTGTCAGCTTCTTCAGCTTGTTTATGTCTAGGTTTCAGATGTCTGGACAGACACAAAGCTGGTCTCCTTTATCTGTAATGATAAGAGCAAAACCTCGACCCTATATCCTAACTTAACTTCTGCCTTATCCCATTGATTATTATTTTTACGCTTTCAATAAACTAGTTGTCCAATATTTTTTTCTGTATTATTGCCCAATTTTTGCCAGAAATGCTTTGCTGCTGATGTATATGATTCTGATTTTGGCTTAAAAAATTTATTGTAAATAATGCTTGATATAATTGTTCTCACACCTCACCATTTCCCCCTTTTTTTGTTTTTGTAGCATGTACAAATAGAGGTTTAGCTGTTAATTTTTTATGAAAAGTATACATACATTCACAGGCTTACTAAATCAGGGGATACACTGATATACTTGACTTATTTTTTGCTACAGTCCTGGATAGATACAAGATAAATGTTAATATATATTTAGTTTAATAAGATTATATTGACAAATAGGGTGAGAAAGAAATAACGTAACTAATTAAAAGATTAAGTCAATATTGAACAAAATTACAGTATGACAGATAAATAGAGCAGTTTTATATATATACTTACAAATATTTAGCTTTTATCTGGGAAGTGTTGAAGTAGCAACTGATACTAGAGTTTTTGTTGACTGTGTATAGGATTAATGAATTTGATACTATAGATGCCAACTTGTGAGTATTTTGCTAATTCCCAAAGGAGGGGCCAGCCTCCTCAGGAAGGAACACAACAATCCCTGGGCAGTACATTTTAAGTTTTATGTTTCAATTCCTGGGAGAGTGGCCAGGAAACCCAGGGAGGAATACAATACCTGTTGAAATGCACTTTTTAAAAATTTTTTTTACAAAACATCCTTGATGTGCTTACTATTTTAATTTCCAATATATTTCCTGAAGTGTGAAAAGTGTTAACTAGCAAGGCATTGGTTTGGTTTTTTGATTAACAAAGTTTTCTGCATGATGCCTTACTTTTAGGATTGAACAATACTTACCAAACTTTTTTTTTTTTTTTAAGATATTTAGTTTCAGGACTGTTCAAATTTAAATCAAAAAAATTATATATATATATTTCATAAAATACCTTCATGTGTAACATACAAGTTATTAAATTCTTTATACATGCAATGTATTGTATTCAATTTTGATTAGTATTTAAGTATATTATACAGAATTTATAACTATAGTAGATTATACAACAGACATCCAATGAATAAACTATTATACCTTAAGTGTTTAAGATTGTAAGTAGCATGATTAGAATGCCCTCAATTTTTTTTTATTTTGTATAGTTTGAGGCAAAGTTAAAAACAAATTAGTATTTACTATTTGGGCTGTGGGGTAATACATTAACATGTAATTTTAATACTTGCATTGGTATTTTTGTTAACATTACAATTAGAATTGGGGCTGTTGCTTACAGTGTTGAATATAAACTTGATTTATTGTTGGCTATTTTACAGGAAGGGGAATGTGGTCTGGCTTGACTTATTTAAGAAAATATTAAAGAAAGCTTTAGCAAGTTTTAAAACAAAGTGATAGTGACATAACAGGATATTAATTTTTTTGCAGTAAACTAGCAATATTTGGGACCACTGCACATTGCAGTTGTGTTATTACATTTTACTATAATTTACTGTTATGTACTACCCTGGCAGCCTTTAATGGCTGCTTTCTTCTTGTAGTTATAACTAAAAATTATGATTAATAACATTATATTTTATTTACTATTGTATTGAAACATTATTATATTTTCAGGAATTTTATACACTTTTAAAGTATTCATATGAACTTTTTATTCATATAAATTTAATTGATATAAAATTAGAAATTTTCTTTTAATTATACCACAGTTTTAAATACTTCATTCAAATTATATCACAGGAACTTAACTATATTTAGTATTTTCCTTTTTTTTAAGGTAAAAGGCCAAGTTATTTGTGACAGTTTGAAATAAAAGCTATCTTTCAGGATTTGACTTTGAGAAAGCAGGTTCAAGCATTGTGTTCTTTTTAAAAGTGACAAAACCTGTTTCTTCATGGAAACAATAAGGTTGAAGTACAAGAAGCTATTTAGATAAAACAGACTTTCTTTATTGCATACTGATTATTTGGGAGAAAAACTTTGTAAATTTTACTAAATCACACTACTGACTTGAGAAACTTTGAGAAAGAATCAAATTTTAACTTTTTATTATTATATTGTTTGACATTAAACTTATAAATTTTTATAGATAAACTGCTTAAATTTTACTTAGTTTTGACTACAAAAATTCCTTTTTCACAAGCCTTTTGCACTTTTATATTTATTCAGGTTTTGTCCCACATTTTACTTTGTTGTAATAACTAGTTATTTTATCTTAGGATAAAATGACTTTCTTTTCTTTAATAATAAAAGCACATTCTATATACCTTCCATACTTAAGTTACCACAATGATTTTGGAAACTACTTCCAAGCAAACTTCTGACAACATATTGATGGAGTTTCAAAGGCCATGACTACCTACAATAAGCAGATCACTTTGGAATGTAGGAGACACCCTGGAATGTAGGAGATAAGAACCTAGTCTCATGATAATGAGACAGGATCTTATAGTAGCTGGGTGGGGAATAATCCTGAGTTTCTATGTTAGATAAGATTTACAACACCTGCTACATGCAGGAATGTAAACCCTTCAAGAATATAAACTGTCATCTATTGATAAAAAAACCAAATAAAAGCCATGCTCTATGGTGTGGCTGGGCTCTTCTCTCCAGTTCGGACGGAGAGTCCCCTGATCCCAGTTTTTCTTCTCTTTGTCTTATTCCTTTTTTCTCATCCGCGGCACCGTTTTCACGGACCCAGAGCCTGACCGGCAACATATGGCGCCCAACGTGGGGCTCTGAAAACGAAACTTTTCTTTCAGTCAGTGCGCGGACCAAGGAGCTCCTGAGAGCGGTTTTAAAAGAAAAAGAAACAGAAAAGGTAAGCTTCATCCTTGGAATCATCAGGGTAATGGGTAATCAGCAGTCGAACTTTGAAGAGTTCTCTAGAGTGTTAAAAACTCTATTAAAATGCACCGGTGTAACTGTTAAATCCTCGGCTTTTGAGGAACTTTTTTCTCTTGTACAGAAACATTGTTATTGGTTTCGGCCGCAAGGGCGAGATATTTTAAACCTGGAACAATGGAAGTTAGTGATGAAAGCTTTAAAAAGAGCTCATCAAGAGGGAGAAATAATTCCCCTTCATGTATGGTCTTTGTGTAGTCTTATTTCTGTTGCTCTTGAACCTTTGCAATCAGATGAGGATGAAGATTGTGAACAGGATATTGCTATTGTTGGACCGATGGCAGAACAAGCTAATGGTGATTTTGATGAAAATGTACTTGCAGGGGTTAGTGAGCAGGCAGGAACAGATAGACTCAGGTCTAATAGAAAGAAGGAAAGGAAAGAGGAAGCTTATGGAGCTTTTTCAGCGGTCACTATGCCGTCTGCTCCAAATTATGATTTGTTGTCTTTTGAGCCAGCATCTGCGCCGCCTAAGGCATCTGCTGATCCATTTTTTACAACATTTGATGACCCTCCTAAAGTTTCTGTTTTTGTGCCAGCACCATCCTCCTCAATTATGAAAAGTATAGCACAGGGAAGTAGAGAGGGAGATTCAGAGGCTATGCAACTCCTTTCTACTTTTCCAGTAACAGTAACTCAAATTCCAGCAGATGCTGACAATCCCCAAGGGGGTGTACAGTATGAGCATGCTCCTATTCCTTTTAAAACTATCAAAGAATTAAAACAAGCATGCACTCAATATGGTGTTAATTCTCCTTATACTCAAGGATTGGTGCAAGGTTTGGCACAAGCAGACAGATTAATACCCTGGGACTGGGATTTGTTAGCTCGAGCTGTTCCTAGTCCGGCAGAATTTTTACAATTTAAAACTTGGTGGACTGATGAAGCTAATATTGTAGCACGACGAAATCAACAGCAAAATCCACCAGTGCCTATTACTGCTGAACAAATACTAGGAATAGGTCAATGGGCTGGAGTTCCTTGCCAAGCACAATATGATGATATTGCCATTGTACAAGTGCGATTGTGCTGCCTAGCTGCCTGGAGACAAATCTCCACTCCTGGACAGGCTGTACAATCATTTTCAAAAATTGTTCAAGGAAATACTGAACCTTATGTTGAATTTGTAGCGAGGCTGGCAGATGTAGTGAACAAGACAGTAACTCAGCCTGACCTTAAAGAGATGCTTATTCTGATGTTGGCTTTTGATAATGCTAATAGTGAGTGTAAAAAGGCTTTGCGTCCAATAAAGGCAAATGGAGGTACTTTACAGGATTATATAAGGGCATGCCAAGACATTGGGTCTAATATATATAACATGACCCTTCTTGCAGCTGCTATAAAGGGACATAGTCCTATGATTAATAATTTAAATTGCTTTAAATGTGGGAAACCAGGTCATATGAAAAAAGACTGCCGAGCCAAAACTGGTGTAAGAGCGCCACCTAGCGGCAATAATAGATCAATACCGACTCGCGTATGTCCTATATGTCAGAAAGGGTTGCACTGGGCCAAGGAATGCCATTCTAAATATCATAAAAATGGCACTCTCATTAATAAGTCGGGAAACTTCCAAGCGGGCCTCGCTCAAGGCCCTCAGACAAACAATATGAGCACATTTCCCAGCCTTGCTCAAACCTACCCAGTCAGCAACGGAGCAGCTCACTCCGGCCTGTAACAGAGCTTAAGGCAGTTACCAAAGGCAGTGCAGCTGTCGATCTTCCCTCAGCTGAAACCAAGTTCATTACGCCTTCACTTGGTGTACAAAAAATAAGAACAGGAATTAAAGGGCCTATCCCAGAAAACAATGTAGGTTTTATCATTGGCCGCAACAGTCTTACAACCCAAGGTGTTTTGGTGCAAACGGGGATCATTAACTCCAATTTTGATGGAGAAATTTGTTTATTGGTACAAACTTTAACTCCCTATCAGATTGAATCAGGAGATAGCATAGCTCAACTTCTTTTGTTACCGTATCGTAAACCTCCTTTAAAATGTGCCAGCTTCTGAATTAGAAGCTCTTTTCCTACAATTACAAAAGACTGTTCGTGAACGATCTAATCCAATCTATATTACTCATATTCGTTCCCATTCTCAACTTCCTGGCCCTATGGCTTCACAAAATGATTTAGTAGATAAACTTATTGCTCATACAGAATCTGCTGCTGATTATCATAAACTTACACATACTAATGCTTCTGGCTTACGTCATAAATATCCCCACTTAACAGTAAAAGAAAGTAAGAGGATTGTTAGACAATGTCCTACTTGTGGGCCCATAAATGCCCCCACTTTCTCTCCAGGAACTAATCCCCGTGGAGAACATCCTAATGAAATTTGGCAAATGGATGTCACGCATGTGCCCTCTTTTGGCCGCCTTCAGTATGTGCATGTGACAGTGGATACATATTCTAATTTTATTTGGGCAACTGCTCAAGCTAGTGAAAAGGCCTCACACGTACGTTCTCATTTATTACACTGTTTTGCAGTAATGGGCCTGCCAGCACAGCTAAAAACTGATAATGGGCCTGCCTATCTTAGTCAATCTTTCAAAAAATTTTGCAGTGATTGGAATATTAAACATGTTACAGGAATTCCATATAACCCTCAGGGACAAGCGATAGTAGAAAAGAGTAATCACTTATTAAAATTGATGTTGCAAAAACAAAAAGGGGGAGATGGAGGAGAATCTGCTAAAGACAAATTATCTAAAGCATTGCTTACCTTAAATTTTCTTAATAGACAACAAATTTCTAATACCACAGCAGCAGAAAGACATTGGGAGGTTAAGAAAAAAGGGAATGTAAATGAAAAATGTGGACAACCAATATACTGGAAAAATGAAACAACCAATAAATGGGAAAAAGGAGAGGTAAAATTTTGGGGCCGAGGTTTTGCTCTTATCATTACAGAAACAGGAGAAGAGCAGTGGATCCCCTCCAGAAGAATCAAGCCTAGAGTTGAAGATGCTGCCAAGACTTAAAACTATGGACATGGTGGTTTTACATTGGATTAATTATAGGTAAAGTATTAGGTCAAGGTAAGATACCACATCATAATTACACTTATTGGGCATACATAACCAACTCACCTTTCTAGACTTAAAGTGATGAGTCTTACTCAATTTATTTTAATTAATCTCACAACAGACTACTTAATGACAAATAACATATTTGTCATGGGCTTACAGAGGTTGTGTTGTATAATGATTCCTATGGAATTGTAAAGGATCGGGCCCTTATAGGGATGCCGAAACCTATTAAAAACACAACCATATCTTGGTTCATTAATAATTTAACCATAATCACTAATGACAATAATCCTTATTTCTGGAATTTTGGTAATACAGCATTTACTAACAGCTCAATAATTTGGAAAAATCAAGGAAGATATATCCCACAACCATGGGACACTAAACTTAACAAGACTCAAAGTTATTTGTGGAAATTATTTTTGGGAACTGGTCCAATTTTTGTAAGGCAAGGCAGCAAAACTGATATTACTATTTGAAAAAGAAAATCAACTCAATTTCTTACAGTATGTGTACGAGATCCTATAGTTATATCATTGGAACAGTAATTTTTGGTAAAAGGAATCTTAATTGCTTCAATTGCTCCTTATTTACATGTTTTAAGAATTCATATTTGCAGGAAAATCAAACTCTTTTTTATAGCAAGAAGAAGAAAAGGACTATGGTTACCGGTTCAGATGACCAGACATTGGCAGCAGTCTCAAGAATCCCAGTTGCTGTGACATTTCATCAACCATTATTTGAAAAGAACTAAAAGACTGATTTGACTTTTAATAGCAGGAATTTTGGGACTGATTCACATCATAACCGCTGCAGCTGTCACTGGCACAGCCCTGCATCAAGGAGTCCAGAATCAACAATATGTTAAGGACTGGCATAAAAATGCAAGTGAGAGATGTGTCATAGCCAGTCTCACATTGATATGGAACTGAATAACTGTATGAATGATCATGAAACAACTATTATACATTTGGGTAATCAAATTTATAATTTAAACTTGTTAAGAGTTCTTAAATGTGATTGGAATGAAAGTTCTAGTTGTATTACTCTTTTCTTATAATAATAGAAACATGATTGGGAGGAAGTGAAAAATCACTTGATTGGATATAAGCATAATGTTTCTATAAATCTTTTAGAATTGAAAAAGAAGGCATTGGGCATGTATCATACGAATTGAAAGAAACCACTGGTGCAGCCATTTCATTGGTGGAAACAAAAAACAGTTCAAATATCATTTTGGATTGGATTTGGAATTATTGTTATATGCATTTTAATTGTGTGTATTTTCAAGGCTAAAATAATTAGACCTGATAAATGCATTTATGTTAAGAAACTTGGCCATGAGAAACTAATTTTGCATTACTTAGTAGAAAGATTCTACTAATAACCCCTTGATCTTAATACTAAATATCTGCATAAAAAATGCTCATTAAAGGAACCTGAAGAAGCATAAATATTAATGAAAATGCCTTCCATGTAAGAGCTCAAAAGCTTGGCTGGTAGTCAATGACGGGTAAGATCCTCAGAGGAGGACAACCTAAGACAGGCACAGTCACAAGAGCCTATGGAAGAAGACAAGTGTGACAGGAGGTCACCTTGTATCAGCTTATATAATGGTTCCTATGAGCTTTAATTAATAAAAAAGGGGGAAATGATGGAGTTTCAAAGGCCATGACTACCTACAATAAGCAGATCACTTTGGAATGTAGGAGACACCCTGGAATGTAGGAGATAAGAACCTAGTCTCATGATAATGAGACAGGATCTTATAGTAGCTGGGTGGGGAATAATCCTGAGTTTCTATGTTAGATAAGATTTACAACATCTGCTACATGCAGGAATGTAAACCCTTCAAGAATATAAACTGTCATCTATTGATAAAAAAAACAAATAAAAGCCATGCTCTATGGTGTGGCTGGGCTCTTCTCTCCACTTCGGACGGAGAGTCCCCTGATCCCAGTTTTTCTTCTCTTTGTCTTATTCCTTTTTTCTCATCCACGGCACCGTTTTCACGGACCCAGAGCCTGACCGGCAACAACATATAATTACTATCAACATTAAACAAACTTGTTAGAAAACTGATTTAATTTGAATATAACAGTTTTTATTACTTTAAACTAATATCCATATTTATTTATTAATATAAGCGCTTATTTAACTTTTAGCCATTTGAATAGAGCTCTTATAATAATCTTCATTTATCAATTTAATATTTTAGGTAATCTAAGCACCTCTTAAAATATATGTATATATATATATAAATAACATTTTTGAAACTGCTTTTTATACTACAAAGCTGATAATAAAAGTAGGGCATCCTTCATTTCCTCACCTTGGTATGTGAGAGTGCTGTCTGTTTCTGTTTTCCCCGACAATCTTTCTTGGGAATTCAGATAACAACTTGGTGGTGTGTTCATCCCGCTCTGTCTCCTTCCACTGATATCTGCAGTATGCAGTGTCCGTGGAGACATTTACTAATGTTTCTCTGCTGCAAGCATGCTTTTTAAATGCTTAACCCTTTATGCTGGCTCTCAGCATCTTTTCCAACATCCAAGGAAGAAATACAAACAGATAAAAAGCACATGAAAAAATGCCTGACATCGCTTGCTATCAGGGATATGCAAATCAAAACTTGAACGAGATACCATCTTACACCCATGAAAATGACAGCTAGTTAAAAAACAGGAGACTCTAAGTGTTGGAGTGGATGTGGAGGAATAGGAGCCCTCATCCACTGTTGGTGGGATTGTATATGATCCAGCCACTGTGGAGGACAGTTTGGTGGTTCCTCAGAAAACTAACCATAGATCTTCCATATGATCCAGCAATTCCATTGATGGGTATATACCCAGAAGAACTGAAAGCAAAGACACGAACAAATATATGCACACAATGTTCATAGCGGCATTGTCCACCATTGCCAAAAGTTGCAATCAGTCCCAGTGCTCATCAACAGATGAATGGATAAGCAAAATATGGTACATACATACAATGGAATATTACTCAGCTGTAAGAAGGAATAAAGTGCTAACACACAGAATAACGTGGATGAATCTTGAAGACCTTATGTTGAGTGAAGCAATCCAGACATTGTAGGATGAACATTATATGTCCTCACTTATTTGAACTGAGGAAGGGGGCAGTCTCTGAAAACCATTGTCTGAAAGATTGGTGAACAAGGGAGAGAAAGAGAAGCGTAGGTTGTGAGCCATCACCCATATAGACATAATCTATGGTGAAGGAATAGAGTATAGTGGCATATTGAAGGATAGAACAGATGGGTTTGCTAGTGCAGGGTTCACAGGTGTGTAGATTAGTAAGGGCAGGTTGGAATATTCTGAGTATGTAACTATGAATCTTGTCATTCCATGAGTGAAGACAGGGGAGTGTCATTGCCCCAGGGGGATGGGGAGGAAGGAACAGTTAAGATCAAATGTGGTATTTAGTGGTCATGGGAAAGGTTTTTTCATTACCTTACATTAATGGACACAGGACATGGTAAATATCATCAAAAATTATTAAAATGTACCATCTAAATTGGAAACTATACTGTAAACCATTGACAATGTTAGTTGCTATATTTTACTATCTGTATAACAGTTATAACAATGTTAACATCCATTTAAAAAGATATTAATAGGCGTGGGGAAGGGGTAGGGAGTTTGGGTATGTGGGAGTCTCTAGTATTCTGTGTGTGACTTTGCTGTGACCTAAAACTTCTTTGAAAATTAAATGAAAATTTGGGAGACACTGGGAAATGAGAGGGTGAGGGTATCATGGTACACTTGACATCCAATAATACAGTAATAAAGGGAAAAAAGAATAGTTTTTTAAAAAGGAATTTTTTTCCTACTTTTTTGAATGTCCCAATCCACAAATTCTATTTTATTTTTAGTTAATTTTTTTCTTCTTCTGAGTTTCCTTGTACTTATCTCTTCCATTTAAGCTTATCATTATTATTTCTTTTTCCTATTAGTTGTATTTTTTATAATATGGGCTTCATGTTAAAGGAAGGTTTAGATCACAGAAGGGTTACAATGGGGGTTGCAGAGGATCATTGGTGGGGAGTGTCTGTTATGGGGGATTCATGGGAGTATGTTCATCTGAATATACACGAAAGATATATGAAATTGTTCAAATGATCAAAGGATGGGGCATGGTCATGGTGGGTAGACATCACTCAATTAATGAGGGAATCTGAATTCCCAGACTTGAGAGCTCTGCCAAATTCTCCAAGGGAGAGGCAACAATCACCTGAGTGCAGGAGCAGTGTTTGGCAAAAGAGGATGGCTCACCGATGTTTTTTTGTTATTGATGACTAACCTCATAAGTCTTTGCTCTTGTAATTGAAACTTAGCTTACTGTTATGGGGTTCCTAAGGGTTGCCACCTGAGAGGCTCCTATTTTCTCAAATGTGGCCTTTCCATGTGAAACTCAGTATATGAATGCATAACCTTCTCCCCAATGTGGAACATGACTTCCGAGGATGAGCCTCCCTGGCAATGAAGGATTAATACCAAGTGTGAACTGGCAACATGATTGGAAAAAGACCTTGAATAAAAGGGGAAAAGGTAAAAAGAAATGAGTTCATGTGGCTAAGACACTTCAAAGAGAGTCGGGAGGTCATCCCATAGGTAACGCTTGTGCACACTTCTGTAGGATCTCATAGAACACCAAAGTGGATATCACCATACACAGAAGGGCTCCTGAAGGCTCTGGAGACACCCAGATCTGAACTAAGTTGGGATAGCCCCAGAGATTGATGTCTTATTAGTGGGCTCTACTTTGGAATCTGTGCTCCTGAGAGTGAGAGTTGGACTCACATAAGTCCTGCCTGCACATGGTCCAACAGCCCCTCCATTCAAACCTATATGTGATGCTGGAGTTTTAGGTGTACTTCCAGAGACTGGAGCTTCTGGCCTACCTATATGCCAGCTGTGCCTGGAATCTCGGTAGAGCTGCAACTCCTACCCTACAGCTCAATGGGCTCATCCATGTCACCTGGAAAGGAGACGACGATGGGCAACGGCCATCCCAGGTAATGGAGAGTGCCTGCAGCTGCAGGCAGGATGATCCCATCCACTGTATCAATAGATTATAAGCCCTCTCTCACTTGGAGGTGGAGTGGACATCACCATCCCGGTCCCCTCAGGATTGGGGGAAGAGTTATGGACTAGAGTGGACTTAATGGCATTCTGTTGTAGACATATTGTGATTCAAGCAATGGAAGAAATTATAACTGTGAGGTGGAGCTGGTGGTCACTGGATGCTTTCAGGTCAGGGAGGGGAAGGGCAGTTGAAATACAGGAGCTTTTTTGGGACTTGGGGGTTGTCCTGAGTGGCATTGCAGCGATGGATGTAGGCTACTTTACTTCAGCTTATACAATGCAGAACTGTGTGGTAGAGAGTGTGGTCTACGATGTGAACTGTGGTCTATGCTTAGTGGCAGGACCCCAGGATGTGTATATCCATTGCAGGTGATGTGCCACACTGATGAATGATGTTTGTGTGGGATGATGTAGGAGGTGTGGGAGGTGAGGAATATGGGAATCCCTGTAATTCCTGTGTAATATTTAGGTGATCTAAGCACCTTTTGAAAAAAATATATAAATATAACATTTATGCAAGTAAATGCACATATGTGCATACATATTTATATATCATTTTTCAAATATTAGTATGTATTGTGAAAAATTTGATTTTTACCCACAAAAGAAAAGAAAAAGAAAGAAAGGAAATGCTATAATAATAGGCAACATTATTTTTTAAATGGTAATTTTTTAAATGCTTACCCAAAAGGTAATGGAATGAAGAACCAGTGAAGACAGCCAGGATAATTTGAAATAAGTGGAAAGCCCATCTTTATGTAAATTAAGAGAAATCTCGAGTTCTAATGAATGAATTAGTGGTAACAAATTGAACACAGATGAGTGTGGAAGAAAATGTGAGAGGAGCAGATCTCAGAAGAAACTGAAAGTGCACTTTTCCAATAGGCTGGAGTCATGGAGCAGCCTAAATCTGAAGACCTCCAGACCAAACAAATGGGGAGTGGTGTGAACAATTGTGTCTGTTGGCCCACTGCTGAGCTCAGGGAGAAAGTGAGTTTGGAGGACATGGCAGAAAGAGACAGGCAGGCCCCACATTTTGCCTTGGCAGGATTACAGCAGCAGCTGACCTTTTCTAAGACAACATTTTAGACTATAACTTGATTTGGACATTTTCACAGCCTCAGAACTGTAAGCTTTAATCCTAATAAATTCCAATAAAAGCCAACCTATTTCAGGTGTTTTGTATTGGCAGCACTTGGGAAACTCAAACAGCTGAGGACACAGGGTTGGGGAGCTGCCCTGTTCCCAAACAGCAGTGTAATGCTCCTGCCCAGTGAATTGACCTGTAAACTGTGGGTGTCTCCAGACAAGGCAGGAATGAGTACAGGTAAGACAGAGGGGGAAGTGCTCTTGGCCAGCAAGGCATACAAGAGAGGGAATCAGACAGGGGAATCACATTGTTTGGGGACTAGCCTAAAGTCACAGGTGCCACAGTATGATGTACCTGCCTCAGGCAGGGGTTAGCTAGGTGGGCAGGGGCAGTTAGAAGCATGGGACCTGGGGTCTGGTGCAGCAGAAATATCAGGGCACAGAGAGGAGACTTCATGCCACTGCTCCCTTTGCATTTCTGTCCTTCCCTTGGCATCCAGCATTGACCATCAGAAGAGGATGCTCTTACTGTACCCCTCCTGGATCTCAGGCACAGGCTCAGGTCTCCTCATTCCAGTTCTACATTCACATTCTCCAATCTTGGGGCAGGTAAAGAAAAAGCAATGCCAAGATAAAACAGTGTTGAAAATGATGCAGAACTCTTAAATCCCAGAAGAGAATGCAGGGGTTGGATCGGAAGAAGGTGATGAACAACTGAAGTAGCTGGAATGTAACACATGTTCACTGTAGTTCCCCCAAGCCAGAGAGGGAATGTCCTGTTTGGGAACCAAACTCTCAGAGTGCAAATGAAAACCATCATCATAGGTTCTTGATCCACAAAGGAGGACAGGTAGAAAGCCCTGCTCAGCACTCACATTCTCAGTTAGTGATGTGAGTACCTCTAGCTGGTTTTCACGAAGGTGTAAGCAGCAGGAAGTCTGTCTTCTCTTGTGGTGTTAACAGCCCTCTAACTGGAACTGTGTAGAGAGCAGTGTGGCCTTCACAATGTCACGACCATGCTCCTTGTGCTCAATGCTCACTCTTGCTGAGGGAGGTCTCCACCAGTCTAGATACCTGGGGAAGGGGCCAAGGTGAGTGAGCACATTTCTTTTATGTATGACTGTATTTGCAAAAGGTGAGGGGAAGTGCCCCCACAGTAATGTTGCAGATACAAATCATTATCTTCAAATAAAACTCTTTGTATGATTTCATTATTTTCTATTTTCATAATTTCTTTAAATTATAACCAAATTATCCATGCAAAGATTATAAAAATAACTTATACCTGTTATGACAAACAGCCAAATTCCTTCTCTAGCCTCAACACCCATTCCTCCTTCTTCAAAATTGTCTGCATTGGCACATTCTTTTGGGTACACGTTTCTGTTTATAAATACATGCATTCTCTAGTTTCATCCAGCCCACACCCTATCACATATGAGAAAAATATTGGAGTACAACTGAAGGATATAAATAAAATTTTTAATGTCTTAAAATACTTGAGATGAGAAGTATATCATCTAATTGCTAAAGGATCATTTCTGATTTAATATAATACAGAAATTTTGAATTAAATAGAAAGCAGGCCTCTGTAGTTCAGTGGCTGTTAAACTTGAATCCACATCAGAATCAGGTGAAGAAACTGAAAATAAATAAATGGTTGGGGTGCTTTATAAGAAAATGCTACATTATGGGCAGCATTATTGTTAAAATGATAATTTTTAAAATGATTACTCAGAAAGTAATGGATTGAAAAACCAGTGTAAAAAAGCAGGATAATTTGAAATCATTGGAAAGCCCATTTTTACATAAACTAAGAGAAATCTCGAGTTCTGATGCATAAATTAGTGGTAACAAATTGAACACAGATGAGTGTGGAAGAAGATGGGGTTGGAGCAGATCTCACAACAAACTGCAAGTGCACATTTCCAAGAGGACAAAGCCATCCTGAATTGCACAGTCACAGCTGCATCCTTAAAAGATTGGCAACAAGTTGCACAGACTAGAAGTGGAGTTTTACATTAATTATATTCACAGCGTTTCTCTCCAGTATGAATTTTGTAATGTTTAATGAGATACTGCCTCTGTCTGAAGGCTATTCCACATTCCTTATATATATAGGGATTACCTGCACTGTGAATTACCTCATGGTCAGTGAGATTTGATTTGCTGGTGAAGGCTTTCCTACATTCCTTTCATATATAGGGTTTCTATCCAGTTTGTCTTCTCTGGTGTGTAATGAGGATTGATTTCTGAATGAAAGCTTTCCCATATCCATCACATTCATAGGGTTTTTCTCCAGTATGTATTCTCAGATGGTTAACGAAGATTTCTTTCTGGTTGAAGGCTTTTCCACATTCAATGCATATATAGGGTTTTTCTCCAGAATGAATGTTCTGATATTTAATGAACTATTGCTTTTGGCTGAAGGCTTCTCTGCATTCTTTACATTCATTTTGTTTCTGTCTACTATGAGATTTTTCATGTTGTGGGAGATATGATTTGTACCTAAGGTTTTCACATGCCTTACATGCATAGGGTTGTATCTGAGATTTGACATTTGAATTAAAGCTTTCCCACATATATATGATTTCTCAGCAGTAAGAATTTTCTGATGAATAAAGAGGTTTTCTGTCAGGTTGAAATTTTCCCACATGTATTACATTTCTATGCTTGTTCCCCTGTGTTGCTTTTACAATGATGATTTAAAAATTACTGTAAAGAGCAGACTACATTAAGATACACATATGGTTTCTCTATAGATTGAATTTTCTCACATTCTATGAGGTTTTGATTCAGATGGAATCATTCTCATGTTCATTACAATAATAACTAATGTATGACTATTTCATGCTTAAGGAGATTTAAATACCTGGTTGAAGTATTTCCAATATTCCTTACATACACAGGATTTTACTCCTGCATTTTTCTGATGTGACTCTAGTTTTCCCAATTCATGAACTCCCAAATAGTTTCTCTGAAGGATTAATTCTCAGGTATCCTATGTGGTTGAATTTCCAAGAAAACTTCACAGTCATTACATTTAAAGGGGAGGAATACCATGTGGGGAAAACTGGCAAAACTCACTATCTTCATTATTTGTCCTTACATAGATTCCTTCTTGCTTAGGTAAGCATGATGAAAATTCCTTCAAAGTGATGATACATTCATTGAAGTGTTATATTGAAGAAACAATACTTGCAGTCAGACAAAATATTTTCCCAATCTTCTTACATTCTCTGCCTTCATCTTAAGTCTATACTGTTGTGGAAGTGGATATAGCTTCACTCACAAGCCTTTTGTTATGTGGTTCTTTCTGTTTATAAATGTACTATGCCTCTTCATAGTTTGTGGGGTGCTGCAAAAGCAGTGCTTAGATGGAGATTTATAGCATAGAATACATTCATTAGAAAAGAGGAAAGATCCAATATCAATCATGTAAGTGTCCAATTTGGGAAGTGCAACAATATCTCCTTTTTATTTGTTCTATCATTCAGGGATCTTCTTTCTTCAAATGAGCATCACATCCAGTTTGGTGACTTCATAACTAGGAAATGGGGAAGTGATACAGCACTTGATTTATCATGGGAACAAAAGAACAGCTCATAAACCAACCATGGAACCTTCAGGCTTCCTAAGGATATGAAAGGTGCAGCTTCCAAACATGCATGAGTAAGGTGGCCCCAGAACAAAGGCCAAAATGGCAAACCACGAAATCCTGAAAACTTTGTTTTGGACTGTTTATTTTTGTTCAAATTTTTCCTTCTATTTATTTGGATGACATGTACTATTTAATAATCTTTAAAATTTACTGGGGAATTATAGAACTTTTGCTTTCCTTTCCAAATCTACAGTTATTATTTGTTATTGGCTTGACAAATAATATATTTTAAAACATTTTATATCCTGTATTAGTCAATCAAAGGGGTGCTGATGCAAAATATCAGAAATCTGTTGGTCTTTACAAAGGTTATATATTTGCAGTGGAAGCTTACATTTACCAGGATGTAAAGCATAATTTGTTTCCTTCACACGAGTCTATTACCCCACCTTGGAGCAAGACAGTTGCTGACATTTGCCAAGGTTCAGGCTTCTTGGGTTCCTCTCTTCCCAGGGCTGCATTTATCTCTGGGCACAGCTCCTCTGTTTCCTCCACTAGGTCAGCTGTAGACTGTGAGACTCTTTAAGCTTTACCTCGCTCCACAAGGCCGGCTGTGAACTGTCAGGTGAATGGCTTGTCTCTTTCCCCTGGGGCCTTCAGACCTTGCTCCTCAGAACTTCAATATCAAAAACAATTCCACCTCTGTCCTTTGCCATGTTATTTTATGTTTGAGACCCTCCCACCAAGGGGCAGAGATCAATGCCTACTGACTGTGGCCCAGTCAACACCCTTATCATAACTTAATCATTCCCAGAATAACAGACCAGTTTACAAGCATAATCCAATATCTATTTTTTGAATTCATAATGATATCAAACTGCTACATATCAATATACCCATCTTATGCTATATATTATTTTATGGTGTATTATAACACTTTATTGATGTCCTAGGCCACGGATATCTTTATTATTTTATCCATTCAATAGTCATTTAGAAATATGAATTTAATTAACAGATATTGTTCTTCCATCCCTCCTGAATCTTGAAACTTCTGAGATTATTTTCATTCTGCCTGAAGAATATTCCTTTATATTTCTTTCAAAGTGAGTTGCTGCTAGCAAACTTTATTAGTTTTTACTCACCTGTGAATGGATGTACTTCATTTCTTCCAAAAGGATTGAGATGAATTAAATTTTGGGCCCTCTACAATCTCCACTGTTTTTGAGAGCACACTTAGGGTTGAATTTCTCCATTCTTTTGTAAATGTAATCAGTTTTTTGGAGAAGAAGTTAGGGGCTTTCAGTTTTACAGCCTGCTTCCTGCCTGTCCACCTCCAAGCAAAATCTGTGCTGTCTGTCTCTGGGGATGGGAATAATGGCCCACCTCTCTGAGTTACACACCTGATTTTGGAGCTAAGATTTTGTGGAGAAAGCAAAGCATATTGAGTTCTTCTCGGGACCATTCTAGGGACCAGTGCAATGGTGGTCAGCACTTCATTTTGCTCAATGATTGCCACACCCAAAGTACAGCTACTGCTTCATGATCTCCCATTTATCCTGGACTTAGGAGACCCCTCCTGATCCCTGTGCCTGGGTTAAGCCCTCATTTGAGTCTTGTGTGCATCCCAGAAATGTACGTTCTTACTAACACATTGCCATGTGTGTAAGCCTTTTCCATGTAGGACATATTGGTTAGATTCCGATAAGGGACCTATCGATTTGGTCACCTATTTTTAGATTGCTTTAGCTTATATAAGGGCCTCTGATTAGATTTCAGGCACCAGGATGGACCCTAAACATTGTGCTGAATTCTTACATACATGGTACACACGAAGAAAAGTGCTGCTATGTTTACCATGCCATGTGGGAGAAGACTCCAGGATCACCCACAGCTGGGGAGAGACACAGAAACTCTGGGAGGCTGAGGGAGAGGCCAGAGGCTGGAGTCATTGAGCATACTTAATCTGAAGACACCCAGGCCAGAGAAGAAGGGAGAGGTGTGAGCGATTGTGTCTGATGGCCCACTGCTGATATCAGGGAAAAAGTGAGTTTGGAGGAGAAGGCAGAGAGAGACAGGCAGGCCCAACATTTTTTCTTGGCAGGATTCCAGCAGCAGCTGACCCTTGTTAAGACAGAATTTTTGATGATGCCTCGATTTGGACATTTTTACAGCCTCAGGACTGTAAGCTTTAACAATAATAAATTCCAATAAAACTCAACCTATTTCTTGTATTTTGCATTGGCAGTGCTTGAAAAACACAAACAGCTAAGGATTCAGGTTTGGAGAGCTGCCATGTTCCCAAATGTCAGTGTGATGCTGCCCAGTGCATTCACCTGTAAACTATGGGTGTCTCCAGACTAGGTGGGAATGAGTACTGGTAAGATGGGGGGGGGGAGTGCTCTTGGCTAACAAGTCCTGCAAGACAGGGAGTCATGTAGAGGAGTCATGTGGTTTGGAGACTAGTATAAATTCACAGAAGACCCAATATGATGTACCTGCCTCAAGGAGGGGTTGGCCAGGTGGGCATGGGCAGATAAAAGCCTGGAACCTGTGGTCTGGTGTAGCAGAGGAGTTAGGGCACAGAGTAGAGACTTCCTTCTCCTGCTCCTTTTGCCCTTCCTTGGTTCCAATGGGCTCCAGCAACAACCTTCTGAGCAGGCTACTCTTACTCTTCCCTCCTGGGTCTCAGGCACAGACTAAGGTCTCCTGTTTCCAATTCTACATTCACTTCTCCAATCTTGGGGCATCTAAAGAAAGAGCAATGCCAAGATGAAAACTGTTGTTGTCAGGAAGGATATGTCCAAATTCATATTACAGCATTGGGTACAGCAATAACATCATCACAATGAGCAACGTTAGGCCAGTGAGCCTAATAAATAGTATGGGAATCC
Organism: Tolypeutes matacus; assembly: GCA_026826555.1. Taxonomy (NCBI): domain Eukaryota; kingdom Metazoa; phylum Chordata; class Mammalia; order Cingulata; family Chlamyphoridae; genus Tolypeutes; species Tolypeutes matacus. Next base: position 70,183 of record JAKSZT010054242.1, on the reverse strand, counting down.
CAGAAAGTCCTGTGACCTACGGTGGACAAGAATAGAATTGAGGTTGTGAGATAGTGTCATGTTTGCAGAATGCCTCAGAGGGTGCAGATGCCAAATATTTCTCAGACTAATTAAATATTAAATTTTCAACTCATTTTTAACATTGCTGAAAATTATGTAGACTTTTTAATTCCAGAAGAAAATGGAGGGGTTGGATGGGAAGAAGCTGATGAAAAACTGAAGAAGCTGGAATGTAATATGTTTTAACTGCAGTTCCCACAAGCCAGAGAGGGAATGTCCTGTTTTGGAACAAAACTCTCAGAGCCCCAATGAAAACCATCATCATAAGTTGTGGATGCACAAAGGAGGACAGGGAGAAAGACCTGCTTAGCACTCACAACCTCAGTTATTGATGTGAGTCCATCTACTAAGACTTCACTGGGGAGTAAGCAGCAGGAAGTCCATCTTTTCCTGTGGTGCTAACAGACCTCTAACCAGACACATGTAGAGAGCATTGTGCCCTTCACACAGTCGTGTCCATGCTCCTCCTGCTCAGTGCTCACTCCTACTGAGGGAGGTCTCTACCCATCCAGACAGCTGGGGAGGGGTGTGAGGGGAGTAAGCACTTATCCTTTAGGGTCACTGTATTTGCAAAGGGGGTAGCAAAGTAACCCCCACCCCACTAATGTTGCAGATACAAATCATTATCTTCACATCAATCACTTTGTATGATTTCATTGTGTACTATTTTCATAAATTTCTTTTAAATTATAATAAAATTATCCGTGCAAAGGGTATAAAAATAATTTATGTCTGTTATGGGAAACAGCAAACTTCCTTCACTAGTCTCAACCCCCATTCTTCCTTCCCCAGAATTATCTGCATTGGCAGATTCTTTGGGTACACTTTTCTGTTTGTAAATACATGCATTTTCTAGTTTCATCCATCCCACAACCTATCACATATGAGAAAAATATTGGAGTACAACCTAAGAATATGAATAAGTTTGCTGGGGAAATTATAACACTTTTGCTTGCCTTTTCAAATCTGCACTTATTTTTATTGACTTGCCAAATAATGTATTTTAAAACATTTTATACCCTGTATTAACTGTCAAAGTGGTGTTGACACAAAATACCATAAATCTGTTGTTTTTTTATAAAAGGTATTATTTGGGGTAGAAGTTGACATGTACCAGGCCAAAAAGCATAAGTTTCTTCCATCATCAAAGTCTGTTAACCCATCTTGAGCAGGACAGATGCCACCAATAGCAAGGTTTCAGACTTCTTGGGTTCCTCTTTTCCCAGGGCTGAGATTCTCTCTGGGCTCAGCCCTTCTTTTTCCTCCACAAGGTCAGCTGTAGGCTATGAGGCTATCTAAGCTTTGCCTCTCTCTACAAGGCTAGCTGTGTACTCTCAGGTTAATGGCTTGAATCTTTTCCCCGTGGTCTTCTGTCCTTCCTCATCAGAACTCCAACATGAAAAACTATTCCAGCTCTTTCCTTCCCCATGTTGTTTTCTGTCTGAGACCCCACACACAAAAGGGCAGGGCTCAGCACCCTAATGATTCTGGCCCATTCAACACCCTTATCATAACTTAATCATGCCCAGATTAACAGACCAGTTTACAAGCATAATCCAATAGCTATTTTTGTAATTCATAGTTATATCCAACTGCTACATATACATTTACCCATCTTATGCTATATATTATTTTAGTATAAAAGTATCCACTCAATAGTCATTTAGATATATGAATTTAATTAACAGATATTGTTCTTAAATCCATCCTGAATCTTGAACCTTCTGAGATTATTTTCTTTCTCCCTGAAGTATATTCTTTTACATGTCTTGTTTTTCTATTTATCTTTATTTTTTTATTTTTATTTTTATTTTTTTTTATTTATTGTGGGTAAAAATCAAAATTTTCACAATACATACCAATATTTGCAAAATGATATATAAATATATATGCATATATGTGCATTTGCTTACAAAAAATGTTATTTATATATATATAAATATATTTTAAGAGGTGCTTAGATTACCCAAAATATTACACAGAACCCACTGGGATTCCCATGTTGCCCACCTCCCACACCTCCCACCACATCCCACACAAACATCCACAAGTGTGGCCCACCACCCTCAATGGACTTACACATCCTGGGGCCTTGCCACCAACCATAGGCCACAGTTCACACCGTAGACCACACTCTCTCCCACACAGTTCTGAGTGCTGTGTGCTGATTTAAAATGGCCTACATCCATTGCCACAACGGTACTCAGGACCACATCCAAATCCCAAAGAAGCCCCTGTATTTCAACTACTCGTCCTCTCCCTGCTCCAAAAGTGTCAAGTGGCCACTGGCTCCACCTCAATGTTATAATTTCTTCCATTGCTAGAATCACCATATGTGAACAACAGAATACCATCAAGTACACTCTAGGCCATAGTTCTTCCCCTAATCCTGAGGGGACTGGGATGGTGATATACACTCCACCTCCAAGTGAGAGAGTGTTTATATCCTGTGGATATGGTGGGTGGGATGATCCTGCCTGCAGATGCAGGCCCTCTCCATCCCCTGGGATGGCCATTGTACATCGTTGTCCCCTTGCCAGGTGACTTGGATGAGTCCATTGAGCTGTAGGGTAGGAGTTGCAGCTCCACCGAGATTCCATGCACACCTCGCACATACATAGGCCAGAGGCTCTGGTCTCTGAAAGTATACCTAAAAACTTCAGCATCACATATAGGTTTGAATAGAAGGGACTGATGAACCATGTGCCAGGAGGACTTATTTGAGACCAATTCTGTCACTCTCAGGAGCACAGATTCCAAAATAGAGCCCACTGATAAGGCATGAGTCTCTGGGTCTATCTCCACTTACATAGGGCCTGGGTGTCTCCAGAGCTCTCAGGAGCCCCTCTGTGTGGGGTGATAGGCACTTAGATGTTCTATGAGCTCCTACTGAGGTGTACATAAGAGTTACCTCTGGGATGACCTCCTGACTCTCTTTGAAGTCTCTTAGCCACTTGAACTCATTTGTACTTTCCCCCCTTTAATTCAAGGTCTTTTTCCAGTTGTGTTGCCAGTTGGCACTTGGTATTAATCCCTCGTTGCCAGGGAGGCTCATCGACGGAAGTCATGTCCCATGTTGGGGGGAAGGTAATGCAATCATATGCTGAGTTTGGCTTAGAGAGAGGCCACATTTGAGCAACAAGTAGGCTCTCAGGTGGCAACCCTTAGGAACCCCACAACTGCAGGCTAAGTCTCAGTTACAAGAGCAAAGACTCACAAGGGTAGTCATCAATAAAAAGAACACATCAGTGGGTCATCCTCTTTTGACAGACACTGTCCCTGCACTCAGAGGTGTATTGCTGCTCCCTTGGAGACTGTGGCAGAGCTCTCCAGGATAGGAATTCAGATTCCCTCATTTATTGTTTGATTGTCCACCCATCGTGACCATGCCCAATCTTTTGATTTTTGAACGATTTTGTATATCTTTCATGTATATTCAGATGAACTAATTCCCATGAAACGCCCCTCCAAGACACCCCCCACCAATAATCCCCTGCAGTACCCATTGTAACCCTTCTGTGATCCAAATCCTCCATGAACATGTAGTCCATAAAATAATGAAATACACTTACTAGGAAAAAGAAACAAGTATGATAAGCTTACATGCAAGAGACAAACATAAGGAAACTCAGGGTAAAAAAAAAAAGAAAAGAGAAGGAAAAAAAAACAAATAATCAAACAAAAACCAAAACAAAATAAAATATAATTAACAGATTGGTACATTCAAAAATGGGCAAAAAAGCAAAAGAAATGCCTTTAAATATATATATATATATTTAATCATTTTTTCCCTTTCTCTTTTCTTTTCTTTCCGTTCTTTTATCACTGTGTTATTGGATGTCTGGTGTGTTGTGACACCTTCCCCCTCTCAATCCCCTTAGTCTCCCAATTTTTCATTTAATTTTCAAAGAAGTTTTAGGTCACAGCAAAGTCACACACGGAGTGCCGGAGACTCCCAGATACCAAACCACACTCCCTTCCCCACCCCATACTAGCCGCCCCCCTTATTTTTTGGATGTTAGCATTGTTATAACTGTTAAACGATAGCAAAATATAGCAACTAAGCATTGTCAATATTGTTTACAATTTAGATGATACAGTTTAATAATTTTGCTGATATTTACCATGACCTGTGTCCATTACTGTAAGGTAATGAAAAACCTTCCCCATGACCACCAAACACCCCATTAGATCTTGACTGTTCCCTTCCCCCCAGCCCCCAGGGCCCATGATACCACCCTCTCCCGACCCATGGAATGTCAAGATTCACAGTTACATGCCCTGGGGATTTGAACCTGCCCTTCCTAATCCACCCACCCACCAGTGCTGCACCACCAAACCCAGGAATACCACCACTCATCTGCCTGATCCTCCAACATGCAACCACACTCTATCCCTTTACCATAGATTATGTCCATATGGGTGATGACTCAAAGCCTGCTCTTCTCTTACTCTCCTTTGTTAACCTATCTTTCAGACAATGGTTCTCAGAGACTGCTCACTTTCCTCAGTTCAGATCAGTGAGGTCATATACTGTTCATCCTTCAGTGCCTGGCTTGCTTCACTCAACATAAGGTCTTCAAGATTCATCCACATTATTTCATGTGTTAGCACTTTTTTTAAAAATTTATTTTTATTGTGGGTAAAAATCAAAATTCTCACAATACATACAAACATTTGCAAAATGATATATAAATATATATGCATATATGTGTATTTGCTTACAAAAATGTTATTTATATATATATACATATATTTTAAGAGGTGCTTAGATTACCCAAAATATTACACGGAATCCACTGGGATTCCCATGTTGCCCACCTCCCACACCTCCCACCACATCCCACACAAAATTCTCCGACAAGTGTGGCCCACCACCCTGAATGAAATTACACATCCTGGAGCTTTGCCACCAACCATAGACCACAGTTCACACTGTAGATCACACTCTCTCCCACTCAGTTCTGAGTGGTGTGTGCTGATTTAAAATGGCCTACATCCGTTGCCACAACGGTACTCAGGACAACCTCCAACTCCCAAAGAAGCCCCTGTATTTCAACTGCTCATCCCCTCCCTACCCCAAAAGTGTCAAGTGGCCACTGGCTCCACCTCATTGTTATAATTTCTTGCATTATATCCCACCCACCATGTGTTAGCTCTTTGTTCCTTCTTACAGCTGAGTAATATTCCATTGTATGTATGTACCACATTTTGCTTATCCATTCGTTTGTTGATGGGCACCGGGGCTGATTCTAACTTTTGGCAATGGTGAACAATGCTGCTATGAACATTGGTGTGCATATATCTGTTTGTGTCTTTGCTTTCAGTTCTTCTGGGTATATACCCAGCAGTGGAATTGCTGGATCATAAGGAAGATCTATTGTTAGTTTTCTGAGGAACCGCCAAACTGTCCTACACAGTGGCTGGAACATACTTCAGTCCCACCAGCAGTGGATGAGGGTTGCTATTCCTCCACATCCTCTCCAACATTTAGTGTCTCCTCTTTTTTAAGAGCTGCCATTCCGATGGGTGTGAGATGGTGTGGCAGTTTGATGTAATTATGAATTCCAAAAATATAATTGAATCATGCTTGTAAACTGATCTGTTAATCTCGGCATGATTAGGTTAGGATTAGGGCGTTGAGCCCCACACCTTGGTGGGTGGTAATTGAATATAAAAGGCAATGCTAAGGACAGTTAAAGTATTCTTTTGAGAAGCAGTTTTGATATTGGAATGAAGGCCCCAGGAGAAGAGAAGCAAGCTGTTTGCCTGATCATCTTCAACTGACCTTGTGGAGGTAACAGGAGCCAGCTGACCTTGTGGAGGAAACAGGAGCTAAGCCCGGAGAGAAACGCAGCCCCGGGAAGAGAGGAACCCCAGAAGCCTGAACCCTGGCAAACGGCCGCCACTGTCTTGCTCCAACACGTGGCAATGGACTGTGGTGAGAGAAGAAACTTAACACTTTATGGCCTGGTATCTGTGGACTTCTACCCCAAATAAATACCCTTTATAAAGACCAACTCATTTTTGGTATTTCACATTAGCACCCCTTTGGCTGACTAATACAGATGGTATCTCATTGTAGTTTTGATTTGCATTTCCCTGATAGCAAGCGATGTTGAGCATTTTTTCATGTGCTTTTTAGCCATTTGTATTTCTTCCTTGGAGAAGTGTCTTTTCCGGTTACTTGCCCATTTTTTAAATGGGTTGTTTGTCCTTTTATTTTCAAGGTGTAGGATTTCTTTATATATGCAGGATATTCGGATCCTATCAGATATTTGATTGCCTAATATTTTTTCCCATTGTGTAGGCTGCCTTTTTATTTTCTTAATATCATCCTTTGAGGTGCAGAAGTTTTTAATTTTGATGAGATCCCATTTCTCTATTTTTTCGCTTGCTGCTCGTGCTTTGGCTGTGAATTTCATGAAACCATTTCCTGTTACAAGGTCCTGTAGATGATTCCCTACATTATCTTCCAAGGTGTTTATGGTTTTGGCTCTTATATTTAGATCTTTGATCCATCTTAATTTGATTTTTGTATAAGGTGTGAGATGGTATTCTTCTCTCATTCTTTTGGATATGGATATCCAGTTCTCCAAGCACCACTTGTTAAAGAGGCCATTATCTCCCAACTGAGTGGGCTTGGTGGCCTTGTCAAATATCAGATAACTGTATATGTGAGGATCTATATCAGAACTCTCAATCCTGTTCCATTGGTCAGTAGGTCTATCCTTTTGCCAATACCACGCAGTTTTGATCATTGTAGCTTTGTAGTATGTTTTAAAGTCAGGTAATGTGATACCTCCAACTTCATTTTTCTTTTTCAATATATCTTTGGCAGTTCGGGGCCTCTTGCCTCTCCCAATATATTTTATGGTTAGTTTTTCCAGTTCCTTAAAAAATATAGTGTTGACTTTTATTGGGATTGCATTAAATCTGTAGAGTAGTTTGGGTAGGATAGCCATCTTGATGATGTTTAGTCTTCCTATCCATGAACAGGGAATATTTTTCCATTTATTTAAGTCTTCTTAGATTTCCTTTGAGTGTTGTATGGTTTTCTGTATATAAGTCCTTTACATCTTTAGTTAAATTTATTCCTAGGTATTTGATTCTTTTATTTACTATTGTAAATGGTATTTTTTTCCTGATTTCCTCCTCAGTTTGCTCGTTATTGGTGTAAAGAAATGCTACTGATTTTTGAGCGTTAATCTTATAGCCTGCAACATTACTGAACTCCTTTATAAGTTCTAGAAACCTTGTTGTAGATTTCTCATGGCTTTCTATGTATACCATCATGTCATCTGCAAATAATGAAATGTTTACTTCTTCTTTTCCAATCTGGATGCCTTTTATGTCCTTTTCTTGTCTCAGTGCTCGTGCAAGTACTTCTAAGACAATGTTAAATAGGAGTGGTGATACTGGGCATCCTTGTCTTGCTCCCAATCTCAGAGGCAGGACCCTGTCACCAATCAACTGTCATCCGAGAGTGAGTTAGTGGGTGCCCTCCTAAACTGATTCCATCTTGCCCCCCAACATTAACTTTTATTAATTTGTATTTTAGGATCTGTAGGAATTATTATGTGGAGTTATATTTAAAAAATACAATACAATATTACTGACATTTATAATTACCCCTGTGTTTAACTTTACCAGAGGTCTGTATTTCTTTATACCACTTTTATCTTTTGTTTAGTGTCCTTTCCTACCAGTCCAAAGGTTTCCCTTTCATATTGTTTGCAGGGCTGGTCTAGTCACCAGGAGTAAACACTCTCAGGATTTGTTAATCTGGGAATGTCTTAATATTTTCATCATTTGAAAAATAATAGTCTCACTAGATACAAAATTATTGGTTGGCATTTTTTTCTTTCATCCCTTTAAATGTTTTGTCCCAATGCCTTCTTGCCACCATGGTTTCTGATGATGAAAATGATACTTAATCTTCAGGGACTCCCATACACATAACACATTGCTTTCACTTGTATCTTTCAGCAGACTCTCATGTGTGTGGGCGTTTCTCTTTGCGTTTATCCTCTTTGGGGTTCATCAGAATTTTTGACTGCATATTCCTGTCTCTCTTAAATTTGGGATGTTTTCTGCTATTATTTCCTTAATATTCCTTTTGTTCTTTTCTTTTTTCCTTCTATGATTCCAGTAATGCATGCATTGGTATGCTTTATGGTGTATCACAAATTTTAGGTTCTGTTCGATTTTTAAAATTGTTTTTCATTTCTGCTCAACCTGAATAAATTTGATTTTTCTTGTCTTTGAATTCACTTATTCTTCCTTTTGTCCACTCCAATCTGCTTTTGAAATTCTCCAATGAATTTTAAATTTCAGTTTATTTTGGTCTTTAAATTCAGTATTTCCATTTGGTTCCTTTTAAATTTTTCTCTTTCTTATTGATGTTCTCATATTGTTCATTTATTGTTTTGTGTGATATCCTTTATGATTTTCTTTGTGTTTTCCTTTATCTCCTTGAGCAAATTGAGGGTCATTTTTTTAAACTTTCTCCAAATTTGTCCAATGTCTTGCCTTCCTCCTTGATTTTTATCCTGTTTCTTTTGATGGACATTCATTTCCTGGTTCTTTGTCTTTGATCATTTTCTCTAAATACTGCAATTTAGAAAAATATTTTAAAGTGTTAAAATTTGAAATATATACCCTGAGTTGTCTGTTCCTTAAAGCTCCTGATATGAAGGATATTTCCTTGAGTGTGAACAAAAAGTACCAAACTAATAAATAAAACACTTTCCACATTCTTTGCCTTTGACTCTGTTATGGCTGTGTAATTCTTCAGAATTTAGATCTCCTATCAAGATTATTGGCTTGAGGTGAATGTGAAATGCAGATTCCTTTATTTTCTCAGCCTGAGTCATGTATAAGGATATGCTTGCCCATGCCTTAGGAATTCTTCCATTTATAAGAATTTTAATTTCCCTTCTACTCACTATGAAATAGACTTTCTCCTAGTTGCTCTATTCCATGACTTAAAGCAGGCAGTCCTTTATCCCAGACCATTTGACTTAATTGTCTCTTACACTGCTTTAGCTGTCCTCAAACTGCTTCTCACTGCAAGGCAAGTTCTGGGAGAGCAAGTCTAAGAAGGATTTCCTAATTTGGTGTTTCAGGCTCCATACCCATTGATGCACAGAGGCATACAAGCACATTATTCTGCTGCAAGAACATGGCTAAGGAATAGTTGGAAGAGGGATAAGCAAGTGTGTTATGGAATTCTCCTACTGCTTTTAAATCTATATTTTCTTGCTTTGGCACATGCCCCAATTTAACACCACCTTACTGTTTTTCAGAGATTTGAGGAAGATTATGCTGCCATTTTTTGCTACTTGTTCACAGATTCTCTGGGGAAACAACACAATGGAACATTTTATGCTGCCATCTTAATTGACTAAAAGTGCTCCAAGAGCTTTTAGAGGGAATAAAAAACATGGGTTGTCAACAAATTAGATTCCAAAAACAATCAAATGAGCAATTATTTTTTCATTAAAGGACAATATAATGCCAAGTATTTAAAATATAAATTTGAATAATACATAAAATGCAATACAAATTTTAATTCAAACATAATATATCTTCCAAAGAAAATCTTGAATCATTCTGTTCATCAAAACTCTAGAAGACATAAGTTACTGGTAAACTTTTAGAGATTAGCTCATAAATATTATATAATAAATGTGATTATGGTTGTGTATGGCCCACTTAATTTAGACATTCTTTATTTTAAATTGTATTCATGATTAAATCTTGCTTACATATTGTGTCTCTCAATATTTATTCCAATCATCTTATATAAATATTGATATATTCATTCTATATGTGTGGGGAATATAGTGAATCATTTTACACAATTGCTGAAAGTGCTAAAATTCTGATGTTCTATTTCAATGCTCTGTCCACTGATATACTATTTCATGAGAGGAAATTTCTTTTAGCTGTTCATTTTGTGTTTTAGTGTGATTTAATATGAAGAGAGATATCAGAATCCAGTTTTTTCTTTGTTTGTTTGTTTGCTTGTTTTTCAGGTACCTGGGGCCAGGATTGAATCCAGGACCTCCTATGTGCGAAGCTGGTGCTCAACAATATTGGCTTCCCTGAGTTGGTGTTTTCATTTGTTTTTGCTTGTTGTTTGTGTTTGTTTTACCTGGAGGCACCAGGAACCGAATCCATGTGGGAGGTGGGCACATAACTGCTTGAGCCAAATCTGCTCCCCAGAATCCAGTTTTAAATTAATAAGTTTACCTGATGCTTTTAGAAATGACATGAGTTCTACTAATAATTAAACACCTTCATCTCCCTTTTATTTTACACAGAGGGCATCAACACATAAGCCACTACCTTGTCACAGCATTGTGTTTCACTGCCAGGAAACTATACATTGCCAAGAAATAAATATGAGGATATGGTTCATTTAACCTTGAGCCGCAATATTATTCACACTTTTTGCAATTCAATTAGTATTTTCAATTTTGTTCCATTAAATGTTAACATGAAAAATGTCACTGAAGTCACTGTCATTATACTGGAGGGCATTATAGATAATCTTGAACTACAGATCATTTTATTCTTCCTGTTTCTAGCCATATGTTATGTTAAGATGATGGGAAATTTAGCACTGTTATACTGGTAATTGGGGGTTTCTGTGTCGACAACTCTACGTAATATTTCCTGAGTGTGTTCCGTTTGTGTATTCCTGCTCTTTGCCAGTTATCCCAAATATATTAGTAGGTTTTATATAAAATAAAGTCATAATAACTTATTTTTCCTTAATATATTCTGTCTCCAACACTTCCTTTTCATTAGATACATAGGAGATTTGGGGCCTATATCATTTTCCATCTGTTTGAAGCACTGTTTTAACATTTCTTGCAAAGAAGCTTTATGTGTTATAAAGTCAATAAATGTTTGCTTGTCTTAGAAAGTATTTCTCCTTCACTTTTGAAAATGAACTTTCTTGCATACAAAATTCTTGGTTGGTGTTTTTTTCTTTTTTTCCTTTCAACACTTAACTTCATTTCACTTTCTTCCTCCTTGGTTTCTGAAGAAAAGTCTGACATAATATTAAACTTTTCCTCTATAGTTAAATTTTTAAAATCTGGCTTTTTTCAAGATTTCATTTCTGTATTTCATTTACACAGTTTGAATATGATATGCCTAGATATTTTCTTTGTTTGTTTGTTTGATAATGCTTTGTGTTCTCTGGGCTTCCTGGATCTGTGGTTTGGTGTCTGTCAATAATTTTACGAAATTCTCAGCCATGAATTTTTCAACTTCAAGAATTCGATTCTACTTGTTTGTCATTTTTGCATCTATTTTTTGGTATTTGGGAAACCATGTACTGATTGGTACTCAAATAATGTTAGTTTAGTTTAAAATTATATGTCGACAGTTATTTTTCAAAACATTTCTCATATATAGATATATTAAATATGGCATAATAATTCACAGATATGTTTGTTCACAAATGATATATCTTATGAATAATTGGTATAGGAAAACAAGTGTCAACAGTTATCCTTTGCATTTTTTGACTAAATAAATGGCATCAAATTGTGATGAAATTCTGATATCTCATATATCTATAAATATATATAAAAAACTCCTATTAATATTTTCAATCTTCAGTCTTGGAAGTCACTGAAGGTAGCTCATGCTATGGGATCTGAGTATGCATATACACATACATTTACATTTTCCTTTTCTCCTCTTTTCCAATTTACAGGGCTCTAACTCTTTCAAACTTCACTTTACAATATAAAGTTTTATATCATAGAATTTAAATTTTACAACATAAAAATTTATATTATATTATATATGACAGGTAACTTATGAAATGTAATAAGGAATTATTGTCAGAATATATTGAGTCTACTATCTATCTATTCACTCACTTCTTATTTAGAGTTCATAAGTTTTTCCATTCTAATCATAGAATTTGATATCTTTAAAGATTTTTCATCATTATCGTTGAGACTTATTGAAACAATTATATTTTATTTATTTCTATTTTTCTCAGAGATTTTCTTTCATTCATTTTAATATAATGCTCAATTTTTAAGCTTATATGAAGCATTATGGCTTTCAGACATTATTTATGTTTATCCTTGTTCTAATTTTTATGTTATACATTGAACATATATTCTTTTATTTCAAAAATTCAATTAGCTTGCCCACATATTTATTTAACATTTTAAAAAGTATTTTATACTTTTCCTTTTAAAAAAAATTTTATAGGGACAAAATATGCCTTACTATACCTTGCCATCATAAAAAGCAATAATTTATTTCATTTGCCAAAAGTTATGCTTAAATGTCCATATCAACTATTCTTGGTATATTATTTATATTTGGTAAAGTTATATCTCACATTCTCTTTTATAGCCTCTATTTATGCCTTTTACCTATAACCCCCTGTAATATCAAACTTTCCAGAATGAACCATGCATTTCTTTTCCTCTTTGTCACTCTTTCTCTCTACCTTATCCTCCTAATGCTCTTAATCTCTTCCATACCATGTGATCAACAACCTGTGTATGAAATTTGCCAGATATCATGTTCTTTTGAGTACTTTGAAAAAAGTCAATTTCAAATATATTTGGTATATCTGGCTACAAATTAATAATAGTATATTTTGCTCAGTCTGTTAAGTTTTGTGTCTTTGGCAATGTTACTATGAATAATTTTTAACTATAAGTTGATACTTTTCATATCAACTTACCAAAACATGAATAACTAATTTTACATCAAGAAGTGTTTCAGGAATTTTTGTAAAAGCAAGGCATTCAATGCAATGAATTGGCGTTTGATACCATGTAGATTCAAATTTACTCATATCCACAGACAAAATTAGAAGCTAAGAATATTGTGGATAATTGGAGAATATAGTCTAGAGTAAGTTAGGAGCTTTATCCTTCAAAATATAGAAAGGAGTGGGAGGGCAGAAGAGCAACTATTTAAAAATAGCTAAAGTCAACAAATAAGAAAGAAGTCACAAGAAAGAAAAAATACATTTCAAAAAGGAAAATAAAAAGATTAATATAATGAAATATCAAATACTGAAAAATTATATTATATTTATTGTGCAGAATAAATTCCTCAAAGGAGAAAAATATTATCAGTCTGAGCTAAAATTAAATATCCAATATGTTACATTTTTCACAATTTTTAATACAATAAAATAATGTAAAACATTAACATAGAAATACACAAAATAATTAATTTCACAGAATATTGTTTTTAAGTGATCCTCACTTCCTCCAGGTATTTCTATGACACTCTAATTCACTTTATGGGTTGCTCAAATATGACCTTGCTCCTGAAAACAACAGTGAAAATTCTTCTTTTAAGATAGCAAACCCAGTTTTCTCTATGCAACCCTTCTCTATACACAATGCTTATTACCATGACACACATGTACTAGTTTTGTTTATTCCCCCTAACTCCACACCACAGAATGCCATTGTTGTTAAATAGACCTCCTTGCTATTCCTCAAACTACATGCCTCAACCTCTACTCAAAGCCTTTGCAATCATGTGCTCCCTGTCTATAACACTCTCCCCATGTCCCTGGGTATCTAACTCTTTCCTTCTTCAAGTCTTTGGTCAAATGCCAAATATTTACTGCCCTGTACACACTTTTTCCAGTTGCTTTCTCACACCTTTCTCCCAAATCTCTCATCCCCTATTTTCTCTTACATTTTCAATTTTTTAATACTCTTCACATTCTAACATAGCATAACATTGCTGCTGTGTATTTTTATGTATCGTGTTGTCAGAATCTGAACCTGAAGAGGACAAAGATCTTTTATTTCTTTCTTTCTTTTTCTGCTATACTGTGTAGACAGTGCCTGGTACAGTGTAGATAGTCAATAAATTTTTACTAAATAAGCAAATAAAATGAAGTGACATAATTTAAATAACAACTTTAGAGTCTATATCAGGGGTTCTTAACCTTTTTTGTTCCATGTACCCCTTTGCCAGTCAAGTGAAAACCACGGAGCCCTTCTCAGAATGTAGCAACAGATAGTTTTATGACACTCAATATTGGCATGTCTTTATTTAAAATTTAGGATTATTCAAAATTACATTTTACAACTTTCCCATAATTTCAATATCTGATAGCTTAACACAGTTCATGATCTATTCAAACAGTCATTTTCAGAAAATATTTTGAAATTAAAGTTTTCCCACAACATCATAAAACCATCTCTGCCATCCTTATTAACTTTTTTGCAAAGATTATCTACTATACTCAGAACACTCTACATCAAAATAAAAATCATACTAAGTCCACACTATACTGTGTATTATTTAATAAATATATCACACTCACACCAACACTTACCCACAAGAATATATTTTTTTTAATTTTCAATTCAAGCTTGCAGAATCCATGAAATATTTTCATCGACCACTTGGGTATCCATGGGACCCTGGTTAAAAAACCCCAGTCTTGTTAATCTACTTAAATACATCTCAAAATTTAATAACCATGAATAAATAAGTGATAATTTGTGATAATAAAACATTTGAAACTTTCTTGATTGCAAGTAATCCAAAAATTGCAATTAATTTTCAAAGTTTAAGTTAAAGGGGTAACATTATTTGATAAATGAAATACATTTAAAAATTAATATTCAAAATATAAAAACTGAAATCCTTCCAATTTGAAAATTCAAAAAAA
>JAKSZT010054242.1:30714-49393 GCA_026826555.1 Tolypeutes matacus | reverse complement strand
TAGAGTTGGGAAGTTTTCAGCCATAACTTCCTTCAACACTCCTTCTGCTCCCTTTCCCTTCTCTTCTCCTTCTGGGATGCCCATAATGCATATGTTTGGGCGTCTTGCATTATCGGTTAATTCCCTGAGAACATACTGGATTTTTTCTATCTTTTTGTCTATCTTTTCTACAATCTCTTTGATTTCAACTGTATTGTCTTTCATATCACTAATTCTTTCCTCTGCCTTTTCAATTCTGCAACACGTGAGTCCAGACTCTTTTTCATTTCTTGACTTATGCTTTTGTTCACCATCATATCCATTACCTTTTTAGGTGTGTTAGCTATTTTTTCAGTATGTTCTCCCAGTGTCTTCTTTATATCCTTAATCTCTTCCTTCAATTCTTTAAGTTGGTCCATGATATTTGTTTGGATAGCTTTGATTAGTTGTTCGATGTACTGCATTGCTTCTTGGTTTTTATTTTGTGCACTGGACTTGTCCATGTTTTCCAGTTTCTCACAGTCATTTGTATTTTTCTGTTGCCCTCTGGTCACAATATTATCTTGAAGGGTTTATTCAGTTGATTAGCTTTTCTCTATGCTCTAGAATTTTATTTAGCTGGTAGTTCTGCGTGTGAGTTAAGTTTTCTCTTTGGCAGTTTTTCTTCTTATTTTATTTCCTTGCTTCTTTCTATGTTCCCTTGAAGGGAAAAGGTTAGGGTCAGAGGAATCAAAAGATGTAAGGAAGGCAGAAGGATAATAGAAATATTGATAAAAGTTAGAAGAGTTGCAAAATGAGCCTTAATGAGATGAATATTTAACTTGTGTATGCAGTGTAGAGTACTAGGAAAAAATATGGAGTTCCTACAATGGAGTGGGAAAACAAATGGAGGAATATATATATATAGTGATTTAGAAGGCTAGAATTATGAGGAGGGAGAGAAATAGTAGAGAAAGGTCTGAAAGGAAAAAGTTAATACTAATAAAAGAAAAAGAAAAAAAAGAAGAAGAAAACAACATAGATGGGATAGAAATTGACACCATTAAGTTGTGGGTCTATGATAAAATGTTGTCTCTAAGAGCCTCAACAGAAAACAGAAGGCAGAAACATGCAGGAAGGATAAGTGATAGTTTGTAATACAGAATCAATATATACAGCGAGTGGGAAATTACTGAATAAGAAGCCCAGCAAATAAGCCACCAGCTGGCAGCACCTATTTAAAAAAAAAAATAGAAGGAAAAAGGAAGGGGGGAGGAAAATGGGAATAATAGCAATATACCAGAAAGTACCAGAGAGAAACCAATGATCCACACAGGCAAGCAGTCAAACAGAGCTAAGGGGGGTCAATGATTCCCCTAGAGTCCACGTGGATCCTTCCTGCCTACTTGTGTTTATCAATGAATTTCCCCACAGGGTTCTATATGCAGGTCCTGAAGCAGCTTTTAGCTATTAAACTAAATTAAAAAGAATTTATTTTTCAATTGTTGAGGTGACCACACTTTTTTTTTTTTTTTTTAGCCAAATGCAGGACCCAAAATAATTCCTCTTCTAGACCAACCCCCTTACGGAAGGGACCCTAGCTGGGCCCGTGGAAATTAATCAAGCACGTTCCACTTTCCGGACTCCCCAGGTTAGCTGAAGCTCTGATGTTAGTCAGTGAGGAGTGCTAAAGATGGCGGATTCCGCCCCTTCTGGCGCCGAGCTCCAGCGTCACTGGGCTGCTCAGTAAATCAGTTTGAGTGCAGATTCGCGTCTGCTCTCAGCCTGATGCTGCTTCAGGTCAGCTTATCTGCTCCCCAAAGCTATGGGGTGGTACAGGCAGCCAGATCAATATCTAAAAATATAAAATTCCCTTCCCTGTCTTCCAACTGAACCCTCCCTTTTTTGGGAAGTGTCCCTTCCTCCTGGCTCTGCAGCGGCCCGGGTCTTATCCCTGGGTGGCTAGGGAAATCAGCTCCATTCCCAGACCAATATCCCCACTCCGGTTCACCGGGTGCTGATTAGCTCATTTGCTCTGTTCACACAAGTTCCAAGGGACGCCAGGCAGCCAGATCCCCAGAAAGTAAACTTTGTCGCCCAGCCCGCAGCTCCAAATGGCTGTTTTTTTTTTTTCCCTAACCGCGGGGCTCAGCTGCCTGTGCCAACCTCCACCGGCAGCCTCAAAACTCACGAATGTCCACCGTTCAGTCCACGCCGCCGATCCATGCAGATAGATGTCCCAAGTTTCTCACTCCACGCGTGCACAGCACAGACCCCGGGGCAGGACCCCGTCCAACCCCCTGCCTTCTTTTACAAGTCTACAGCAAAATAAAATACACACCAAAACTCTTTTTCATGCATTGGACTAGAGGCATAACAGGTCAGTTATCCATAAGGTAACAGAAAGTTATGAGAATGGTCTCACATTTACCTTGCATTTCATTACTTCTTGCTGACAATGGAGATACAGAGCACTAGCAGAGTGAAAATGTCTTGCAGAGTCAAAAAGGCAGATATTGGAGTTACTACTAGTTGAAGAATTTGGAATATTAATAGGGTATTGTAAGAATGTTCCCAAATATCAGTACTGTGATTCTCTGTGGGGCTTAGCAGAAGGCTAAATTGTATATGTAGAGGTGGAAAATTAATAGGCCTAGCAAGAGAGGCTGCTAGAGGTTTGAGAGCAGTATGTAAATACCAGAGGTCAGAAAAATTGTGGGAACCTGGATTTTTGTCCCAGCCTGTAAAAAGAATATTGTTGATCAACTTAGGCATCAAGGTAAAAGAAAAAAAAAGGAAAAAAAGAAGAGAGGCCATATATTCATAGTGTCATTACCCTATAGTAAATTCTATTCATTAAGAACAAGGATAAACCAAACAGATCTTCCTTAAGAAAGTACAATAAACCCTGAAAGGTTCAAAATACCATGCCAGTAATTTATTCTCAGCTGGAACAATACTCAATATATTTGAACAACAAAATAATTCAGACACCATACAAGGTATTAACAAAATACAGTGTATAATAACAATAATAATAATAATTACCAAACCTAAGGCAAAGCAAAAAATGTGAACCATATTAGTTTTTTTAAGTGTTAAGAGAAACAGATATCAAGAAGAACCCAAAGTCTGAGTTAGAATCTAAAGACTTGAAAACAGCTTTATGCATATATTTAATGACTTCAGGAAAGGGATGATCCTAATGAGGAAAGATATGAGAAATCACAGTAAAAACAAAAACAACAAAAAATAAAAATAAAAATAAAAACAGTGCAGAATAAAATAAAAAGGAACTACATAGAAATTCTAGAGAAATATTAAAATACCTGATAATGGAAATTTTGCCGCAAAGAGTCAATAGTAGATTGGAGGCCATCGAGGAGAGCATCAGTAAACTTGAAACCAGATCAACAATGTTTTTCAAACTGAGGCACTAAAAGAAAAACAGCAACAACAAAACTGTTTAAATATACAAGAACAAAGCTTAAGTGGGTCGAAATAACAAATTAAAAATGGGTGAAATCATAAAAATTTAGATAAAAAAATATCGGCTTACTGATCTAAGAAATTCTGAATATCCAAAAGAAGATAAATCCAATAGACATCCACAGGCAGTTCCCACTATCACTCAGAAGGGCATCCTAATCAAGGTACAGTTAATGAAGCACAGAAAGAAACACTTGAAAACAACCAGGTTGGGTTAGGGAGAACACATAACATTGTGAGATGGGGCAGAGAGAGAGTACCTTTGGAGGAGTGAGGAGTGGTGAACATGTAAATTATGGCTGTAAAAAACAACAAGACTAGAAGTACAACAAATCTACAAAGTGAGAAAAGGCCAAAAAGAAAAATAATTCTGCTCTTAGTGAAAATATTTGTGAAGCTAAAGTGTGATACAGACACATTTAAGATAAATGAAAGCTAAGAAACTTTGTTCAAAAACCTGCAGTTAGAGGAAAACTTAAAGAAGTTCTCCAATTTGAAGTAAATGATATCACAGGAAAAATTTAATCTATAAAAAGATGTGAAGAGTGAAAGACATGGAAATTAAATAAAATTTATTTGAAAGACAACTGTGTACAACAAAAAATAGCGCTGTATTTTCAAGAATATCACCTATTTATGTAGATTAAATGAGCATTTGTCCATCAAATTAATTACAAAATATTTACTCATTTCAGCACTGATTCTTATGTTCTTCTTTCATGTTTCTTTTAATATAATAAATGCAAATACCCTAAAATAATAAGACATTGCACAAAAATTGTTGTGGCTGAATACAGCAATGCATCTGCCATGTAGATGAATTGGGTGACACTATCAAGCCTGAATGGAGAAACTTCTCAATGTTTTCATTGTGATCCCTCAAAAATGCCCATTCATCAGTTGGTACACACTCAGAAAGAAGTTAGTAGTGGAGAACCAGCCAATGAAAAAAACATGAAATTGTGGGTTTATAAAAAGTCTAATAAATAACATAGGTCAAGTTGTATTATAAATATTTAATAATAAAATAAGGATGTTACTGAAAATACAGTGTGATAAAATTATGTAAACACAAATAGCAATAAGCATTTTATGTACAAATGAAGAAAACACATATAGAGGTTAACAGTATTTATGAATGAGTTTCATTTTCTACTTTGAGTTTTACATATTCTAATTTTTGTGTAACAAATAATGTTTTTTCTTATGATCGTGTCACACCACTTTTAAATAAAAAAATGTTTCATTGCAAAAAATGGTGCTATTACATCCCTAGTGGCTAAATTTCTAGACTTACATTCACAGATTAATTATTTCTCTAGAAATATTTTCTCTTTTACCCTGTCATAATTAGAGAATCACAAATGAATACCAAAAAAAAAAAAAAAAAAAAAAAAAAAAAAGATGCTCAACATGTGGTTTCAAAGTGAGAAGGAAGTCTCTGGTGCACACTTAGCACAGACACATTAGTCATGGGAACAGGCCAAGCAATCTTCCTTGGAAAGTGGTACCATGGACAGCTGAATGGTACATTATCAATAATCCTCAAAATAAGAAGTGGCGTGGCATTAGGGTGAAAGGCAAAGGACACTGTGCTTTGTTTGTATTCACAGTAGTTCCTGAGTATACACTTGACCCTTAGATTCCAGATGAACATTCTATTTGAATAGGAATTGAGTAAAATATAAATGGATGTACAAAAAATAAGCATAACTTGTCTCAAAGGACACAAATAATGAATCACATTAATTACAATATCCTTATGTGGTTTACATATTTTACTTGTGAGAAAAATTTGAGATTGATAAATTTCTAGACTTTTAGCACATGGTAGGTATTATTCTCAAAGTTAGAACATTTTATCTGAAAAAATGGTGATATTATTAGAAGGACAAATATGTATGCAAATATATATGTGTGTATATATATATATACACACACACAATTTGGGCCACACCTAAGTAATCCTGGATTACTGAAATGCAAATATAGAATTATACAATTGATAGAATCAGAATTATCAACAAATTATATGTACTGAAAATATAATTTTGGAAGAAATATGATTTTAAATAATCACTTAAAACATATATAGGAATTCCTTATATTTTTCATGTAACATTTATATAATCTAAACCTCCTAAAAAATAAAGAAATAAAAAACCTTCAGTATTTCTTGGTCGACAATTTGCAAGCTGTATGAACTAAAATTATGTGGAAGCAAAATCATCCCAAATTTGATGAAAGCCATGAACATATACATACAAAAATCTCAACAAAGTTCAAATAATATAAAATCAAAATTATTCACACTGAGACACATAGCAGTCAAATTTTTGAAGTCCTAATGCACTGTGAGAATACTAAAAGTAGAAAGAGAATAGTGAATCATCATATAAAATGGATATACATTAAGATTAAATGCCTATTTTTTCTTCTTTTTAATTCAAAAGACCATTTTGGATTTTTTTTAATATTTTTTTTTCAGAAGTTGTGAACTAAGTGCCTACTTTTAATCAGGAACCATATAGGCCAGAAAATTGTGCAATGATGGATTTAAAATTCTGAAAGCAAATATTGTAAACCAAGAATTCTATATCCAACAAGACTGTGTGTCAAAAATGGTGATGGTCTTGGTGCATTACCAGTAGATTCATCCTAAAATAAAAACAAAACACTAAAATGATGCCTTTTGGATGAATACAAAATAAAGGGACCTAGATAATAACTGGAAGCTGCAGAAGAATAAGCAACCAAAATAAAAGTACAAATGTGTAAACATAAATATTAATATTGTTAAATACCTAATTTGTACATTTTTAAATTTATCCCATGATATTGCATACAAATGCATAGAAATAATAATATTTCTATGTTATTCGGCATACAATTTTTAAAGATGTCATTTGTGACAAGAATAAAATAAAGAAGGAAACATGAAGGAGTATAAGAACAGAGATGAAGTTAAGTTGATATCAAGTCCAACTAGGTTTCATAGATTTAGGATATTGAATATAAACTCATGTCAACCAAAAACAAAGTATCTGAAAAATAAATACAGATTAGGAAATTAGAAATAGATCGGAATGTTTGACAATAAAAGATCAACTAAATGCAAAAGAAGTCATTGAGGGACAAAATTTAAACAGAAAAATAATAATTAGCAAAATAGCCTACATAAGTACCACCTTAACAATAATTACATTAATGTAAATGGACTAGACAATCCAATTAATCAAAATAGATGTGCAGAATGAATTTTAAAAAATCATGGCACTACTATATTACTTTCACAAAAGAATAATTTTATTTTGTAAGTGAAAGGATATAAAAATGTCTTATGCAAATATTAACTAAAAGATAGTTTAGTAAACAATTGCATAACTGAAGTCTTGAAAGCTTTAACAAGCCATAACTTGTTCAGAAAACTGCATTCACTTTGGCTTGAAATAAATAGAAAGTTTTAGGTAAAGAATTCCAATATATGAACCTGGAGATATTATGTTGTCTCAGCTGATAGAGAGGATTGCATACCATTCTAAGGAAAGTGATATAATTAATATGTATTTTAGTAAGATCGCTCCAGGAGCACCTTCAAGCCAGCAAGGATATAAAATAAAAAGGTAAAGAAGAGAAACAGCAACCATTGTTAGAAAGTACATTCATGTTAACACAATCAACCAAGATTCAATTGAGGAAATCTGAGCATATCAGGGCCCTTGAAATGCCAATGAGAGAGGAAGAGCATTTAAATTTCCACACATTGTTACTGTCACACTATATTCATTACTGAAATGAAGAGACAGCAATTTTATCCAGCTATTGGTCATGATTGCTAATCAGGAACCAGGGGCACCAATATTTGCTTAGTAGTTTCACAAATCCATCATTACCAGAACCCTCTTTTCTGCTTCTATTTATAGTCTCCCTCCAAAAAGTAACTAGGAAGTCATGTTTGCCTAATTTGGTAATACGTACAAAGTGGTTTCTACTTTTTCCATCTCCCATTTCTATTTGTCCAAGAGTTGTGCCTAAATCTAATTTATCATTCATTCCTCTCTCACCCATGTAATGCCATATAAAAATAGATGTTGAGGTGATCAACAAAAAGTCCAGAGAACATTTGAAATATCTTTGTAATCTCAACTCTCTTCATAAAGACATGTTTTAAAGATAAAAAAAAAAATTCCAATATGCATTACAGAGACCAAATGCTCACTTCCCTGCTTGATTTGAGATAATGGCCAAGGCCTGCATTTAAACACTGCATTAGATTCTCTGATCACAGGCCTTGAGGTGAGAGTTTGTCATTCAAAGAAGCAGGGCACATGCACAACCATTAAGAAATCATGAAAGAAATAATAGTTAATTCACGTCATTTCCATAGGTGAGGGTCACATAATACAGGGGTTGCAAATGGTGCCCAGGTGGTGTCTTTACTGGTTTTTTTCTCAGGTGCTGTTTTTTATCAGGGTTGATAGTTTTCCAGCCTGATCTGCCTGTAATTCTAGATATTATATGATTAAAATTAGAGGTGGGAAATTTTTAGATTTATGAACAGTGCAGATAAATCGACCTGTTCTACCAAACTAGTTCAGTAGAATTATGAGGGTATCAGTGGCTTCTTGGCATGCAAAATTTGAATGTCTTTCCAGAGATTAATGTTAAACCAGAGGAAGACTTGCTAATGAGTCACTTCCTGAAGTATCACCAAGATAAATCAAGGGCCCATCATGCAAAGCATAAACTTGTCATATTTTCTTCATAGTGGTATAAGGACTTCTAATTCATTAAAGAGAATTCCACCAAATTCTTATATCTATCAGTTCATATTAACACTGAGGAAAATAATTACATATATACATCAATAAAAAATTATAATAGAATTAAACTGAAGATTCTTTTTTCCTTCCTTTAGACCCAACCATCCTTAAGCATTTTTGTTTTACTGTAAATTAAACACATTGAAAGAAATATTAATTGTATGAAAACTGCTATGCTGAATGATAAATTCCAGTTAGGAAATTTCCATTTTCATTTCTACAACTTAACAAAATTTCCATATTGCACACATTAGTGGGCTATATATGACCTTTATAGTTCTAGAAAAATAACCAAAAAATAATAAATATGGTTTGGGAAAGTATAATTATTTGTGTCAAAATTCAATTTTTATATATTTAGTATTAATTTTAGTTCCTGCCTATTAAGCATGGAAATATATTTTTTTATAATTAAATACATTGCTGACTGTATGTGCATCTGAGTCTTCAGAAATAATGCAGAAAATGTAGTCCACATCTTCAAGAGATAATTCCCTGAATCCATCTTCTAAGGACTCCCATCACCACCTTGTTTCTCAGGCTATAGATGACAGTGTGGAGGATCATATAGAAGACAGCCAGAACCTTGTCCTCTGTTGGAGATCTGAGGGATCTTGAGCATATATCGGTATAAGCAAATGGCACATAGTAGAAAGTCACCACAGTGAGGTGGGTCCTACATATTGAATAAGCCTTTCTTTCTCTCTTCCACTGACTGCATGTGGTGAATAGCAAGGAGCATCAGGCCATAGGAGCATGCTATAATGATGAAAGGAAACACAAGGGAGAGAGTAGTGCTCACAAACACTGTGTACTCATAGACTGAGGTGTCCATACATGCCAGAGTCAGCATGGCTGTTACATCAGAGAAGAAATGATTGATGTTCCTGGACTGGCAATAAGGGATGTGGAGTGTATATGCAGTGTGGGCACAGGCATTGATGGAGTCCATTATCCAAGATCCTGTGATCATCAGGGCACAACTCCGTTTGTTCATACAGATGGAACAGTGTAGAGAAAAGCAAATAGCCACATAATGGTCATAGGCCATTGATGTCAAGAGGAGAGTTTCTGCACCTGCTAAAGTCAAGAAGAAGAAACTCTGAGCCCCACACCCAGTGAAAGAGATAGACTTGTTGCCAAACACATTACTGGAAGCCATCTTGGGGACAATAGTGCAGATGTAGTTTAGATCAATCAGCTAGAGCCGACTGAGTAGGAAATACATAGGGGTATGGAGATGTTTGTCCAGAAAATTAGGAGGATCATGGAAATGTTGCCAATAAGAGACATTAGAAAAATGAGAATGACAAGAATAAAGGAGAACAGACCAATTCTTGGTGGTGGAAACAACCCCAATAAGATGAAATCACTTGAAGTTTGATTATAATATTCCATTGGACAATCATTTGGGCTTTTCCTAAAGGCAGACAGAAGAATAAATAAGGTATAGAACATTAAGCTATATTTTAATTTAATTTTTCAATCTATCAGAATGAATTATTCATGAAAATCTACACCTCTAAAGTGAAGAAATAGCTTATCTATTTTGAAAACAGAAAACACTATTTGTTTTTTGTCTCACAGATAAAAATTTGAGGAGACAACATTTATGACCAAAATATTTTATGACATTCCTGGAGATATAAAAAATTTTTTTTGTATAATGATTACATTACATGGATGTTTTATTGCCTTCTATTAATTCAGTTTTCATCAAGATGAGACATATACTTAATCCTTATGCATTGAAAAGCAATGTAAATGCAAAAATTATAAACCCACATTATGAATAAAATTATATAACCTGGGGAGCAGATGTGGCTCAAGTGGTTGAGCACCTGCTTTCCATATGGGAGATCCCAGGTTCAGTCCCTTGTGACTCCTAAAAACAAAGAAACAAAAACCCCACAAATAACAAGAAAACAAATAAAAACCATCTCAGGGGAGCCAATGTGGTTCAGTGACTGAGTGCCAGCTTTCCACATATGGGGTCCAGGTTTCAATCCCCAACCTGATACCTTAAAAAAAAAAAGTGTAACGCTTAGGAGATGATTTTTTTTTCTGCAATTCATACACTAAGACTTAACTCTACAATTACATCAATCTTTCCACTCAGTGTAAGGAACACTCTTATTCTTGAGTGTCCCTTACAATTTCAAAGTCAACTCAAGTTTCTAAGAAGTCAGGCATCATTGCTTGACTTTTCTGTTCTGAAATACACCATGAAAACTTATGGCCAAGTACAATTTAAATGAAGTCATATTAGTTAATATTCTAAACTTTCACATCTCTCCACTGTGTATCCTCATTTTCCCCCTGTATCCAATTTCTGAATGCTCTCTTTAAATCAGACCCTGTACCTGAAAGTATTTATGACACATTCATTGTATTTTCCATGACTCTTTTCCAGCTCTCCCAGATAGGAAATATATTCTGACTCTCAGGTTCTCTTATGTGTAACTAATATTTTATATTTATTTGTTAACTTTTTTATTCATTCCTAGTTCTCCATTATTTTATATAAAGCTCTTTCAAATTACAGATAAGTAAGTTTAAACACACGTATTTATCAACTCTTTTAAAACCCAGCATGCATTATGATGCAGAGATACATGTTATTATTTAAAATAAGATTGAGAATGAGAGAAAAGAAGATAATGGCTAATTTCTTTTGGAATGAAGAAGAATTGAGCAAAGACAACAATATTCCAAGAGTCTTCAGGATAAATCCAGGTAGGGGAATTCTCTTCCAAAGGGAAGAGCATCTAAGGGTAATCTGTATAGGCCATGTCCCAAATACTTTTAATGATTCAATATTAAAAATTCTTCTAGAACCAAAAGTAGCAGAATTTTGAGGAGGTCTCCCACATGAAAGAGGGAGATGCAAATACAAATGCATACACACAAAGGGACACATGCAAGCACATATACACTGAAATAAAAATTAGTGGGAAAAATGCAGATTATGAAGGAAAATTTTTAAAAGAAATTAATATATTCAGAGAAGTATGAGGAACTATTAAATATACAATATAAATCATATGCTATGTAAAATTAAGTTTTAGGTAACTATAATTTGTTCTTGGAAATTTAAAATAAAACACTTGATATAAAGGATTCAATGAAAATTTTGAAAGATGAATTAGAGAAAATATCCCATAAAGATAAAAAAAAGCAACACAACAACCAAAATATTAAATATTGAACTATGGGGGAAAAAAGGGAAAATTTGAGAACTTACATAGGATCAACATATGCTTATGGGCGTTCCTGGAAATGCATATATTAATAGAAAAATAATAATGGAGAAAATTATCAAAACATTTTCCAGAAGTTAAATGTATGAGCCACAATATTCAAATATTATGCAAAGAACAGAAAAATAAATGAGAATTATTTGATTGAAATATATGTCTTTGAAAATTCTAAATTTATTCTGGAGAATTTTAATTTAAAATCGTCTATATTAGGTATAAAAAGGATCCAAAAAATATTAATGATAATATGGAGAGAAATATATGTGTATATATTAAGATATATGACAACTAAAATTAATAGGTTTTAGAAAAATGTTACCCGCAATAAACTCTAGAAGATAAAACAGCAATTCTCCCTAAGACAGGAATTGATATGCTGCTATGTCAAGAGAATGAGGAAAATGGGAGGTGCTGATGAGGGGAGGGGACATTTCCTTTTCCAAATTCCTCTAACTTATGGGGTGGTACTAGGTATTTAGGAATCAAGCATTAGAAGATACACATATTCATTGAAAATATAGGGGTAAATATAAGAGAAAGTGTTAAAATAATTGAATTTTGTTTCAGAATGTGGTGAGTTTATTCTGTCTCATTACATGGCAAACCGATGAGAGTCTGGGGTCAAAACAAGATCCAATTCTAACTCTTTAACTCACTAGATGTTGGTGATTTTAACTCTCTGAGCCTGCATCTTATGAATAGGACAGATATAGAGATGTGGGTTTTTACAAGGTATATAGGAGATAATATATAATGACTATTTAATAGATGTCTGAACAGAAGTTATTATTAAAGAGTTGCTGTAGTTTTTGCCATCTTCATTACTGCCATTGTTATCACCATCAACATAAACAACATCAGTATTTTTCATGCTCTTGTCATCCAATAAAATTGTACCCTGATGTAGTTTTCAAAATTTTTTCATATCCCATACCATTTGATTCTAACAAAAGCTCTACAGGTGGCTAATGCAGATATTATGATGGCTTCAATGGTAGTTTCATGATATTTACAGAAAATATATCTTATTTGAGAGTATAATCTAAAAATATAATGCACTATAAGTTGGTGCAATTTGTTTTTAGAAAAAACTGGACAACCATAAAATATTCGCTAGTCCAATGATTGCTAGAGATAACTTTTAGATATTTCATTTCTGCACAGACAGGTAATTTTAGCCATTCTTATTTTTCCTCCAAATAAGTTCCATTTTTATATTGTCATATAAATCTAGAAACATAGATTTAATATATATAATATCCAAGTATTTAATTAGAAGAGAGAATTCATATACGACAAACCACAAGTAAGAAGCAGCAATAAGATAACTTTGGACCATGTAAACACACTTTGCTACTTGGCAGAATTTTAAAAGTATAAGTAGAAAATAGAGAATGCTCCCATCTACAAATAGTTGTTGAGGATTGGCACGCTTAAGTGCTAGATTTATTTGCCTCATTTTCCGTGTGACCCAGTTAAATCTGACTCTAGTATGACACTGCAGTCTCTCTTCTAGTGAGCTCATCTCCTTTCCAATCCAGTTAATACATATATGTTAGCTCCAAAACAATATATGTTGTCTGTAGTTCATTCTCTAAAGATTTCTGTTAAATACTGTAAAAATGTAGCCAAAGTCCCTCCAAGTGAACTTCAAAATCTCAATTCCAACTGCACCAACTTTAACGTAGATTGTCATTCATTTCTTAAAGTGATCATTAAATATTAAATCATTTCAACAGAGACAGTAATCTACATTGCTAAAGGATCAATAAGGAGAACAAATATGAATGTAATTACCTCACACCTGCAAGAAAACACTTCTATTCCTGGAGAAAACAAGACCATGGTACTAGCATCATTTTAAAGCATTCTAGAATTGGCTGCACTCTTCTTCCCCTTTTAACACAAAGCACATTCCCTTCCTTCATAAAACCTATTTATCCTTCAAGTTCTCCATAAATAAGTAAAAAAATTCCTGTAAATTTATTTTTTATAATTATGGCCAAATAAATTATACTTTCATTTCAGTTTTCATTTTGTTATATAACTTATCATATACTATTTTTCTCAAGTGACCATATTTCCATGAATACCATAACTTTGAGGATAAGATTGAGTCTTATTTACCATGAATTCAAGAAACTAAATCATGGATAAAATCAACCATTTACAATTTTTTTTTAATTTCACTACCTTTTATCATCATTTATGGTCAATTAATCACAATCACATCCATTCTTTAAAGAACTGTATAATGACATGTTTCAGGTGTGAAAAGTCTTCATGTCTTGAAAAGTGTACAATTGGTCATGGAGCCATTTCTTTTATGTGTGTGTGTGTGTATGTATGTATGTGTGTATGTGTTTTAAACCACTTTAATCAAAGAAAATTTTCCTCTAAAAGTCTGATGGTTAATAAGATTCCTGAATTTATCAATAACATGCACTTGGAAATTTTAAACCTAGGAAGCTATGGTCAAGATCGCAAGACCCAATCATCCTAAAGAAACAATAATGATGAATGTGTGGGGCAGTCACAGGGACACAGTTCTTGATGAGTGTGCCTTTAGTCAGAGAAGTACTGAGTGAGACCCTCACAACCCCTACCACTCCCTAGCAAACTCAGGTAATGAAGTGTTTCTGAAATATCCTTTTTCTGCTAGAAAAACATTGGAATTGAGAGCTAGGTATCTCTTCAGGGACAGCACAGCATTTAGCACAGCATGTGGCACTTCCATTTACTTTTTACTGAGTGAAGAGACGAGTGTGCAGAATTTAAATAATGAACAGAGAGATATTTCTTTTGTTTTTTTGACTCCTATGGTCAGTCTAACCGTGAATTGTTCATTAAATCTCACAGTTCATTAACTGAAAAATAAAACTTACTTAGGTTGATGAAGAAATCCCAATCTGTGATACTACAATATAAGATAGGGATAGACACTTGGCTACTTCCATCTTTTGGCATTGTGAATAGTGCTACTATGACATAAGAGTGCAAATATCTTTTTGAGTCACTCCTTTAAATTCTTTGGAGTATATACCTAGAATTGGAATTGCCAGACTACAGTGTAATTCAATAGTTACTTTATGAGGAAATCCCCTAATGTTTTCACCATGGCTGTACCATTATGCATTCCTGCCAACTATGAATGAGTATTCATAATATTCCACCTCCTCTCCAATGATTATAAATATTTTAGAAGCTTTTTGAAATTCCTAAAGATTTGCCAATGTTTTCCTTATCCATACTATGTCCAGGTACTGCTTTGCCTAGTAGTAATAAAAATTGTTATCAGTCATAATTTCAGTTATTCTTAAAAAAAGTGTTATATTCTTCAAAAACACCAAATTTCCTTCTTAGTTACATTATTTTACTCTCATCAGGTATTTAATTTTTGCAAAACTAATCATTCACCATGTCCATTTTATGTCCATTATCATCTAAATACATTTATTTATTTTACTCTGATGCTGTCTTGAAGTCCTTGCAAGTAAATACAGTTCAGACAGCTTTGACTTCAACATAAATGAATTGATCTCAAATACACATGGAAAGGACTATACCAGGTATTCTGGGGCACACACCCTTAATGACATTCTTTTGAGACCATATCAATGGCGTAAGTAAATATTTCCAGTACTAGTGGAAAAGCTAATGAATTCATGATATTACTAACACAAGATTGTGTGGAACAGTAGTGAATTACACAGGACTGAATTAACTGATACAGGATGATTGTGGGATTTGTTTAGAATATGGTGAAGTTTTAATGTTATATTTCTTGATATAAGGAAACTCTTTCATTTAAGTTAAGCCAACTATAAGTCATAACTATTTTGTAGATTATGTTTTTATTAACAAGGATGAAACCTTTTTATTACCCTGTGTGTTCCTTGTAGAATTAAGAAACTCTTGAGCATTCTTATTTTCATGGTAATATAATTATTTATATAAGTTCATTAAGAATCTCTTCCTTGTTAACAGGATTTTTTGAGAAACATTGATTATATAACAAAAGTTTTGATTGGAATGTTATATTTTAAAATGATGCTAATTCAATCAGATACGACTAGACACCTTTGAAAAAAATGCTGACTTTATAACTATAATGTGTACAAAACCATCCTGGAAAAATGGGCCTCTTATTTAGTTTATAAGGTTCCTAACCTTACAGGCCAGTAAAGTAAGCCACTTTCTCAAAGTGCTATGAACCACATGATATTTTTGCAGAAGAATTCACCCAAATCTATGTGTACTTCAGGGGAAATCTGGTGCCCTGTTCTTGGTTCTGCTTCTTAGCCATGAGAGAATTTCATTTTTTTCCAATTTAGGCTTCCTTAAAAAAAATTCTAACAAAGGAAACTAATGCTGCACTTATGTCAATAATCAGACAAACTTTAATACAATCAGCCTTATTTTTTCCTTTCCTTGGAATTATCTTTGATCAAAAGGAGGTTGACTATAGATAGATATTTGCATTTCAGTGAAAACTATAGCACAGTTCTCAAGGTGATCAGAAACTGGTGCTTGTCATTGTATTTGAGCTATTTTACATGTTTCTGTAAACAGTAGAGGATTTACAATTTTGTTACTTGTGCTTGCTACAAATTCAGCATAGGGTTCAGTATTTCCTGGAAATTTTTTTGAAAATGATTGTCCAGCCTGTTGAGGGGTGGAGATTCGTCACCAGGCAGCTAGGCAGCACAATTGCACTTGTACATTGGCAAAATCATTATATTGAGCTTGGCGAAGAATCCCAGCCCATTGACCTGCTCCTAATATTTGTTCAGCAGTAATAGGCACTGGTGGATTTTCCTGTTGATTTCATCAGGCTACAATATTAACTTCATCAGCCCACCAAGTTTTAAATTGTAAAAATTCTGCTGAATTAAGAACAGCTTGGGCTAATAAATCCCAGTCCCAGGGTTTAATCTGTTTGCTTGTGCCATTCCTTGCAACAATTCTTGAGTATAAGGAGAATTTACACCATATTGAGTGCATGCTTGTTTGAATTCTTTGATAGCTTTAAAAAGAATAGGAGCATGCTCATATTGTACACCACCTTGGGGATTGTTAGCATCTACTGAAATTTGAGTTACTGTTCCTGGAAAAGTAAAAAATTTTGCATAGACTCTGAATTACTTTGTCTACTTCCCCGTGCTATACTTTTCATAATTGAACAGGATGGTGCTGGCACAAAAACGGAAACAGTTGGAGGGTCATCAAATGTTGTAAAACATGGATCAGTAGATACCTTAAGAGGTGCAGATGCTGGTTCAAAAGACAATAACTCATCTTTTGGAGCTGACGGCTTAAAGACCACTGGAAAAGTTTCCTAAAATCCCTTTTTCTTTTTTTTTTTCTTTTTATTAGACATGAGTTAATCTGTTTTTTCCTGTTCATTAATTTTTCATGTATATTTTCATTAATATCATCATTAGCTTGTTCTGCTACAGTGTTAGCAATAGCAGTATCCATTTTAATATCTTCATTTTCATCTGACTGTAATGGTTCAAGAGCAACAGAAATAAGACTATACAGAGACCATACATAACAATGTTTCTGTACAAGAGAAAAGCATTTTAGTAATTCTAGGGTCCTCAAAGATACCCCTGTATTCTTTAACAAGAATTCTTCAAAACTTGGGAATATTCCTTGAACAAGTTGACTGATTACCCATTACCCTGACAATCAAGATTTTTTGACTCACCAACAGAATGCAAGGACCGTCTGACCCAGCAGTCCTTGTGCCCACAGCACTTATCCAGAGAAAGGACTAGTCATTCCTCATGTTGGTTGCCATCTGAGGTAGACAGTGCCGAGAATGATCCAAAGAAAGATTGGGATCAGTGGACCTCACTCCATGTGGAATGCAGGCAAATTTATTTAGGCTGAAACTGCTTTTTATACTACAAAGCTGATAACAAAATTAGGGCGTCCTTCACTAGTTCCTCGGCTTGGTACGTGAGAGCACTGTTTGTTTCTGTGTTCCCAGACAATCTTGGGAATTCAGACAATAACATCTTAGTGATGTGTTTATCCCGCTCTGCCTCCTCCCACTGATGTCTGCAGTATTCAGTGTCCTTGGAGACATTTACTACTGTTTCTCGGCCAGCAAGCATGCTTTTTAAATGCTTAACCCTTAATGCTCTGGCTCTCAGCATCTTTTCCAACATCCAAGGAGGAAATGCAAAGGGCTAAAAAGCACATGAAAAATGTTCAACAACACTTGCTATCAGGGAAATGCAAATCAAATCTTCAATGATTTGAACTAATACATCACTCCAGTAGCCTTTCCCTCTGACCTTCAACAGGGCACTGTATTTTCAGAAAATACTATTCACTCTTCTATAATAACATCATTGTGAGTTCCAGCTCTGGTGTGACCAAACCCAATGCAGTTCTTCTACTCATTCCTTCCTTCAGAGTGAGCCACCTCCCAAGACAAACAAGAAGCAGAGACATGTAAACTCTTACAAAGAAATTCAGGAACTGGGACCAGAAAAGGGGCTCAGGGGCAATCTTAGGCCTGTATGAGATGAGAATGGGGCATCTTTGTGGCTGAATTCTTTCACTTAGCATAATGTTTTCAAGGCTCATCCATTGATCTATATGTATATCTTTAAGCCAGTACTTACAACATCAATACTGTAGCTTTGTAGTAACTTTTTTTTTTTTTTTTTTTATTATGGGTAAAAATCAAAATTCTCACAATACATACAAACATTTGTAAAATGATATATAAATATATATGCATATATGTGTATTTGCTTACAAAAATGTTATTTTATATATATATATATACATATATTTTAAGAGGTGCTTAGATTACCTAAAATATTATACGGAACCCACTCGGATTCCCATGTTGCCCACCTCCCACACCTCCCACCACATCCAACACAAACATCTCCCATAGTGTGGCCCACCAACCTCAATGAACTTATACCTCCTGGAGCCTTGCCACCAACCATAGACCACAGTTCACACTGTAGACCACACTCTCTCCCACTCAGTTCTGAGTGGTGTGTGCTGATTTAAAATGGCCTACATCCATTGCCACAACAGTACTCAGGACAACCTCCAACTCCCAAAGAAACCCCTGTATTTCAACTGCTCATCCCCTCCCTACCCAAAAAACTGTCA
>JAKSZT010054242.1:17844-30614 GCA_026826555.1 Tolypeutes matacus | reverse complement strand
GTCCACAATCCGCCTTGCTCTGGGAGCTTGCAGTGTGCGCCCTCCTACACCAACGCCATCTTGCCCCTCCTCCTGTAGTAACTTTTAAAATCTGGAAATGTGAGTCTTCTAACTCTGTTGTTTGTGTGTGTGTGTGTGTGTGTGTGTGTTTAATTGTTTTGGCTATCTAGGCCCCTTGAATTTCCATATGAATTTTAGGATCAGCTTGCCAACTTCTGCAAAAGGGTCAGCTGGGATTTTGATAAGGATTGTGTAGAATCTGTAGATCAATTTGGGGAGTGTTTCCATCTTAATAATATACATTAGCTTTTAAAGCATCAACTTCCCTATTTCAACCTCTATGTCTTGCCTTTGAACAAAATTGTTACACATTTTATTACTGAAGGTCAATTTCTCTGGGATATTTACCAAAAATATCCTTACCCACATGATTTTGCTGTCAGTTCTTGATTTCTTCAACTCAGATGATTCATCGTGTGTGGTCTTTTGTCATAATCAACTAATGGAAAGGAGCCTAAAGTCAGCAGGGAATAGAAGTATCTGCTTGTAAATTAGATCTATTCCCTTGTAACAAGACTGTCTTTCACCACCCAGGGAAGACCTCAGGACATTCTTCATTGCCATCTCCCACAGAGGGTTTAATGTCTGTCTGCAAACAACAGTGTGACCACCATTTTGAAAAATGGTAGTTAAATGAGACCAAAGAAGATTAAGGAATTCCATCTTAATCCCTCAGGGATGCAGTGCCCCACCACCATCACACAAGCATATGCATATATTCCTTAGACCTTGCTTTTAGATTACCCTCAGTGATCAATAAAAGATTTTGGTGAAAGTTAGAGAGGCATAAATTCCAAGTGGGTGGTTCATACAAACTCCTCCAGTAATCCACACAATTCAAAGTTTCTATTTTGACATTCATTCACTCAATCAATGAACAAATCATTTATTCACTCCCTCAATCATTTAACCTATCACACCCAATCTCACCATAAAATCACACATTCACATTAATTCAATCATATGTATTCATTCCACTGCAAACATTCATTTAATCATTCATACCATCAGTCACACTTCCTGTAATAAAGGTTTTGATCTTGACATTCATTCAATCATTCCTTTAGTCACTTACTCAATCATTCATTCAGCCACTCTTTCATTCAGTCATATTCATTTATTCTAATGTAATAATTCATTTATCTATCTGGTCACTCTTTCAATTTTTGCTGGATACCAGGCACTGGACCAGAAGCTGCAGATACAAGGATGAAAAGACAGAACCCATGAACTCCAGGGGCTTACAGTCTGGTGGAGAGACACCTGCAATCTACAGTACAGTGCCTTCTTCCTACAGCACAAGAGTGTATGCTCCCTGGAAAGAAAAATGCCTGATGACAAAGAAAAACCATAAAAAATGCCATGGATATTGGCTTCTTTTTAGAATAAAGATAGCATCTGGTCCCACATGGAGGCCAAGAGTCTGACTATGGAGTCAGACTGATCTGAGTACAAGTCCCAAATATGTCACAAATCAGCTGCATAACTTATGGCAAAGCTGTCACTCTAAGCTTTAGTTTCTCCAACTCTGAGATTGGAAAAATAATATTATCTACCCCATCAATTCACCTATTCAAAAATATATATTGAGTGCCTGTGTGTGTTCACAATTTTCTGGGCACTAGTGGTTCAGTGATGAGTAATAGCCTCTGCACAGATAGAAAACCAGTCTACTGTGTTGTCCTGATGAGTAAATGAGCTTGTGTATATAAAGCTATTGCTTGCTACCATGTATAAAGGATCAATCCATAATTCCCTATAATTGTCATTGTTCCTGAAGGCACAGAGGATATACTGCATGACCCATGTTACCCCTTTGTAGAATAGCAGCCATTTCTTCCCTTACTGTGACAAGATATGATGAAGGGTCTGGAGGGGGTTGGGATTCAGCACAATGCTTCACAGTCATAATGATGCTGACCTGGCATTTCTGCCACTATCACCACACCCACTCAGCCCACCTGTTGGGGTTCATAGATCCTGGAGGATGCAGAAAAGAATTCAAGCTCTACCTGGACTATCAGCCCCATTGTAAATGAAAGTTGATTTCAGCTTTGGCAGTTTCCCTAATAATGGATTTCATGGCAAGTCCTTGATGATATGTGCCTACACTCCCAAATTTTAGCACAGTCATCTGTCCCCAAAGAACTGAGGCTTCTTCTCAGTTATCTGCCCCTCCACAACAAAGCATTACACAAACATCTGTTACACAATTAAGGAAAAATATGGCACTCCATTATGTATTGGAATAGGGTGAAGCTTTGTTTGACTCACACACAATGAAAAATAGGAAGAGTTCTAAAATCACTTTGTCTTGTAACCAGTAAAGGTCAATGATGTTTTTCTACTTCTCTCCAGCCCAGTAACTTTAGAATTGAAAAACACTGAAACCTAGTTTGCAGAGGGGGCAGAAAATATGTTTCTCTCATGTTTTGCTTGATGAAAACATCCCTAAATAGTGATGACCCTGCTCTGTAAAAAGTGGGGGTTTACACTCATGGATGGGATCAGACTGAGAAATCCTCAATAACTCAAGCATTGGTGAACTTGGTATAGTTGATTCTCATTATTTGTAGGAATTGGTTTCTATAAAGTCACCACAAGTACAAGCTTCTGGTCCCAACACTTTTTCAAAAGATCAATAAATAAATTTATGTGTATTTCTGTTTAAAGATACTTTATTTAATATACATTGTTGATTCATTAACATTGAACATATGGCCAACAGCACTGTAACTTATATCCAACTTATCTAACACACATATTTTCTCCATAAGGCACATCACAGCCTTCTTGCAGTTAGGAACACTAGACAGCACTTCAGCACTACATTAGGGAAAATGTTAAACAACAAAATTACCAAAAACAAAAAAGACTTTAAATATGTCACTAAAAAAGGACATTTTTTTTTACAATACAAGAGCTTAAACAAGAAGGCAGAGCATTGCTTTGTTCACCCTCAGCTGGAAATATGTATGTTGAACAACTCAAATTTTTCACTGCTCTGCATGTCCACAGATGACTGCAAAAGAACTACAGATATTGATTCTGAGGTTACAAATAGATTTTAGCAAGTAGGTAAATTTGCAAATATGGAGCCCATGAATAAAGAGGACCAACTGCATTTTCTTTTCTCCCACTCCATCTAATGGGATAGATTTTTCATTTATTCAAACATTTATTGGACACTGTGCTAGTCAATGGGATACAGAAATGTGTCACACCTAAGTATAACAAGCAGACACAAGGTGTGAATGTGTAGGAGATATATACTAGCTTCCTCTAATTTGGAAACCACATTTAGAGATTATCTACAGAGTCCTACCATTTATTTAGCGCCTATTATATACCAAGCCCTGCACTAAGTGCTTTACATTCCCTATTTTATTTCATTCTTTCAACAACTGTGCAAGGTACTTCCTATTTTCTATAGGAAGAAACTGAGACTTCAGAGAGCATTTAGACTTGTCTAAATTCCTTATCCTAGTTTCTGATATAGGTAATCAAGTAAGGATTAACCCCCAAAACCCATGCTTCTTGTTTTCACAAAGCCAAGAGCTTTCCCACAAACCATCTAGAAATTGGTGAAACCAGATTTTGTACTAAAGGAGACCAGTTAGAATGCTTTTGTAGTCATTCGAGAGAAAAAAAAAAAAGGTGGTGCCTCACACATTTTCCATGGATTCAACCTGCTTCCTTTCTTTACCACTAGAAGAATATGAATCCTTGACTCTCCAAACTGACTGACCTTTATTCTAGAGTGATCAATCTGAAATAAAATTTTAAACCTTCAAACTAAACAGACACCTGGGGTGAGGGTGGAAATCTTCTTTCTGATTTTTCCCATTGACCGAATGTTAAATGAGGATAATCCAGTCACACCCACAGGACATTAGAGAAACTTCTAAAACTCTTGGGAAACTTGGGACAGAGGTCTAGTATTCCACATGTCACTTCAGAGCCACTCTGCTTGATTTGCCTACTCAATGCATTAAATTTATCAATAACTTCTTGATCAATGGGCTTGGAGTAGAGTTCTTTGAACACATTTATTACTGCCTATCAGATCAAAGCTTCCACTATTGTCCACCTTGGACTTTCCATCTGACTTGATCTTCCCATTGAGCTGAGGAGTTTGAGCTAATGATTTACACTGTCTCACCCAATCTCTCTTTTAATCAGGGCTAAGTCTTTAAACTACTCTTTTTTAGCTATCTTCACTCCCTGTGATCCATCCAGTCTCCTATATGTGTATATACACTGATGATTCCCACATTTGTTAATACAATTGAACCCTTCGCGTGAACAAATATTTTCTCCTATTCTGTGAGTTGTCTTCTCACTTCCTTCATGGTGTCTTTACAAGCACAAAACGTTTTTTGTTTTGTTTTGTTTTTAATTTTGGTGCAAGTCCAATTCTTTATTTTTTCTTTTGTTGTTTTTGTTTTTGGTGTAATATTGAATAAACCATTATCTCATTCAAGGTCACAGAGATTTACCCCTTTTTGAGCTCTTCATATTACTTATAAGAAAGCATGTTTCTCAGGTGTCCTCAGTGAAGTTGATGGTGCCTCCATCCTTGCAGTTATTCATGGCAAAACTTTGAAGTCACATTTTTTTTAATTAGAGAATTTGTAGGTTTACAGAAAAATCACGTAAAAAATTACAGCATTCCATATACCCCCTATTGTTGACACTTTGCATTAGTGTAGTACCTTTGTTACAATTGATGAAAGAATTTTCAAGGT
Source organism: Tolypeutes matacus (assembly GCA_026826555.1). Classification (NCBI taxonomy): domain Eukaryota; kingdom Metazoa; phylum Chordata; class Mammalia; order Cingulata; family Chlamyphoridae; genus Tolypeutes; species Tolypeutes matacus. The sequence goes on along the minus strand of JAKSZT010054242.1, from coordinate 25,806 downwards.
GTACTGTTAACTATAGTCCATAGTTTACATTTGATGTATTTTCCCTCATAGGCCACCCTATTATTAACACCTTGTATTAACGTAGTACCTCTGTTATAATTCATGAAAAAACATTTCTATACTTGTACTATTAACTATTGTCCATCATTTACAATAGGGTTCACTGTGTTAAACAGTCCTATGTTATGCAGTCCTATGTTTTCTCTTTTAATTTTTATTCTCATAACATATATATAACCTAACCACATTCATATATATAATTCAGTGCTGTTAATTACACTCACAATAATGTTGGAGTCACTCTTGATTCTTCTCTTTCTCTCCTATCTACAACCAGCCCCCCAGCATTTCCTGTCAACTTTATCTTCAAGTACATCCAGAATCTGACCAGTTCTCAACACTTCCACTTCTAGCTCTCTGCTCCAAGTCTTCCTCATCTCTCACATCTTCTACTGGAATAAACTCTTCACTGGTCTTTCTTCTGGGATCTAGTCTCAACACAAAAGTTGGATTGACCCATTTAAAGCCTAAGAAAACCATGTCACTCCTCTGCTTTAAATCCTCCAAGTGTATTCTAATTCAGAGTAAAAGCCATCAGCTTTGCAATGACATAAGAAGCCCTGTTCCCTCTCTCTTTTTTTTCCTTTCTATCCCTCTGCACCCCCAATCCCCAGCTTTCTGTCTGTGCTCAATCTCTGGGTGATCCTCCGTGTCAGTTTCTTGCCTTCTTTTCCCATTTTTCTCCTCCAGGCTTCACCAGGATTCACCGGGATTTGATCCTAGGGACTTCCAATGTGGGAAAGAGTCACCCTATCAGTTGTGCCACCTCAGTTCCTGGTTTCTGGTGCATCCTGCCTTTACTCTCCCCTGCATCTCTTTTTGCTGGGTCATCATCTTCTTGCATGGTTCACCACGTGAGCCCAGGTTGCCTGCTCACTTTTTACGAGGAGGCCCCTGGGATGAAACCCAGGTCTTCCCATATGGTAGACACACTCTCAACTACTTAAGCCACATCTGCCTTCCCCTGTTCCCTTTTGGATTGCACCTGCTACTACAAGGTTGCCTTACTCCTCATGCCCTGAGGACACACTGGCAGACCTGGTTTTGTTGAACCATCAGGCAAACTTCCACCTCAGGGTCTTTGCATTTCTTATAGGTCATGACTTGAATGCTTACCTCAAATAATCTTTGGTTTACTTCTTCATATCATTCAAGTCTTTCCTCAAAGGCCACCTTCTTAGCAAAGCCTTTCATGGCCATCCTGCTTAAAACTCCTTTCCTTCTTTCATTTTTCTTCTTAGCATTTTTCACAATCTAACATGATTTTATTTTTCTTTGGTTATCTTGTTTATTGTCTATCTCTCTCCTCTAGAAAGTATGTTTCCACAAGTAATGCAATTTTGTCTGTTTGGCTCATTGGTCTGTCCCCCAGTGCCTAAGATAGTGCATGGCACATTTAAGTAATCAATAAACACTTACTGAATGAATTAAGGATGGGATTGTGCACTTTGTGTGTGAGTGACAGCATCCATGAGTTCAGAGTTCTTGTTAATGATGTTGATAAATAGCTGTTCAAATATTCCCATTTCAATTATCTCATTTAAACAGAATAATCTGACATACCAGTGTTCATCACAATCCGAGGTGGGGACATAGGAATGGGGAATGAATGGAAAAAGGAGATTTAAATTTATTAAGCTATTTATACTAGCTCCTCCTTTGATTGTTTTCACACAGCCTGGGTACTTATTTGCAAAGGCAGAAATAGAGACAAGGTCTGCCATCTGTTACCAAAACTGAGACACAGACTGTTGCAAGACAGAGACTCCATGAAAATTTAGTCTTAGAGAAAGCAAAATCTCAACAAAATGCCAACTCCCTTATGTTTAACAGGACAAAGATATCATGTTTTAAAGAACCCCTTGATAGATTGCTAATGTTTTACTGGACAAATACTGTGGCCTTTCCAAATATTTGATAGCCACATGCCTTACAAATAGCTATAAACCATCACACTTAGATATTTTGCAATATTATTTGTCCTAATCAGTTAACCTTGGCATTACTGAAGCCAAAGAAAATCCACTGTCTCTAATGAATCTTAGCAAGACAGGTAAGAAACTGAGATGTGAAGCTGGGGTGTGAGACTGTCCACCTTCCTTCCTGTTGGTGGATTATAACCAGAATTAAATTCAGTCTCTGGTCTCTTAGTTTGGCAACAGATATCCAATAATTAGAGGACTAATGTATGATTCCATCAACATAAAAGAAAAAAGAAAGAATGAGCAAAACTAATCTATAATGATAAATATCTAAACAGTAGATGCTTTTGGGAAGGGGGATAGATTAGGACAAGGCACAAGAAAACTCTATGGGATAATGGAAATGTTCTATATGTTGATAGGGATGATAGTTACACTGGCATACATATTTGTAAAAATTCGTGAAACTGAAATCTGCACATCTTATTGAATGTAAATTATACTTCAAATTTTTAAAAAGGAATTTTTAGGGGGAAAGGAGAGAATTCCCTTTAAGGTAAAAAGAAGGGCAGTGGTCCATGGTTGTGATAATTTCTCCCTATTTGGTGTATGTGTGCAACTGAAATTTTATTACCATGGGATTATTGAAAGTCATCATCAGCCAGATGACAAAAAAAGAAGAAGGGGCAGACCTCCCAGAAATTATTTTCCCCATGATTTTGTTAAAGCACATTTTTCATTTATTATCTTGATAAAAAACAAGCAGCTGGGTCTCTGAACAAAGAGGTTTAATAGGATATTGGAAAAAAAGAGGGAGAAATTTAGGGAACAATGCCTATTTCAGTGCCAGACACACAAAACCAAACATCACAAGGTGAAGCTGATGTCTCCCCTCTGCCAGTAACATGGTTAGAGACATAATGCTCCACAATGAACCATCCCCTAATTATTGGTGTGATTTGAAGTATATTGTTCCAAACATTCTAAAACCTGAAATTGCAGCAGCAAATGAATTTATGGCCCTCACCCTCATCTGGGAAAATAGGTGTAAATACAGAGGGGAAGATCAGCAGCCCTTTAAGGTGCCCATATGCATTGTCAACTCATGCTTCTTTTTACTTTCCTTGCCATTCCAAAATTGTCTGAGTTTGAGCTGCTGGTTTCAAAGTTGTCATCTGACCCCCAGCCCAGTTTGTTCATCTCTTACTTCCTTTCTAGATTTGCACAAAATTAGCAAAATGTAAGTAATGGATGATTTTTAAGGATATCACGGAACATTCTGAACAGCAAAACTAAGGTGACTTGGGTTTGGTTTAGCACATTTCTCTCATCAATTGAGACCACACATACATTGTAAAATTCAGATATTGGATGGGGGCGAGGGGGTAAAAGCTCCCTAACAAGAACACCATGATGCTTTCTAAGTTCTACTTAGACTAAATTAACTATGTGGGCAACAATTCAGGTATTGTTTTTTCCCTTAAATGTATATATTAGCAGAGGTGCAGGCTACACAAGCACTTTTCAGTGGGAAATGAACTATGTAAAGTAATTTATAGCATTAATTTTGGCTTGTAAATTTAATCTACTCAAATGTAGAAAGATATCTGTGCAATGAATATTTTGAAGATTGGTTTAATATGTTAAAATAAATATTGAGCAGCTGACAGAAAAACATGTTCTCTGCATCACAAAAGCTGTTTTGAAACAATACCTCAAGTGCCTGCTGAATATTTACAACCATGAGTTTTTAGCTCTTAGGTAAATTTTCTTCCTAAAATATTCAGTGTGCTACCCACTCAAGCAGCAGGCAGACTCCGATGGCAGCAGATCAAAAATGAGCATGCCAATAACATTTTAAGTAAATAAGTACCACAGTATGGGGTTGAGGAAAGCACTTTTTGTAAAATAGGCTTATTTGATGGCACCTGGAAAGCTAACAGAAACACAAATACTTGGGAAGCTTTATGCTACCTCCAAAGCCCTCATTAGTCATCATTCACCTTGTTGAGGCATTTACAATGATGACTCAAATAGTAAAGGAAAAACAATTTAGAAGTGTTTTTAAGAAGTATTTAAGAAGTTGAGACTTTAAAAGGGTATTAAAAACAAACAACAACAACTGAAGTTGTGGCACAAAAATTACTCATTCCACTCTTTTGGGGAAAAGAACCCGAAGGTTGTATTTAAAAGATTACTACCGGGAAATTTGAAGGATGCTGATTGGCCTCTTCTGGTCACACTTTTTGACTCAATGCTTATCCTCCCTACAGGCCCTGAAGGCTTTTGTGGCCATCAGAAGGGGTGGCGTGTACAGGAGCAGATCACAATATACTGGTGCCTTTACGAGGAAGGCTTATTGCTTTTTATTTTGGAAGTAATTATCATTTCTCAGGAGATTTAGAATATCAGTCCAGAAAGTTCTCTGAGGGAAAAAAATGGCGCCCCCTGTGAATGGTGTCTACTTTTAATTTCCTACTTTCTCCAGCTTCCTATAGAAGTTGTATAGCCATCTCTGGGAGACTCCTCAAAAGAAGCAGAACTTGTGTCCTACTTTTTTAACCCCACAATGCCCTCTACCAAGGCAGGCAGGCATCTGGAGGCAATGGTGAATTAACTTAAATCCACCAGTCCAAACCCACCCCACATTATCCCTACATCATTGATTCTCAAATGCTCTGAACTATGAGACCTAAAGAGAAGGGAAAGGAAGATGCCCGACCTGGAGAATTGCCCATGCTTTGAGCAGGTGTTACCTGGGAGTCCAGAACATAAAGCCCCCACCTCTGGCCTTGCATGAAAAGATACAACAGAAATAAGAACAGAGGCAAAGGCACAGCAGGGTGTCTGGGTCCTATGGTGTGATGGTTAGGCTAATGTGTCAACTCAGCCAGGTAATTGTGTCCAGTTGTTTTGTCAAGCAAGCACTGGGCTAACTGTAATACCCGGACATTTATGGGCTTTAGTCATAAGTGAGTTTACTGCATAGATGTCTTATTACATCTACATCAATCAGGGAGATTGCTGTCAGCCATTTTATCCAATCAGCTGAATGCCTTAAAAGGGGAAGGAATCTCAGCATTCACAGAGAATTTCCCAGCTCATCTTTGAACAGCAGCATATCCTGGAAACTCATCAAGGAACTTCATCGGAGTCCCTGGTTTGCAGCCTACCTGTGGAATCTGGACTTGTAGATTCCCACGGTCACGTGAGAGAATCCTATAAAATCTCATACTATTTACATATCTCTCCTGTTGATACTGTTCCCTAGAGAACCCTGACTAATATACAGGGAATTGGCATATTTTGCCAGAGAAACACTTCTAGCAGAGCTCATCATGATTGGAAAATCCATTTGATTAACATTCCTTGGATGGTTGTAAACCAGGAAAAGTAGACATAAAAAGACTAGATATTGATAAAGATCAAAAGCTTCTTAAAGCAAGTTTTATTATTCTCAAGCATCAAATCCATTGCATGTTAAAATCAAAGGGATTTCTGAGGCAATGCCATCTTAAAAAGGATTTAATGGAAAAATATGACTTGATATAAAAATTCTCTATACACATAGGGCTGTTAAAGAACACATTATGCATACAATGAAGCAAAGTTTTATTGCCAAAGCAAAGTCACATACTTCTTCTATGTAAGGCCCCCTTGGGCTGTGATAGTTTGATTTTAATAGGGTGAGAAATCATGGGTGATATAGGGTCCTAAGGGTGTGCTGACTACCCAGTATTGTAGCCAAGAGCCATATGTGGCTATTTAAGTTTAAATTTTAAATAAAATTTCAAGTTCAGTTCCTCAGACACATTATGTACATTTCAAATGACCAAGAGCCACACATGATTCGTGGCTGCCTTATTAAACAGCACAGATTAAGGAACATTTCTGTCACCACAAAAAGTTCTATTGGATAGCAAACACAAAATGACAACCTTTTATATCAAAGAGAAAGTGTTTAGCACTTTAATATTCACAGCTTAGGAAAAGGCTTGTTGGACATCAAAGAGATTTTATCAAGTATTTTCTAAATCCAAAAATTCCTTGGGGATTTGAACCTGCCCTTCCTAATCCATATATAAATAACATTTTTGTAAGCAAATGCACATATATGCATATATATTTATATATCATTTTGCAAATGTTGGTATGTATTGTGAAAATTTTGATTTTTACCCACAATAAAAAATAAATAAAGACAACTATGGAAGTATGTCTGAAAACAGAAAATAAATTTCCTTATTTTGAAACAATGAAATAAATTACAATGGGAAAAAAAAATTCCTTATTCTAGTTTCTGATATAGGTAATCAAGTAAGGATTAACCCCCAAAACACATGCTTCTTCTTTTCACAAAGCCAAGAGCTTTCCCACAAACCCATTTGCTCTGCTGGAATCAAGGGTAGTTGAGATATTAACAGCATTGGAAAGGGACTTTCATTTATGAGCTTTTTTTTCAGACACACAGACACACATTTAGAGGGAGAAGAAGAAAACTTCCAGCTAAAGATTTCCTCATTTTCCTTCAATTCGAATGTCCAGGTTGAGAAGCATTGTAAATATGCCTTTGTCATGGGTATCTGCAAAGAGATAATTTTCAGATGAAAATGTTTCCAGCCTTTTGTACCTACACATTTATGTGTGTTTAGAAAACATCACTGAAGATAATTATACAAATAATGGAGTAGTACAATGCACATCTCCCAAAGGATTCGGGAAGTGTGGAAGGCATTATCTCAAGGCTGCAAAGAACTAACCTCCATAAAAATTTCTGGTGCTTTAACTACTAGAGGAAAAGAGAGAATGTCTTTATGTTCCTTCAGAGGAAAATAAAGAATCTAAATGCTCTGCTGAGACTGCTCATCTCTGGGATTGAAATACCATGATGCAAAAGCTCTTATAGCTAGTACTGCTGCCCAGACTTCAGAGGACAATGGCAATTATGTGGGGCAGGACTCACTCCCAGGAAGTTCAGCCTAGTGTACTCAGAGGCAGGTCAGAAACCAGTGGGCTGGCATTTTTGCATCTGGAAAAGCTGGCAGGGAATTGAAGGCCATAGCAGGTAGGGATGTAGGTAGGAAGGCTGAGCTTCTCATGGCTATAAAGCTGTGGAATGAATGTCTCAGGATGTTGGCAAAGCTGTGGTGACTGCAGACCTCCAGTCCCAGAGTGTGACTCACACGCCTATCCTTGCTGCTCTGCATCATCAACTTTGAAATACCCCCAAAGTAGCAGACCCACACACAACATGGGTCTGTACCACCTCACCCTATTGGCTGAAGACCACAGCAGATGCTGCAGGGCCCCACCCACATCAGAGCACCTGGACCACTGCCCTGCCACACCCCCAACTTCTGGCATCAGCACCTGCATTCACTTGCCTCAGAGCTTTCACTGGCTGTAGGAACCTCCTTTGCTACTGAATAGCAGGCTGAAAATGCCATTGAATTAACACCATTGGGAGCAGCCTTCCCCTAATTATAAACACCCCAGCTCTCTCTACTGGAGCTTCATCTCTATTAGCTCACATTGGTGGCTAGCTTGTGGTGACTTTCCATCCAACCCTCACTCCAGCGACTTTCTCCTTTCAAGCACTGTAGGATGAAAGCCAAGGAAACTGTTCTGAAATAATCCTTGCTCTTTTAAACTGTTCTGGAGAAAGGGCACTGTGCCTCATCTTCTACATACCAACTGGGATTGAAAGTCCAGGATGCCACTCTGTAAATATCAAGTGCCTCCTAAGTGCTGGCTAATAATAGAGCTCAAAACTTGGGAGGGCAGAGAGACCACCAGGTGCGGGCTGCTGAGCACTCTCTGAACCTCTTTACTTTGTTTATATCTTCAGAGTCTGCTCTGAGTCCAAGCCCATATTAATGTGAAAACTGTCTCTCCAAAATGGAATCCATGGATAGAACAGTCAAAAGAGCATGGTCTTTGGGGTCAGAGAGACCATAACTAAAATCCTGGCTCTGCCCCT
>JAKSZT010054241.1:359237-370605 GCA_026826555.1 Tolypeutes matacus | reverse complement strand
TTCTTTCCTCTGCCTGTTCAATTCTGCTGCCATGTGAGTCCAGCGTCTTTTTCATTTCTTGACTTGTGTCTTTGTTCACCATCATATCCATTACCTTTTTAGGTGTGTTAGCTATTTCTTCAGTATGTTCTCCCAGTGTCTTCTTTATATCCTTAATCTCTTCCTTCAGTTCTTTAAGTTGGTCCATGATATTTGTTTGGATAGGTTTGATTAGTTGTTCGATGTACTGCATTGCTTCCTGGTTTTTATTTTGTGCACTGGACTGGTCCATGTTTTCCAGTTTCTCAGAGTCATTTGTATTTTTCTGTTGCCCTCTGGTCATCATATTATCTTGATGGGTTTGTTCAGTTGATTAGCTTTTCTCTATGCTCTAGAATTTTATTTAGCTGTTGGTTCTGTGTGTGAGTTAAGTTTTCTCTTTGGCAGTTTTTCTTCTTATTTTATTTCCTTGCTTCTTTCTATGTTCCCTTGAAGGCAAAAGGTCAGGGCCAGAGGTATCAAAAGATGTAAGGAAGGCAGAAGGAAAATAGAAATATTGATAAAAGTTAGAAGAGTGGCAAAATGAGACTTAATGAGATGAATATTTAACTTGTGTAGGCAGTGTAGAGTACTAGGAAAAAATATGGAGTTCATACAATGGACTGGGAAAACAAATGGAGGAATATATATATATAGTGATTTAGAAGGCTAGAATTATGAGGAGGGAGAGAAATAGTAGATAAAGGTCTGAAAGGAAAAAGTTAATACTAATAAAAAAAAAGAAAAAAGAAGAAGGAGAAAACAAAATAGATGGGATAGAAATTGACATCCTTAAGTTGTGGGCCTATGAAAAAATGTTGCCTCTAAGAGCCACAACAGAAAACAGAAGGCAGAAACATGCAGGAAGGATAAGCGATAGTTTGTAATACAGAATCAATATATACAGCGATTGGGAAATTACTGAATAAGAAGCCCAGCAAATAAGCGACCAGCTGGCAGCACCTATTAAAAAAAAAAATAGAAGGAAAAAGGAATGTGGGAGGAAAATGGGAATAATAGCAATAGACCAGAAAGTAAAAGAGACAAACCAATGATCCACACAGGCAAGCTGTCAAACACAGCTAAGGGGGGTCAATGATTCCCCTAGGTCCACGTGGTTCCTTCCTGCCTCCTTGTGTTTATCAATGAATTTCCCCACAGGGTTCTATATGCAGGTCCTGAAGCAGCTTTTAGCTATTAAACTAAATTAAAAAGAATTTATTTTTCAATTGTTGAGGTGACCTCACTTTTTTTTTTTTTTAGCCAAATGCAGGACCCAAAATAATTCCTCTTCTAGACCCACCCCCTTACGGAAGGGACCCTAGCTGGGCCCGTGGAAATTAATCAAGCACGTCCCACTTTCCGGACTCCCCAGGTTAGCTGAAACTCTGATGTTAGTCAGTGAAGAGTGCTAAAGACGGCGGATTCCACCCCTTCTGGCGCCGAGCTCCAGCGTCACCGGGCTGCTCAGTAAATCAGTTTGAGTGCAGATTCGCGTCTGCTCTCAGCCTGGTGCTGCTTCAGTTCGGCTTATCTGCTCCCCAAAGCTATGGGGCGGTGCAGGCAGCCAGATCGATGTCTAAAAATATAAAATACCCTTCCCTGTCTTCCAACCGAACCCTCCCTTCTTTGGGATGTGTCCCTTCCTCCTGGCTCCGCAGCGGCCCGGGTCTTATCCCTGGGTGGCTAGGGAAATCAGCTGCGTTCCCCGACCAAAATCCCCCCTCCGGTTCACCGGGTGCTGACTAGCTTGTTTGCTCTGTTCACACAAGATCCAAGGGGCTCCAGGCAGCCAGCTCCCCAGAAAATAAAACTTTTTCGCCCCCGCCCGTGGCTCCAAATGGCCATTTTATTTTTTTTTCCTTAACCGCAGGGTTCAGCCGCCTGTGCCAACCTCCACCGGCAGCCTCAAAACTCACGAATCTCCACCGTTCGGTCCACGCTGCCGATCCGTGCAGATAGATGTCCCAAGCTTCTCACTCCACGCGTGCACAGCACAGACCCCCGGGCAGGACCCCGTCCCCAATCCGCCTTGCTCTGGGAGCTTGCAGTGTGCGCCCTCCTACACCAACGCCATCTTGCCGCCTATCTAATGTTTTCTTAAACAAGTCAAGGCAGCCCACATTCCCCTTCCTGTAAAAGAGCCAACAATTATTCAAGTTTATATTCAACTCTTTAAACAACAGCCTCAATTCTAATTATAATGTTAACAACAAAACCAATGCAAGGATTAAAATTACAACTTAATGTATTATCCCACAGCCCCAAAAGGAAATACTAATTTGTTTTTACCTATGCCTCAAACTATACAAAATTTTAAAAAAATGGTGTTATTCAAATCATGCTACTAAGAATCTTAAATGCTTAAAAAATAAAAGTTTATTCATTGGATATCGGTTGTATAATCTACTGTAGTTATGAATTATATATAACATACTTAAATACTAATCAAAACTTCAATACAATACATTGCATATATAAATAATTTAATAACTTGTTTGTTACACATAGTTCTTTTATTAAGTATATATATAAATCTTTTGTTTTAAATTAGAACAGACCTGAAACTAAATATCTTTTTTAAAAAGTTTAGAAAGTATTGTTCAAGGCTAAAAGTAAAGCATCATGCAGAAATCTTTGTTAATCAACAAACCAATTCCTTGCTAGTTAACACTTTTCACATTTCTGAAAAATATTGGAAATTAAAGTAGTAAGCACATCAAGGACGTTTTGTAACAAATTTTTAAAAATAAAGTGCATTTCAACAGGTTTTATATTCCTCCCTCAGGGAGCTGGCCCCTCTCCCAGGGATTGATGCATAAACCTTAAAATTTACTGCCCAGGGGGTGTTGTTTTCTTTCCTGAGGAGTCTGGCCCCTTCCTCGGGATTAGCAAAATACTCACAAGTTGGCCTCTATAGTACTATCAAATTCATTAATCCTAAATGCAGTCAACCAAAACTCTAGTACCAGTTGCTACCTCAACACTTCCCAGTTAAAAGCTAAATATTGGTAATTATAGATATAAAACTGCTCTATTTATCTGTCATTCTGTAACCTTGCTCAATATTGAGTTAATCTTTTAATTAGTTACGTTATTTGTTTCTCACCCTAATTGTCAATATAAGCTTTTCTCTTGTATCTATCCAGGACTCTAGCCAAAAATATGCCAATTATATCAGTGTATCCCCTGATTTAGTAAGGCTGTGAATGTATGTGTACTTATCATTAAAATATAACAGTTAAAAAAAATAAAATAAAAAATAAAAAAATATAGAACAGTTAAATCTCTATAAATGCTGCAAAAACAAAATAGGTGGAAAGGGTGAGGTGTGAGAACAATTATATCAAGCATTATTTTCAATAAATGTTTTTCAGCCAAAGGTCAGAATCATATACATCAGCAGCAGAGCATTTCTGGCAAAATTCAGGCAATAATACAGAAACAAATATTGTACAACTAGATTACTGAAAGCATAAAAGTAATAATCAATGGGATAAGGCCAAATTTACGTTAGGATATATGGACGAGGATTTGCTCTTATCATTACAGATAAAGGAGGCCAGCTTTGGGTCCTGTCCAGACGTCTGAAACCTAGACATAAACAAGCCAATGAAGCTGATACAAAAAGCAGAAAAGAAGGTAATTTCTAAAAGGCAGAACGTCACTCTAACAGAGTTATTCCTTGCTCTGCTTACCTTGAGAACCACAGCAGTAAGAAGTGCACTTTCACATAATTATACATATTGGGCTTATATTAAAAATTCACCTCTTTTAAAATTTTTGACTTGGAGGGACAAATCCTATCCTGTTTATATTAATCAGTCTTTTTATTTTCCTGGGCCTGTTGATTCTTGCTTCCTCTAAAACCTGATAAGGAACTCCATTGATCCATTTATAGAGCCCCAAAATCAAAGTACAAAGTGAAAAATTGCATACATACCATGCTTCATCTGACATTGTGCTCTTTAATAATTCCTATAGAATTGTAAAGAACCGGACCCTTATAGAGATACCAAAACCTAATGTAAACACAACTATAAGTTGAAAAATTAGTAATTTACTAAAAACAACTAATGAAAGCTATCATTATTTTTAGAATCTTGGGGAGTCATAAGTATAAATACATCATTAAATTGGACTCATCAGGGCAGATTTATCCCACAACTATTGGACAAATACTTTTGTTTACATAGCAAAAGTAAAAATTATTTGTGGAAATTATTTTTTGGAACTAGCCCAAGTTTTGAATGACAAGGCAATAAAACTAATATTACCAGTTTAAAAAGAATATCCACTTAATTTCTTAAATTATGTGTACAGGATCCCATTGTTTTTATAGAGGGAACAGTGATCATTAATCAAACCTGTTATTTTCTGCAGTAATGCACCCTTTACCCTTGTGTAGTGAAGTCTGTTTTACAGGACAGCTCTACTGTGGTTCAAATAGGACGTCAGCGTCATGGAATACGGCTTCTGATTTGCATGAATCACTGCTGGCAGTCTTCCCCTGAGAACCAAATCCTTTGGCACATTCTAAATCATTATTTGAAAAGTACCAAACATTTAATTGTATTAATTATAGCTGCTGTATTAGGGCTTATAGGTATTATTACAGCTGCTGCTGTGGCAGGAAGTGTCCTACATGAGAATATCCAAACATGACAATATGTTAGAAATTGGCATCATAATGCTAGTGAGCTATGGCATAGTCAGGCATATATTGAGAGCAGATTAACAATAGGCTTAATGACTTAGAGATGGCTGTTACACAAAAGGGAGATCAGGTATATAATCTAAATTTAAAACAAGGTTCAAATTGTGATTGGAATGAAAGTGCTTTTTGTATCACTCCTTTGCAAGACATGATTCCCATTATGTATGAGAAGAAAATTAAAAATCACTTAATATGTCATCACACAAATTTATCTTTGGGAATTACAGATTTGCAAAAGAAGATTTTGAGCATGTTTCAGTATCAACATAATACACTACCAGGTAGCAAATTTTGGCAATCAGTGACAGATCAATTAAATAAAATAAACCCCCTAAATTGGTGGAAATCAACATCTGTACTTGCTAAATTCAGTGTGAGGATCATTGGTGCTCTGCTACTCTTAACTGTGTTAGGAGGCATTCACAAAACCCTGCTGACCTGCGTTAATAAGGCTGCAAAGGCCAGCCATGCCAAAAACTTGATTCTGCTTAAAACCCTTAACTCTCGGGGGCCAAGATGGCGTTAGTGTAGGAGGGTGCACACTGCAAGCTCCCAGCGCAAGGCGGATTGTGGACGGGGTCCTGCCCAGGGGTCTGTGTGGTGCATGCGTGGAGTGAGAAGCTTGGGACATCTATTTGCACGGATCGGCGGCGTGGACCGAACGGTGGAGATTCGTGAGTTTTGAGGCTGCCGGTGGAGGTTGGCACAGGCGGCTGAGCCCCCCGGTTAGGGAAAAAAAATAAAATTAAATAAAACGGCCATTTGGAGCCGCAGGCGGGGCGAAAAAGTTTTATTTTCTGGGGATCTTGCTGCCTGGCGCCCCTTGGAACTTATGTGAACAGAGCAAACGAGCTAATCAGCACCCGGTGAAGCAGAGGGGGGATTTCGGTCGGGAAACGCAGCTGATTTCCCTAGCCACCCAGGGAAAAGACCCGGGCCACTGCGGAGCCAGGAGGAAGGGACACTTCCCAAAAAAGGGAGGGTTCGGTTGGAAGACAGGGAAGGGTATTTTATATTTTAAGACATCGATCTGTCTGCCTGCACTGCCCCATAGGTTTGGGGAGCAGATAAGGTGACCTGAAGCACCATTAGGCTGAGAGCAGACGTGAATCTGCACTCAAACTGATTTACTGAGAAGCCCGGTGACGCTGGAGCTCAGTGCCAGAAGGGGCGGAATCTGCCATCTTTAGCACTCCTCACTGACTAACATCAGAACTTCAGCTAACCTGGGGAGTCCGGAAAGTGGGACGTGCTTGATTAATTTCCACGGGCCCAGCTAGGGTCCCTTCCATAAGGGGGTTGCTCTAGAGGAGGAATTATTTTGGGCCCTGCATTTGGTAAAAAAATAAAAATAAAAATAAAAGTGATGTCACCTCAACAAATGAAAAATAAATTCTTCTTAATTTAGTTTAATAGCTAAAAGCTGCTTCAGGACCTGCATATAGAACCCTGTGGGGAAATTCATTGATAAACACAAGTAGGCAGGAAGGATCCACGTGGACCCTAGGGGAATCATTGAACCCCCTTAGCTCTGTGTGACTGCTTGCCTGTGTGGATCTTTGGTTTCTCTCTGTCACTTTCTGGTCTATTGTTATTATTTCCTTTTTCCTCCCCCCTTCCCTTTTCCTTCTATTTTTTTTTTAAATAGGTGCTGCCAGCTTGTCGCTTCTTTCCTGGGCTTCTTATTAAGTAATTTCCCACTCACTGTATATATTGATTCTGTATTACAAAGTATCGCTTCTCCTTCCTGCATCTTTCTGCCTTCTGTTTTCTGTTGTGGCTCTGAGAGACAACATTTTTTCATAGGCCCACAACTTAAGGGTGTCAATTTCTATCCCATCTATTTTGTTTTCTTCTTCTTCTTTATTCTTTTTTTTTATTAGTATTAATTTTTTCCTTTCAGATCTTTCTTTACTATTTCTCTACCTCCTCATAATTCTAGCCTTCTAAATCTCTCTATATATATTCCTCCCTTTGTTTTCTCAGTCCATTGTAGGAACTCCATATTTTTTCCTAGTACTCTACCCTGCCTACACAAGTTAAATATTCATCTCATTAAGTATCATTTTGCCCCTCTTCTAACTTTTATCAATATTTTATTATCGTTCTGCCTTCCTTACATCTTTTGATTATTCTGGCCCTAACCTTTTGCCTTCAAGGGAACATAGAAAGAAGCAAGGATATAAAATAAGAAGAAAAATTGCCAAAGAGAAAACTTAACTCACACGCAGAACCAACAGCTAAATAAAATTCTAGAGCACAGAGAAAACTTAATCAACTGAACAAACCCCTCAAGATAATATGATGACCAGAGGGCAACAGAAAAATACAAACAACTCTGAGAAATTGGAAAACATAGACCAGCCCAATGCACAAAATAAAAACCAGGAAACAATGCAGTACATCAAACAACTAATCAAAGCTATCCAAACAAATATCATGGACCAACTTAAAGAACTGAAGGAAGAGATTAAGGATATAACAAAAACACTGGGAGAACATACTGAAGAAATAGCTAACACACCTAAAAAGGTAAAGGATATGATGGCGAACAAAGACACAACTCAAGAAATGAAAAAGACCCTGGAATCACATGGCAGCAGAATTGAACAGGCAGAGGAAAGAATTAGTGATATGAAAGACAATACAGTTGAAATCAAATAGATTGTAGAAAAGATAGGCAAAAAGATAGAAAAAATCCAGTATGGTCTCAGGGAATTAACCGATAATGAAAGACGCACAAACATATGCATTATCGACATCCCAGAAGGAAAAGAGAAGGGAAAGGGAACAGAAGGAGTGTTGAAGGAAGTTATGGCTGAAAACTTACCAACTCTATTGAGAGAGATGGATATGCAGATCCAGGAAGCGCAGCGCACCCCAAATAGTAAAAATCCCAACATGCCAACTCCAAGACATATACTTGTCAAATTGTCCAACGCTCAAGACAAAAAGAAAATACTCAAGGCAGCAAAAGAAAAGAGAAACATCACATACAAGGGAAGCACAATAAGATTAAGTGCTGATTTCTCAGCTGAAACCATGGAGGCAAGAAGACAGTGGTATGACATAGTCAAAACACTAAAAGAAAAAATCTTCCACCCACGAATCCTCTATCCAGAAAAATCGGCATTCAAAAATGATGGAGTGTTCAAAATATTCACAGATAAACAGCAGTTAAGAGAGTATGTCAAGCAGAAACCAGCACTTCAAGAAATACTAAAGGAATCTCTACAAATTGAAGGGAAAAAACAAAGGAGAGAGAGTTGGAGGAGAGTTTAAAAACACCTGAAAACTCAAAAAGAGAAACAAAAAATATATGACATACATTAACCCAAAGAAAATACGACTGAAGTAAGAAATTCATTACGAGTAATAACACTGAATGTTAATGGATTAAATTCACCAATCAAAGACACATATTGGCAGAATGGATAAGAAAATATGATCCATCTATATGCTGTCTACAAGAAACCCACCTTCGGCCCAGGGATTCAAGGAGGCTGAAAGTGAATGGATGGAAAACCAATTTACAAGCTAAAATTGACAGAAAAGGGCAGGAGTAGCTATTCTAATATCAGACAAAATAGACTTTAAATGTAAAACTATTGTAAGAGACAAAGATGGACACTACATATTAGTAAAAGGAGTAATCTCTCAAGAAGAGAGAACAATCATCAACATTTACGCACCTAATCGAGGTGCCTCAAAATACGCGTGGCAAACTCTGGAAAAACTAAGAGGAGAAATAAAGTCCTCTACAATTATAGCAGGGGACTTCAACACACCACTATCATCATTAGACAGAACATCTAGACAGAGAATCAATAAAGAAACGAAGGCACTCAACAATACATTAGAGGATTTGGACTTAATAGACATATACAGATCACTACACCCAAATACAGTAGGATTTACATTCTTCTCCAGTGCACATGGAACATACTCCAGAATAGACCACATGCTAGGCCACAAAACAACACTCAATGAATTCAGAAAGATTGAGATTATACAAAGTAATTTCTCTGACCACAATGGAATGAAGTTGAAAATCAATGAGCCCAGAGAAACAGGTTAGGCACAAGGATATGGATGTTAAACAACACACTCTTAGACAAACAATGGGTCAAAGAGGAAATTTCAAAAGAAATCAGTAACTACCTTGAAACTAATGAAAACAACAACAAAACATATCAAAACCTATGGGATGCAGTGAAAGCAGTCTTGAGAGGGAAGTTCATAGCCATAAATTCATATATTAAAAAAGAAGAAAGAGCTTAAATTGAAGACCTAACTGCACACTTGGAGGAATTGGAAAAACAACAACAAACTAAACCTAAAGGAAGAAGAAAACAGGAAATAACCAAGATTAGAGCAGAACTAAATGAAATAGAGAATAAGAAAGCACCGGAAACAATAAACAAAACCAAAAGCTGGTTCTTCGAGAATATCAACAAAATTGACAAACCCTTAGCCAGATTAACAAAGAAAAAGAGAGAACAGATGCAAATACATAAAATAAGGAATGAGCAAGGTGATATAACTACTGACCCCACAGAAATAAAGAGTATCATAAGAGGATACTTTGAAAAATTATATGCCAACAAGAATGACAATTTAGAGGAAATGGACAAGTTTCTAGAAACCCACAAACAGCCGACATTGATGAAAGAAGCAATAGATGAACTCAACAGCCCAATTACAAGTAAAGAGATAGACTCAGTCATTAAAAACCTCCCAACTGGAAGATGGCGTTGGTGTAGGAGGGCGCACACTGCAAGTTCCCAGAGCAAGGCGGATTGGGGACGGGTTCCTGCCCGGGGGTCTGTGCTGTGCACGCGTGGAGTGAGAGGCTTGGGACATCTATTTGCGCGGATCGGCGGCGTGGACCGAACGGTGGAGATTCGTGAGTTTGAGGCTGCCGGTGGAGGTTGGCACAGGCGGCTTTGCCCCACGGTTACGGAAAAAAATAATAAAACGGCCATTTGGAGCCGTGGGCGGGGCGAAAAAAAGTTTTTTTTTCTGGGGAGCTGGCTGCCTGGCGCCCCTTGGACCTTGTGTGAACAGAGCAAACGAGCTAGTCAGCACCCGGTGAACCGGAGAGGGGATTTTGGTCGGGGAACGGAGCTGAGTTCCCTAGCCACCCAGGGATAAGACCCGGGCCGCTGCGGAGCCAGGAGGAAGGGACACTTCCCAAAAAAGGGAGGGCTCGGTTGGAAGACAGGGAAGGGTATTTTATATTTTTAGACATCGATCTGGCTGCCTGCACCGCCCCATAGCTTTGGGGAGCAGATAAGCCGACCTGAAGTAGCATTAGGCTGAGAGCAGACGCGAATCTGCACTCAAACTGATTTACTGAGCAGCCCGGTGACGCTAGAGCTCGGTGCCAGAAGGGGCGGAATCCGCCGTCTTTAGCACTCCTCACTGACTAACATCAGAGCTTCAGCTAACCTGGGGAGTCCGGAAAGTGGGACGTGCTTGATTAATTTCCACGGGCCCAGCTAGGGTCCCTTCCGTAAGAGGGTTGGTCTAGAAGAGGAATTTTTTGGGTCCTTCATTTGGCTTAAAAAAAAAAAAAAAAGTGAGGTCACCTCAACAAATGGAAAATAAATTCTTTTTAATTTAGTTTAATAGCTAAAAGCTGCTTCAGGATCTGCATATAGAACCCTGTGGGGAAATTCATTGATAAACACAAGTAGGCAGAAAGGATCCACGTGGACCCTAGGGGAATCATTGACCCCCCTTAGCTCTGTTTGACTGCTTGCCTGGGTGGATCTTTGGTTTCTCTCTGTTACTTTCTGGTCTATTGCTATTATTCCCATTTTCCTCCCCCCTTCCTTTTTCCTTTTATTTTATTTTTTAAATAGGTGCTGCCAGCTGGTAGCTTATTTGCTGGGCTTCTTATTCAGTAATTTCCCACTCGCTGTATATATTGACTCTGTATTACAAACTATCGCTTATCCTTCCTGCATGTTTCTGCCTTCTGTTTTCTGTTGTGGCTCTTAGAGACAACATTTTTTCATAGGCCCACATCTTAAGGGTGTCAATTTTTATCCCATCTATTTTGTTTTCTTTTTCTTTTTTCTTTTCTTTTTTTTTTTATTAGTTTTAACTTTTTCCTTTCAGACCTTTATCTACTATTTCTCTACCTCCTCATAATTCTAGCCTTCTAAATCACTATACATATATATTCCTCCATTTGTTTCCCCAGTCCATTGTAGGAACTCCATATTTTTTCCTAGTACTCTACACTGCCTACACAAGTTAAATATTCATCTCATTAAGTCTCATTTTGCACCTCTTCTAACTTTTATCAATATTTCTATTATCCTTCTGCCTTCCTTACATCTTTTGATTCCTCTGGCCCTAACCTTTTGCCTTCAAGCGAACATAGAAAGAAGTAAGGAAAAAAATAAGAAGAAAAACTGCCAAAGAGAAAACTTAACTCACACGCAGAACCAACAGCTAAATAAAATTCTAGAGCATAGAGAAAAGCTAATCAACTGAACAAACCCATCAAGATAATATGATGACCAGAGGGCAACAGAAAAATACAAATGACTCTGAAAAACTGGAAAACATGGAACAGTCCAGTGCACAAAATAAAAACCAGGAAGTAATGCAGTACATCGA
>JAKSZT010054241.1:265176-311801 GCA_026826555.1 Tolypeutes matacus | reverse complement strand
CACAGGGTTCTATATGCAGGTCCTGAAGCAGCTTTTAGCTATTAAACTAAATTAAAAAGAATTTATTTTTCAATTGTTGAGGTGACCTCACTTTTTTTTTTTTTTTTTTTTTTAGCCAAATGCAGGACACAAAATAATTCCTCCTCTAGACCAACCCCCTTACGGAAGGGACCGTAGCTGGGCCCATGGAAATTAATCAAGCACGTCCCACTTTCCGGACTCCCCAGGTTAGCTGAAGCTCTGATGTTAGTCAGTGAGGAGTGCTGAAGACGGCGGATTCCGCCCCTTCTGGCTCCGAGCTCCAGTATCACCGGGCTGCTCTGTAAATCAGTTTGAGTGCAGATTCGCGTCTGCTCTCAGCCTGATGCTGCTTCAGGTCGGCTTATCTGCTCCCCAAAGCTATGGGGCGGTGCAGGCAGCCAGATCGATGTCTAAAAATATAAAATACCCTTCCGTGTCTTCCAACAGAACCCTCCCTTTTTTGGGAAGTGTCCCTTCCTCCTGGCTCCGCAGCGGCCCGGGTCTTATCCCTGGGTGGCTAGGGAAATCAGCTGTGTTCCCGACCAAAATCCCCCCTCCGGTTCACTGGGTGCTGACTAGCTTGTTTGCTGTGTTCACACAAGTCCCAAGGGGCGCCAGGCAGCCAGATCCCCAGAAAATAAAACTTTTTCACCCCGCCCACGGCTCCAAATGGCCGTTTTACTTTTTTTTCCCTAACCGTGGTGCTCAGCCGCCTGTGCCAACCTCCACCGGCAGCCTCAAAACTCACGAATCTCCACTGTTTGGTCCACGCCGCCGATCCGCACAGATAGATGTCCCAAGCTTCTCACTCCACGCGTGCACAGCACAGACCCCCGGGCAGGACCCCGTCCCCAATCCGCCTTGCTCTGGGAGCTTGCAGTGTGCGCCCTCCTACACCAACGCCATCTTGCCGCCTCCCCTTTTTTTCTTTTTCTTCTATCAATGACCTTTAAGGGTCTGCATAGTCTCCAAAAGCCTCCATGGCCTGCATGGATTCCACAGGCTCCATGGACTCCATATGCTCAACAGGTTACATGCATGTGCACAGGTTCCACAGGCTGTATGGACTACAGAGATTCCATGGTCCCCACATGTTCAATAGGCTCCATGGGTATACACCGTCTCAACAGATTCCATGGACTTCACAGGCTCTGTGGGTTCCATTGTCCCCATGAGCTCCAGTGGCTCCACAGGCTCCACATGTTCTGCAGGCCAGCACAATTACCACAGACCTCCATGGACTTCACCTTCTCCCCAGGCCTTCAGGGATACCATGGTCTCCACAGGTTCTTCAGGCCTCCTCAGTCTCCACATGCATCCACGGATTTCACAGCCTCCATTGGTTCCATCAGCTCCATGGGTTCCAAAGGCTTCTATACTCTCAGAGACTTCACAGTCTCCCTGCACTTCCCGGGACTGCAGAGGATCCACAGGCCTCCTTGTGTTCCATAGTCTCCTTGGGCTCTTTGGTCTCCATGGTTTCCAGAATCTCCACCAGTTCCACAGAGTCCATGGCCTTAACAGTTTACACAGGCACCACTAGCCTACAGAGCCTCCACAGTCTCCATGGAATCTATGGTCTTCACAGGCAGCACATGCTACACAAGTGTCAATGGCGTCCAGCAGCCTGCATAGGCTCCACAGGCCTCCACGGCTGCCCGGACTCCACCATCTCTATGGGATCCAAGTGCTCCACAGGCTCCATAGTTATACAAAAGCTCCACATGCTCCACAGGCTCCATGGGAATGTACAGACTCCACAGGCTCCATGGACACCAAAGGCTCTACAGACTCCATATCCTTCATGTGCTCCACAGGCTCCATACGCTCACACAGGCTTCCTGGCCTCCATGAGATATGCAGGCTCTGCAGGCACCAAAGGTTCCATGGGTTTTATGGGCTCCGTGAGCTCCAGGGGCTCCACAGGCTCCTCATGTTCCACAGGCCTGCACAGTTGCGATAGGCTCCATCAGGTCTATAGGCCTCTACAGGCTACACGTGACCCAGAGGATTCATGGGTATGCAGTCTCCACAAGATCCACGACTGCACACATTCTCTAGGTTCCACATGCTCCACATGCTCCAAGGCTACATGGGCGTGCACATGCTGAATGGTCTTCAAAGGCTTCAAAGGCTCAACATGCTCCAAGGGAGTCTGGAGGCTCCACAGGCTTCGTGGAGAATGCATGCTCCATGGGCTCCGTGATCTCCAAGGTCTCCATGGCATTTATGTGGCTTCAGAGTCCCCAGATTCTCCCTAGTTTCCACAGTTTCTTTGAGCTTGCACAGGCTTAATAGAATCCCTGGCTCAAAATTGGCTCTGATGACTCCACAGGCCTCCACATGATTCTCGGATTCTTTTGACTCTTCAGTCTCCACGGGCTTCATGGGCCTACATAAACTCCATTGGCTCCACAGTTTCCACATTCCTCCATGGCCTCAATATACTCTGCCTGTACAATGACCCTGCACATGCTCCATGGCCTGCATGAGATATGCAGGCTCTGGAGGCTACCGTGGCTCCATGGGTTCCATGGGCTCCATGAGCTCCAGTTTATGCACAGCCTGCACATTTTCTGGGGGCATGCCTAGTTGCCTTAGGCTCCATGGGGTCTATAGAACTTTACAGGCTACTCAGGACTCCATTGGCTCCACAGGCTCACCAGCCCTGCAAAGTTACCATGGGCTCCACAGGGCCCCTGTGACTGCACAGTCTCCACAGGCCTCCCCAGTTTTCACAGCTTCATTGGGCTTCATCAGCTCCATGGTATCCATGGTCCTTTATATTCTCACAGTCTTCACAGTCTCTCTGTCCTTCATGGGACTGCAAAAACTCCAAAGTCCTCCATGGGCTCCCTTGTCAACATAGGCTACAGTCCTATATGACTCCATGGTCTCCACCAGTTACATTGGCTCCAAATAATCCACGGGCTCTATGGACTGTACAGTCTCCTCAAGCCTCAATGGGCACCGCAGTCTCCACAGGCTCAACAGGCTCCATGGGCTCCACAAGTGTCAAAGGGCTACATGCCCTTAACAGGCTCCACATACTCTGTAGTGTCCTTGGAGTCCAAACATCAACAGGTTTCATGGGCCCCATGGGCTTGACGAGCTCCACAGGATCAACAGGCTTGTATAGGCTCCACAAGCTCCCTGGGTCTGCACAGGCTTCAAGGGTTCCATGGGCTTTGTGAACTCCATGTTCTTGACAAACTTCTTGGGCTCGATGGCCTCAACCTCCTGCACAGGCCTGCACAGTCTCCACAGCCCTCTATAGACTTCATGGGCTCCACAGGCTCCACAGTTTGGCCTCGGCTAAATGAGTTACCCAGGCTCCATAGGCTTCATGGGATTCCACAGTCCCCAAAGTGCCCACTGTCTCCACAGGCCTCTACAGCCTCCATACCCTCAATGGAATCTATGGTCTCCACAGGCAGCACATAATCCACAGGTGCCAATGACCTCTAGCACATGCCTCCATGAAGTGCACGGACCCCACAGACTCCTCGGGGTCCACGTTCTCCACAAGCTTCATGAGTATACAAATGCTCCACAGACTCCACCGACCCCACAGCTTCTATGGGCTCAACAGGCTGCATGTACTTCACAGCCTCCCTGGGCCTGCATAAGCAGCATGTTCTCCAATGGCTTCAATGTCTCAACAGGATCCATGGCCATAAAGACGCTCCAAAGATCTCAAGGGTTAATGCATGCCCATGGGGTCCATGATGTCCAAGGCCTCCATGACCTCCATGTGGCTTCACTGTCTCCAGAGTCTCCCCAGTTTCCACAGGCTCCATTAACCTGCACAAGCCTCAAAGGCTCCATGGGCCACAATGGGATCCACAAACTCCACAGTGGTCCACATAATCCTCAGTTTCTACAGACTTTACAGCCTCCATAGTTTTCATGGGGCTCCACAGGCTCCAAAGACCGCACAGGCTCCTCTGGCCTACACAACCTCCAGAATCTCCATGGAATCTATGGTCTGTACAGGTAGCACATGCTCCACAGGTGTCAATGGCCTCTAGGGGCCTGCATAGGATCCAAAGGCTTTTTCAGGCAGTACTGTCTCCACAGGCTCCATGGGCTCCATGTGCTCCACACTCTTCATTGATATGCACAGGCTGAATACGTTCCACAGACTCCACAGGCTCCGTGGGCTCCACTTTCTCCACAGGTTCCAAGGGCCTGTACAGGCTACATGGTCTACAAGGGCTTCAAAGACTCAACAGGCTCTGTGGGGGTGCAGAGGCAGCAAAGGCCTTCATGGGCTCCCCTGGTTCCCCAGTACTGAACAGACACTATGTACTCCACAGTGTCCTTAGGACGGCACAGGCTCCACAGACCTCCACGGGTTTCACAGTCTCCATGATCTATATCAGTTCATGCATTCCACAGTCCTCTTCAATCTCATGACATCAAAATGTCCCTGTACATCATGGGCCTGCACAGTCTACAAAGATCTGTTTGGCCTCCATAATCTCCACAAACTACACCAGCCCCATGGATTCCATGGGATTCCTAGGTTGCGCAGGTTCCACTGGCCTACACAGCATTCACGAGCTCCATGGACTCTATGGGCTCCACGTGCTCCGTGGACTCTACTGTCCTTGATGACTCATTGGGTTCCACCAGCTCCATCGGCTCCATGGAACCCACATGCTCTAATGCATGTACAGGCTCCACAATCTGCAATGGGTGCCACAGTCTCCACTGGCTCAACAGGCTTCATGGGCTCCACAGGTGTCAATGGGCTACATGCTCTTAATAGGCTCCACATTCTCTGTAGTGTCCTTGGGCTACATATCTCAACAGGCTCTATGGGCCCCATGGGGTTTATGTGATCAAAGGGATCCAAAGTCTTGTACAAGCTCCACAAGATCTCTGGGCCTGCAGAGGCTTAAAGGAATTACATGGTTTTGAAAGATGACATGGGCTCCATGGCCTCAACCACGTCCACAGCCCTGCAGAAACTCTACAGGCATCTACAGTCTTCATGGGCTCCACAGGCTTCTAGGTCTGCTTAGGCTCCATGGGTTACACAAGGTCCACAAGGTTCTTGGGCATTCAGAGTCTCCAAAGGCCCCACAGGCTCCACTGGCCTACATAGCCACCACAGCCTCCATGAAATCCATGACCTGAACAGTCAGCATATGCTCCACAGGAGTCAATGGACTCTAGGGGACTGCATAGTGTCCAAAGGTTTACAGGGTCTTCATTGACTCCATAGGCTCCATGGGCTCCACGAGTTCCACAGGCTCCATGAGTATGCACAGTCTGCACAGTCTCCACAGACTTCACAGGCTCCCTGTCTTTCATGGGACTGCACAGGCTTGACAGTTGTCCTTTGACTCCATAGTCTCCATGTGCTCCTCATTCTCCACGGCCTCCACACGTGCCACCAGCTCCACAGACTCCATGGGCTTCACAGCGTGCACAGGTTCCACTAGCTTACACAGCATCCATGAGCTCCATGGGCTCCATGAACTCCAAGGACTCCATGGGCTCTGCAATCTTTACGACTCCATGGCCTCCACCAGCCCCATCGTCTCCACAAAATCTACAGGCTCTAAAGACTGTAATGGTTCCACAGGCCTCTTGGGCACCCTAGACTCCACAGGATCAACAGGCCCCATGGTCTGCACAGGCTGCATTGTCTCCAAGGGCTTCAAATGCTGAACAGGTTCCATGGGCACCAGAGTCTCCACAGGACTCCAGGGGCAATGCAAGCTCCATGGGCTCCATGACCACCAAGGCCTCCATGGCATCCATTGGCTTCACAATTTCCAGAGGCTTCCCAGTCTCCTCAGGCTCCATGAGCCTGCACAGGCCTCAGAGGCTCCATGGCCCAAAATGGGCTCCACAAACTCCACAGGCCTCCACATGATCCTCGGCTTCTTCAGACTCTACTGCCTCCACAGTCTTCATGCACCTACATTACCTCCATGGGCTCAACAGTATCCAAATTCCTCCGTGGCCTCAACAGGCCCTGCCAGCACCATTAGCCTGCACAGTCTACATGGCCTCCATGAGATATACAGACTCTTCAGACTCCACAGTCTCCATGGGTTCCATGGCCTCCATGAACTCCAGTTCCTACACAGGTTCCATTTGTTCTGCTGGCAGCACAGTTGCCATAGGATCCAAGGGCCTTCACAGGCTCCACAGACCTCCATTGTCTCCACAGGCTCCCCAGGCCTGCAAGGCTCCATTGGCCTAATAGAGTTTCACAGCATCAAGGGGCTCGATCCACTCCGTGGGTTCCACAGACCTCTATATTCTCACAGAGTTCACAGTATCCCTCTCCTTTATGGGACTGCACAGACTCCACAGGCTTTCTTGGCATCCACAGTCTCCATGGGCTCCTCTGTCTCTATGGCTTCCAGAACTCCAACAGCTACCTGGACACCATGGGCTTTACAGGTTGCACAGGTTCTATTGTCATACACAGCATCCACGTTCTCCATTGGTTCCATGGGCTCCTTTGGCTCCATGGGCTTTACAGTCCTTTATGAGTCCATGGGATCCACCAGCTCCATCAGCTCCACAGAATCCACAGGCTGTAAGGCCTGTACAGGCTCCACAGGCCTCAATGGGTAGTGCTGTCTCCACCGGCTCAACAGGCTCCATGGGTTCCAAAGATATCAATGAGCTACATGGACTTAATGTGCTCACATTCTCTGTAGTGTCCTTGTGCTCCACACCTAAACAGGCCTCATAGGCCACATGGGCTCGATGAACTCCACAGGATCCCCAGGCCTATACAGGCGCCACAAGCTCCCTGGGGCTACACAGGCTTCAAGGGCTCCACAGGCTTTGTGAACTCCATGGTCTTAACAGATTTCATGGTCTCCATGACCTCAATGACCTCTACAGGACGGCACAGTCTCCAGAGCCTTCTACAGTCTCCATGGGCTCCCTGGTCTCCACTGGTCTACATAGTCTCCATGGATTACACAGGCTCCACAGGCTTCATGGGCCACCCCAGGCTCCAAAGGCCCCTCAGGCTCTACTAGCCTACACAGCCTCCGCAGTCTCCATGGAATCTATGATCTCCACAGGCAACACATGCTCCACAGGTATCAATGGCCTGTAAGGGACTGCATAGGCTTCAAAGTCCTCCATGGCCTGCATGGTTCCACAGGCTCCATGGACTCCATGTTCTCAACAGGATACATGTATATGCACAGTCTCCACAAGCTCCAAGGACTGCACAGGCTCCATGGGTTCCACGTGCTCCACAGGCTCCATGGGTATGCACAGGCTCAACAGAGTCCACGGACTCCACAGGCTCCATGGGTTCTATTGGCTCCAAGAGCTCCAGTGGCTGCACAGGCTCCAAAGCTTCCTCAGGCCAGCACAATTGCCATAGGCTCCATTGGGTCTATAGTCCTGTACAGTCTCCACATGCCTCCATGGATTTCACAATCTCCATGGATTCCATCAGCTCCATGGGTTCCACAAGCCTCAATATTCTCACAAATTTCACAATATCCCTGTCATTCACGGAACTGCACAGGATCCACAGACCTCCTTGGACTCCATAGTCTCCATGGGCTCCTTGGTCTCCATGGCTTCCAGAAACTCCACCAGCTCGATGGACTCCATATCTTTAACAGTTTGCACAGGCTCCATTAGCCTACAGAGCCACCACAATCATCATGAAATCTATGGTCTTCACATGCAGCACATGCTGCACATGTGTCAATGGACTATAGGAGCCTGCATAGACTCCACAGTCCTCCACGGGCTGCACGGACACCATAGGCTCCATGGGCTCCACAAGCTCCACAATCTCCACGGATATACACAGTCTCCACTGACTCCATGGTAATGCAGTCTCCACAGACTACACAGGCTCCATGGGCTCCATGTATTCCACAGGCTTAATGGGTATGCATCAGCTCCACAGTCTTCACAGGGTACATGGAACTGCAAAGTCTCCACAGGCCTCCATGCATTCCAAAGTCTACACAGGCTCCATAGGCACCACAGGCTCCATGCACCTGCAGAATCTCCACAGACTTCCACATTCTCCACTAGCTTCCCAGGCTCTACAAGCTCCATGGATACCACCCTTTACAAAGGTTTCCAGAGCTCCACAGGCCTCACAGGTTCCAGTCTCCACAGGCTCCATGGCCTTTAGGGGCTCCATGGCCTTCATAGCCAGAACATGCTCCACTGGTTCCACAAGCTCCTCAGGCATTCTTGGGGTCCAAGTGTTCTACAGGCTTCCACAGGTTCCTCAGGCTTCAAAGTCTCCAAGGACATCTACCAGCTCCACAGGAATCCATGAGCTTCACAAGCTCCACAGCTCCACAAGTCTCCATGGGATCCACACACCCATTGGTCTTCTCAGGCTCCATGGGTTCCATTAGCTCCAGAGAATTCAACAGGTTCACAGACCCCATGGGTTCCACATGCACTCCTGATGTCCACAATATCCACAGGCATCATGGCTCCACAGGCTGCTTGGGTATGAAAAGTCTCCATACCCTCCATGGACTCATAGTCAGCACAGATTCCACTGGCCTGCACAGGATCCACAGGTCTCCATTGACTCCACAGGCATTATTGTCTCAAAAGTCTCCACATTTTCCAAGGTCCTGTAAAGTCACGACAGTTTTCATAGACTAAACCGGCCTTCTTGGTTTCCACAAGTTCCAAAGCCTCCACCATCTCCCCAGCCCTGCACATGCTCCATTGTTTCCATGTGGTCTACAGGACTGCAACTGCAAAAGCTCCACAGGCTCCCCAAACTCCAGAGGTTCCATGAGCTGCACAGGCCCCACAGGCTCCATGGCACAAAATGGGCTCCACAGACTCCACATGCCTCCAAATATTCCTAAGCCTCCTCAGCCTCCACAGCCTCCTCAGGCTCCCTGGGCCTACATAACCTCCATGGGCTCCAGAGGCTCCATATACCTCCATGAGCTGAACAGATGCTGCAAGCACTATGAGCCTGCACAAACTCCATGACCTCCATGAGATATACAGGCTCTGAAGTCTCCACAGTCTCCATGGGTTCCATGGGCACCATGAGCTCCTGTGCCTCCACAGGCTACACCTGTTCCACAGGCCTGTGCAGGTGCCATGGGCTCCATGGGTTTTATAGGCCTGCACAGGCTCCACAGGCCTCCATAGGCTCCATAGACTCCCCAGGCCTGTGGAGGCACCAAGGGCTCCACAAGTTCCTCAGGCCTGCACAGTCTCCACAGGCCTCCACTGATTTCACAGCTTCCATGGACCACATCATCTCCATGGGTTCCACAGACCTGTATATTCTCAGAAACTTCACAGCCTCTCTGCACTACACGAGCCTGCTTTGGCTCCACAGGCCTCCTTGGACTCCATAGTCTACATGCGCTCCTCAGTCTCCATGGCCTCCACAAGCTCCACCAGCTCCACGGACTCCATGGGTTTCACAGGTTGCACAAGTTCCACTGGCCTGGAGAGCATCCAAGAGCTCCATGAGCTCCATTGGATAAACAGCCTCCATGGACTCTACAGTCTTCTATGACACCCTTGGGCTACACCACCTCCATTTTGTCCACAGGTTCCATGGGTTCATGCACCTGTACAGGCTCTACAAGTCTCAGTGGGCTCCACAGTATGCACAGACTTTACAGGCTACATGGGCTCCACACAATTCCATGGGCTACAAGTACTCCACAGACTCCAGATACTCTGTAGTTTCCTTGGGTTCCATACCTCAACAGGCTCCATGGACCCATGGGTTCAACGAACTCCATAGGATCCACAGGCCTGTACAGGCTCTTCAGGCTCGCTGGGCCTGTACAGTCTCAATGGATTCCACAGACTTCACAGGCTCCATGGGCTCCACACCTACTCAGGACTCCATGGAATAAATGATCTCTATTGGCTTCATGGCCTCCATGGGCTCCATTGCTCCACAGGCTCCATGGGTATTCACAGGCTACACACGCTCCACAGGCTCCACAGGCTCCACAGGCTCCACAGGATCCCCAGTCTCCATAGGTTACATGTTCCTGCACAAGCTCCACAGGCTCCTTGAGATCAAAATGCTCCACATGCTTCATTGGTCTGCACAGGATCCACAGGGCTACAAAGCTGCCATGGGCTCCATGGGCTCCATGTGCTTGACAGGCCTCCACATCCTCTAAAACCTCAACAGCCTCCACTGACTCAATGGAAATACAATCCTCCATATGCTACATCAGCACCATGGGCCTGCACAGGATGCACAGTCTCAAAGGGCTCCATCACTTAACAGGCTCGATGGGACCCAGTGGCTCCATGAGCTCCACAGGCTACACAGACCTCAACTGGCTTCAGAGGCTCCATTGCCTCCACGGCAACATAGCACTCGGCTTCATGGTATGCATGGACTTCACAGGCTCCATGCATTCCAAAATTTCCACAGGATCCATAAGCACCCCAAGCTCATATGTACCTGCAAAGACAACACAGGCTTCCACAGGCTTCTGAAACTCCACATTATCCACAAGCTCCATGGACTCCATAGATTACAGAGTTTCCAAGGGCTTTTCTCTAATGCTCAGTGAAAGCAATTTGAACTTCAGTTTAGAGAACCAGTAAAGAAGCTTGTTTCATTGGCTGATTTGCACGTGTTTTTCACTTACAATCAACTCCAAGACACTGCTTTCACCTAACTGTGTGAATGCAGGAGATATTTAAAGTTTGGGAGGTAAGTAAGATACTTGTTTTTTTGTCTGCTATGCACTTACTTTCACTCACAATCAATGTCAAAACACTTCTTTTATCTAATACTATGACAATGTAGTGCTTTCTTCAATTGTCAAACCTAAGCAGAATACTCATTTCATTGGTACGCATGCACTTGCTTGGAGTTACAATCAACTTCAAAATCCTGGTTTTAACTTACACTCTGTTTATCCAGGAGGTTCTTCAGGTTTGTAAAGTATAAAAGATAATTGTTTCGCTGGTTGCTATGTACTTGCTCTCACTCACAACGTCAAAACCCTTCTTTTACCTAATGCTCTGACAATGCAGAAGTTCTTCACTTTTGTAAAGTAAATAAGATACTTCATTCCTAGGCTGCTATGCCTTTGTTTTCACTTAACAACCACTGTCAAAACACCACTTTTACCTAACACCATGCCAATGCAGTAGTTTCTTCACTTTTGAAATCTAATTGAGATTTGTGTTTCATTTGCTGCTTTGCATGGATTTTCCTTTACAATCACCTTGAAAACATTGATTTCACCAAATACTCTGTGAATGCAGGAGGAACTTCATCTGTCAAAAGTAAGCAAGATACTTTTTTCCAGGATACTATATACTTGCTTTCACTCAGAATGTCAAAATCCTGCTTATACCTAATGCTTTGCCAATGCAGATTCTTCACTTTTATAAAGTAAATAAGATTCTTCTTTCCTTGGCTGCTATGCACTTGTTTACACTTACAAACACTGTCAAAATTCTGCTATTTCTAAGTCAATGGTGCAGTAACTTTTGAAATTAATTGAGTTTCTCACTTCTTTTACTGCTAAGCATGTGTTTTCTCTTACAATCAACTTCAAAGCACTGCTTTTCCCTAACACTCAGTGAATGTATTCAGTTCTTCAGTTTAGAGAAACAGTATAGAAACTTGGTTCATTGGCTGCTTGCACCTGTTTTCACTTACAATCAACTTCAAGGTACTGGCGTCACCTAACTCTCTGTGAATGCAGGAGGTACTTCATGATTGAAATATAAGTAAGATACTTGTTTGTTTGGCTGCTATGCAGTTGTTTACCTCACAATCAGTGTCAAAGCACTGGTTTTACTTAATGCGATGCCAATGCATTGGTTTTTCAGGTTTCAAAACTAAGCAGAATACTCATTTCATTGGCAGCTATGCACCTGGTTGGAATTACAATCAACTCCAAAATCTTTGTTTAACCTAAAGCTCTGTGAATCCTGGATGTTCTTCATGTTTTTATAGTATGAAAGATAATTGTTACCTTGTCTGCTATGTCCTTGTTTGCACTTACAACAAAGGTTAAACACTGTTTTTTCTATGTTAATTCTGCAGTTTCTTCACTTTTGAAATGTATGCAAAATTCTAGTTTCTTTTGCAACTGTGCATGTGTTTTCACTTACACTCAACTTCAAAGCACTGCTTTTCACTATGACTCGGTGAATGCTGTTATTTCTTCAGTTTAGAGAACCAATAAATAAACTTCTTTCATAAGCTCCTTTGCATGTGTCTCACTTACAATGAACTTCAAGACACTGGTTTCACCTAACTCTCTGTGAAAGCAGGAGGTACTTCATCTTTGAAAGGTAAGTAAGATACTTATTTCCCTTGCTGCTAGGCACTTGCTTTCATTCACAATGTCAAAACCCTGCTTTCACCTAATGCTCTACAAATGCAGAGGTATTCATATTTATAAAGCAAACAAGATACTACTTTCCTTCGCTGCTATGCTCTTGTTTTCACTTACAACCAATATCAAAACACTACTTTTAATATACCAATGCTTTAGTTCCTTCAAGTTTGAAATATATGTACAATTCTAGTTTTTCTGCTGCAATGCACATGTTTTCACTTACAATAAACTTCAAAACATTGCTTTTCAGAGTGCTCAGTCGATTCTTGAGTTTAGAAAACCAATAAAGAAACTTGTGTCATTCTCTGCTTTGCAAGTGTTTATACTTACAATCAACTTCAAGACTCTGGTTTCACCTAAGTCTCTGAGAATGCAGGAGGTACTTAAATTTGGAAAGGTAAGTAAGATACTTGTTTGTTTCACTGGTGTGCATTTGCTTTCACTCACAATCAGTGTCAAACACGGCTTTTTCCTAATGCTATTCCAATGCTGTTGTTCCTCCAGTTTTAAAAACTAAGCAAGGTACTCATTTTATTGGCAGCTCTGCACTTACTTGGAGTTACAATCACCACCAAAACCCATTTTTTAAGATAAAGCTCTGTGAATCCAGTATCTTCTTCACGATTCTAAAGTAAGAAAGATCATTGTTTCATTGCCTGCTATGCCCTTGTCTTCACTTAAAACCAATGCAAAAACACCGCTTATACCTAACACTATGCCAATGAAGTAGTCTCTTCGCTTTTGAAATCTCAGTAATTGTGTTTAATTTCCTGCTATGCATGTGTTTTCACTTACATTCACCTCCAAAACACTGGTTTTACCTAAAATTCTGTGAATGTAGGAGGTACTTCATCTTTCATTGGTAAGTAAGATACATGTTTCTGTGACTACTATGCACTTTCTTTCACTCACAATGTCAAAATTCTCCTTTTATATAATGCTCTGCCACAGCAGAGGTTCTACACTTCTGAAAAATATATAAGATACTTTTCTTGGCTGATATGCACTTGTTTTTTCACAATGCTTTTTCTATGCCAATGGTGCAGTTACTTTACTTTTGAAATCTAAGTAAGATTTTTGTTTCTTTTGCTGCTATGCACATGTTTTCACTTACAATCAACATCAAATCACTGCTTTTCCCTAACGCTCAGTGAATGTAGTCCATTCTTCATTTTAGAGAACCAATAAAGAAACTTGTTTCATTTGCTGCTTTGCACGTGTTTTCACTTACAATCAACTTCAAGACACTGGTTTCACCTAACACTCTGTGAATGCATGAGGTACATCAAGTTTGAAAGGAAAGAAAGATATTTGTTTGTTTGGCTGCTATGCACTTGCTTTCACTCACAATCAATCTCAAAACAATGCCTTTATCTAATGTTATGCCAATGCAGTGTTTTTTTCAGGTTTCAAAACTAAGCAGGATATTCATTTCATTGACAGCTATGCCCTTGCTTAAGTTACAATGAAGTTCAAAATCTTTGTTTTAAAATAAATCTCTGTGAATCCAGGAGTTTCTTCACGTTTTTAATGTAAGAAAGATACTTGTTTCCTTGGCTGCTATGCCCTTGTTTTCACTTACAACCAAAGTCAAAATGATGCTTTTACTTAATGCTATGCCAAATCAGTAGTTTCATCACTTTTTAAATCTAGGTAAAATTTGTGTTTCGTTTGCTGCTGTGCATGTGTTTTCACTAACAATCAACTTCAAACCACTGGTTTTACCTAACACCCTGTGAGTGCAGGAGTTACTTCATGTTTGAAAGGTAAGGAAGATAGTTGTTTCCATGGCTGCTATGCAATTACTTTCATTCACAATGTCAAACCCTGCTTTTACCAAATGCTCTGCCAATGCAGAAATTCTTCACTTTTGTAAAGTAAATAATATATTTCTTTATTTGGCTGCTTTGCACTTGTTTTCACATACAACCAATGTCAAAACATTACTTTTCTATGCCAATGCAGCAGTGTCTTCACTTTGCAATCTAAGGAATTTTCTAGTTTCTTTTGCTTCTATGCACGGTTTTCACTTACAATGAAATTCAAAGCACTGTTTTTCCCTAATGCTCAGTGAATGAAGTTGGTTTTTCAGTTTAAAGAGCCAATAAAGAAACTCATTTCATTGGCTGCTTTGCACATGAATTTACTTACAACCAATATCAAAACACTGCTTTTTCTATGCCAATGAGGCAATTTCTTCCCTTTTGAAATCTAAGTAAGATTTTAGTTTCCTTTGCTACTATGTATGTGTTGTCATTTACAATCAGCTTCAAAGCACTGCATTTCCCTGATGCTCAGTGAATGCAGGAAGAACTTCTAGTTGGAAAGGAAAGTAATATACTAGTTAGTTTGGCTGCTGTTCACTTGCTTTCTCTCACAATCAACATCAAAACACTTCTTTTACTTAATGCTATGCCAATGCATTGGTTTTTCAGTTTTCAAACCTAAGGAGGATACTCATTTCATTGACAGCTATGCTATTCTTGGAGTTACAATCAACTTCAAAATCCTGGTTTTAAACTAAAGATCTGTGAATTCCGGAAGTTCTTTACGTTTGCAAAGTAAGCAACATACTAGTTTCCTTGGCTGCTATGACTTTGTTTTCACTTACCACCAATATCAAAACACCGCTTTTACCTAACGTTATGCAAATGCAGTAGTTTCTTCACTTTTGAAAATAATTAAGTTTTGCGTTTCATTTGATACTATTCATATATTTTCACTTATCATCACCTTCAAAACACTGGTTTTACCTAACACTGTGAATGCAGGAGGTACTTCAACATTGAAAGGTAAGTAAGATACTTGTTTCCTTGGATATTATGCAGTTGCTTTCACTCACAATGTCAAAACCCTGCTTTTACCTAACACTATGCCAATGCAGAGGATTTTCACTTTTGTAAAGTAAATAAGATACTTATTTCCTTGTCAGCTATGCACTTGTTTTCACTTACAACCAATATCAAAACATTCCTTTTTCTATGCCAATGCTGCAGTTTCTTCACTTTTGAAATCTAAGCAAGATTCTAGTTTCTTTTGCTGGTATGTACGTGTTTTAATGTACAATGAACTTGAAGACACTGCTTTCACCTAAATCTCTGTGAATACAGGATGTACTTCAAGTTTGAAAGGAAAGTAATTTACTTCTTAGTGAGGCTGCTATGCACTTGCTTTCACTCACATTCAATGTCAAAACACTGCTTTTATCTAATGCTATGCAAATACATTGGTTTCTTCTGTTTGCAAAATTAAGTAGGATACTCATTTCTTTGGAAGCTTTGCACTTGTTTGAGTTACAACCAACTTCAAAATCCTCGTTTTAACCTACAGCTCTGTGGATCCAGGAGTTTCTTCACATTTGTAAAATAGGAAAGATACTTGTTTCCTTGATTGCTTTTCCCTTGTTTTCACTTACCACCAATGTCAAAACACCACTTTTACCTAGCACTATGCCAATGCTGTAGTTTCTTCACTTTTGGAATCTAAGGAAGATTTGTGTTTCATTTGCTGCTATGCATGTTGTTTCACTTACGATCACCTTGAAAACACTGGTTTTACCTAGCACTCTGTGAATGCTGGAGGTACATCATCTTGGAAAGGTAAGCAAGTTACTTGTTTCCCTGGCTGCTATGCACTTGCTTCCACTCACAATTTCAGAACCCTGCTTTTACCTGCTGCTATGCCAATGCAGAGGTTCTTCACTTTTGTAAAGTAAATAATATCCTTCTTTCCTTGACTGCTATGTACTTCTTTTCACTTACAACCACTGTCAAAACACTGCTTTTTCTATGCCAATGCTGCAGTGCCTTCACTTTTGAAATCAAAGTAACTTTCTACTTTCTTTGTCTGCTAAGCACGTGTTTTCACTTAAAATCAACTTAAAAGCACTGCTTTTCGGAGTGCTCGGGGATTGCAGTCATTTCTTCAGTTCAGAAAGCCAATAAAGCAACTTGTTTCATTTTCTGCTTTGCAAGTGTTTTCACTTACAATCAACTCCAGGACTCTGGTTTCACCTAACTCTCCGAGAATGCAGGAGGTTCTTCAGATTTGAATGGTAAGTAAGATACTTGTTTGCTTGGCTGCTATGCACTTGCTTTCACTCATGATCAATGTCAAAACACTGCTTTTACGTAATGCTATGCCAATGCTATGGTTTCTGCAGTTTTAAAAGCTAAGCAAGATACTCATTTTATTGGCAGTTAGACACTTGGTTGGGGTTACAGTCACCTTAAAAACCCAGGTTTTAATCTAAAGCTATGTGAATCCAGGATCTTCTTCACGTATGTAAAGCAGTAAAGATACTTGTTTCCTTACCTGCTATGCCATTGTTTTCATTAAAAGATGTTAAAACACTGCTTTTACCTGATGCTAAGCCAATGACGTAGGTCCTTCACTTTACAAATCTACATAAGATTTGTGTTTAATTTGCTGCTATGCATGTGTTTTCACTTACAGTCACATTCAAAACTGGTTTACCTAACACTCTGTGAATACTTTAGGTACTTCAGCTTTGAAAGTTAAGTAAGATCCTGGTTTCCCTGGTTGCTGTGCACTAGATTTCACTCACAACGTCAAAAGCCTGCTTTTACTTAATGCTATGCCAATGCAGTGGTTTATTTAGTTTTAAATTCTAAGCAGGATACTCATTTCATTGGCAGCTATGCACTTCCTTGAGTTACAATCAACTTCAAATTCCTGGTTTTAACCAAAATTTCTGTGAATCCTGAAGGTTCTTCATGTTTGTAAAGTAAGAAAGATACTTGTTTCCTGGGCTGCTCTGCCCTTGTTTTAACTAAAAACCAATGTCAAAACACCGTTTTTACCTGATGTTATGCCAAGGTGGTAGTTTCTTCAATTGTGAAATCTCATTTAGATTTGTGTTTCATTTGCTGCTATGCATTTGTTTTCACTTACATTCACCTCCAAAACACTGGTTTTACCTAAAACTCTGAATGCAGGAGGTACTTCATTTTTGATAGGGAAGTAAGATACTTGTTTCCCTGACTACAATGCACTTCCTTTCACTCACAATGTCAAAACCCTTCTTTTACCTAAAGCACTGCCAATGCAGAGGTTTTTCACTTTTGTAAAGTAAATAAGATACTTCTTTGTTGGCTGGTATGCATTTGTTTTAATTTACAACCAATGTCAAAACACTGCCTTTTCTATGCCAACGCTGCAGTTTCTTCACTCTTGACATGTACGTAAGTTTCTAGTTTCTTTTGTTGCTATGCATGTCTTTTCAGTTAAAATCAACATCAAAGCACTGCTGTTCCCTAACAGTGCATGCTGTTGTTTTTTCAGTTAATACAACCAATAAAATACTTGTTTCATTGGCTGCATTGCATGTATATTCACTTTCAATCAACTTCAAGGCACTGATTTCACCTAACTGTCTGTGAATGCATGAAGTACTTCAAGTTTGAAAAGTAAGAAATATGCTAATTTGTTTGGCTGCTGGGGCAGTTTGATGTAATTATGAATTCCAAAAATATAATTGAATCATGCTTGTAAACTGATCTGTTAATCTGGGCATGATTAGGTTAGAATTAGGGTGTTGAGCCCCACCCCTTGTTGGGTGGGTAATTGAATATAAGAGGCAAGGCAAAGGCAAGTTGAAACAGTCTTTTGAGAAGCAGTTTTGATTTGAAAGAAAGCCCCAGGGGAAGAGAAGCAAGCTGTTCACCTAATCATCTACAGCTGACCTTGTGGAGGAAACAGGAGCTAAGCCCAGAGAGAAACGCAGCCCTGGGAAGAGAGGAACCCCAGAAGCCTGAACCCTGGTAAACGCCAGCAGCTGTCTTGCTGTAACACGTGGCAATAGACTGCGGTGAGAGAAGAAACTTAATGCTTTATGGCCTGGTATCTGTGGACGTCTACCCCAAATAAATACCCTTTATAAAAACCAACCCATTTTTGATATTTCACATTAGCACCCCTTTGGCTGACTAATACAGAATTTGGTACCGAGGAGTGGGGAAGTGCTTTTGTAATTACCAAAATGTTGGAACAGTTTTATAAATGGATACGGGGTATTTTTTGGAGGGATTGTGAAATGATTGATGGAAAAGGCCTAGATTACTTTGAAGAAACTGTTGATAGCTATATGGATGCTAAAGAGTTTTTTTATGATGCCTTCAAAGTAAATGACGAAACTATTATTGGAAACTGGAGGAAAGGTGATCCATGTTTTAAAGTTGCAGAGAACTTAACAACATTAACTCCTAGTGTTATATGGAAGACAGAATTTAAAAATGGCGAACCAGAGCTTTTAGCTGAAGAACTTTCCAAGGTAAACTCGGAGAATGTGGCTTGGCTTCTCATTGCAGCTTATAGCAAAATACTAGATGAGCGAAATACACTAAGGACTGAACTTTTGTGCCCAAAGAAAACAGAAACTGATTCTGGAACTTCCAAGTTTGTGGAAATAAAATTCCCAGATGAAAATGCCCTATTTGAAGACTTTACAATACTTGGAACTCGTAACTCAGAATTGAAGATGCAGTTATCTAGGAAAGACTTGTGGAAAGTCTTACTGTGTGATGGCTTGAACCCCTGCTTTCTGCATGCTAAACCAACAAAGTTTTTGAGAGAGCTGTATGAACAAAACCACTGTCAGCTTGGACAAAAGCGGACATGGAGAGGAGAGATTGAAGGAGAATCAGCTTTAAAAAAAAACCGTGGAAGCAGAGATCTGGACTTAAGACATCTCCTTGGGCCAAGAGAGGAACCCCACCCATGTGTACAGAGAGGGTGAGTTTTCCACAGCAGTTGAAGAAGGTGGATGTCCCCACCCAATTTTCAGGAAGAGTTTTGCCACCCCAGGGTGCAGAGAGGTTGGAGCACATTCCTCAAAGATTAGGGCGGTTAACGTCAACACCCCATTGGTCTGAGAGGGGTGTACCTGTCCCCCATAGATTAAAAAAAGCCAGGTGGTCAACCCATTGCCTTAAGAGGGTTGAGCCTGTATGTCAAAGGTTAGGGAAGTCCAGGTGGTCAACTCGTAGCTCTGAGAGGGTTGAGCCTGTATGCCAAAAGTTAGGGGGAAATGCTGTCTTCATCCCACTGAACCAGGGGGGCTAAGACTCTAACCCAAAGATTGGGTAAGGTGTGGCAATTACCCCAATAACTTTGGAGGGTGAGGTCTGAAGCTTGGTCCACATCCAGATGATTTATGAGGGTGTAACCAAGAAAATGGCCATTGGGTAAGCCTATGGAAAGGGTGGATTCCCATGTGGTCCCAAGGAGAAGAAACCATCATCTTAAAAATGACTGTTAGACTTTGAAATCAAATGGAGGATGCCCTGCAAGTTTACTGAACTGTAGAGGATCCATGACTCATGTTTAACATCCCAATTTCTCCTTATAATATTGAAAATGTTTATCTTTTTTCTTTCCATTTGTGTATTGGAAGCAGTTAAATGGTTTTGTAGGATTTAGAGGTCTATAGCAGATGGTACTTTGCCTGAAGACAAACTGTATTTCTTTAAAATGATTTTGATATGATTTTGTACTTGGATTGTTACTGATTTAAGTTTTTTTAAATATTGTAATGTATTTTTGGAATTCAGAGGGTGGAATGTGGCAGTTTGATGTAATTATGAATTCCAAAAATATAATTGAATCATGCTTGTAAACTGATCTGTTAATCTGGGCATGATTAGGTTAGGATTAGGGCGTTGAGCCTCAGCCCTTGGTGGGTGGGGAATTGAATATAAAAGGCAATGCAAAGGAAAGTTGAAGCAGTCTTTTGAGAAGCAGTTTTGATCGGAAAGAAGGCCCCAGGGGAAGAAAAGCAAGCCGTTCGCCTAATTGTCTACAGCTGACCTTGTGGAGGAAACAGGAGCTAAGCC
Organism: Tolypeutes matacus; assembly: GCA_026826555.1. Lineage (NCBI taxonomy): Eukaryota > Metazoa > Chordata > Mammalia > Cingulata > Chlamyphoridae > Tolypeutes > Tolypeutes matacus. Next base: position 291,586 of record JAKSZT010054241.1, on the reverse strand, counting down.
CAGAGAGAAACCCAGCCCCGGGAAGAGAGGAACCCCAGAAGCCTTAACACTGGCAAATGCCAGCAGCTGTCTTGTTCTAACATGTGGCAATGGACTGTGGTGAAAGAAGAAACTTAATGCTTTATGGTCTGGTATCTGTGGACCTCTACCCCAAATAAATACCCTTTATAAATACCAACCCATTTTTGGTATTTCACATCAGCACCCCTTTGGCTGACTAATACAGCTGCTGTGCACTTGCTTTCACTCACAATCAATATCAATACAGTGCTTTTACCTAACACTATGCCAATGCAGTGGTTTCTTCAGTTTTCAAAACTAAGCAGTACACTACTTTCATTGGCAGCTACGCCCTTCCTTGGAATTACAGCTCCATGGGCCTGCAGAGGTTCCCCAGGCCTCAACAGACAATGCATGATAAATGGCTCCATGGACTTCAAGGCCTCCATAGCATCCATGTGCCTGCACAGGCTCCACAGGCTTCCCATTTTCATAGGCTCCATGAAGCTGCACAGGTCCCACAGACTCCATGGCCCAAAATGGGCTCCACAGATTCCACAGACCTCCACATGATCCTCAGCCTCATCAGCCACCACAGCCTCCACAGTTCCATTTGCCGACATAACCTCCATGTGCTCCATGGGCACCAATTCCTCCAAGATTTTAACAGATGATTTAGTACCATGAGCCTGCACATTCTCCATGTCCTACATGACACAAACAAGCTGTGCAGTCTCTACAGACTCCACTGGTTCCAATGGCTCCATGAGCTCCTGTGGCTCCATGGGCTCCACATGTTCCACAGGCTTGCACAGGTGCCAGGCCAAGGAAGAAAGTGTATTACATGGAGTTCATGGAGTTTATGTAGACCCATGAAGCCTGTGGAGGCTGTAGAGTCTGATGAAGTTGAGGATGTTGTGGAGAACTGTGCGGTCTGTGGTGCCCATTTTGACCATGGAGACTGAGATACCTGTGCAGGCTCATGAAGCATGTGGAGACTGTGGAGACACTGGAGAGTTTGAAGCCACATGGATGCCATTGAGGGCTTGGAGGTGATAGATCTTATGGAGCATGCATTGTCGCTGGAAGCCTGGGGATCCTCTGCATGCTCATGGGGCCTGTTGAGCCTTGAAAGTGCTTGGAGACCATGCAACCTGTGCCAACCCATGGAACCTGTGGAGTCTCTGAAGTGTATAGAACCTGTGGGGTCAGTGGAGCCTATGGAGCCTATGTATACCCATAGAGCCTGTGGAACACGTGTAGCCTTTGAAGCCCATGGAGCCTGCAGAGACCTATAGACACCATGGAGCCTATGGCAACTGTGCAGGCCTGTAGACCAAATGGAGCCTGTGGAGCCACTGGAGGTGAAGGAGCCCATGAAACCCATGGAGTCTGTGGAGCCTGTAGAGGCTCTATATCTCATGGAGGCAATGGAGATTATGTACACACATGGTTCTGGCAGAGACTGTTTAGGCCGTGGAGGCATATGGATCTTGTGGAACCCATGGAGGTTATATAGGCCCAAGAAGCCTGTGGAGGCTGTAGAGTCTGAAGAAGCTGAGGATCATGTGGATGCCTGTGCAGCTCATGGGGCCAATTTTGGGGAGGGAGGCTCTGAGGGATGCGGAGGCTCATGGAGCCTAAGAAACCTCAGAGTTTTTGGAAACTGTGAAGCCACATGGATGCCATGGAGGCCTTGGAGGTCATGGAGCCCATGGAACATGCATTGCCCCTGGAATCCTGTGGAGCCTCTGCACGCCCATGGTGCCTGCCTGTTGATCCTTTGAAGCCCTTTGATGCCAAGCAGCCTGTTTAGGCCCATGGAGCCAGTGGAGCACGTGGAGCCAGTGGAGGATGTAGAGCCTTTGGAGTTAGAGGAACTTGTGGATCCTGTGCAAACACATGGAGCCTGTGTATTATGTGGAGCCCATGGAGTATGTGGAGTCTGAACAGCACAAGGAAGACTTTGAAGCCTATCAGGAGCCAACAGGCCATTCACACATGTGGAGTTTTGGTGCATGTGGAGACCACAGAATCATTGAAGATTGTAGGCTCTGTACTCCAGCAGATCCTGTAGAGCATTTGGAAACTTTGGAGGCCCATGAAGCTCCTGGAGAGTGTGGAACATATGGAACATATGCAGACCGATAGAGCCCGTGGAGCCCATGGAGACTTTAGAGGCCTGTGGAGCATGTGAAATCCTGTGGAGGTGGTTGAGTCCTTAGAGCAAATTAAGTCTGTCAAGACCATGGAGTTCACAAAACCGGTGGAATCCTTGATGCTTGTGCATCACCAGGGAGCTTGCGGAGCCTGTACAAGACTGTAGATCCTGTGGAGCTCGTTGAGACCATGGAGTCCATGGAGCCTGTTGAGTTATGGTGCCCAAGGACAGTGCAGGGTATGTGGAGTCTGTTAAGTACACCCGTTGACACCAGTGGAGCCCATGGAGCATAATGAGCCTGTGTAGACTGTGGTGCACATTGAGCCCTATGGTGCTTTTACAGTGCTTAGAGATGATGGGTTCTCTGGAGGTAATGGAGCTGGTGGAGGCCATGGAGCCGTAAAGGACTGTAGAGCCCCTGGAGCCTGTGGAGCCTGTAGATGCTTATAGACCCCATGGAGTCTATAGCAACTGTGCAGACCTGTGGAACCACTGTAGCTCATGGAGCCCATGGAACCCATGGAGCTTGTGGAGCCTGTAGAGCATGTATATCTCATTTAGGCCATGGAGCCTGTGCAGGCTCTCGGTGGTGGCAGAATCAATTGAGGTCATGGAGGATTGTGGATCCCAGGGAGTCCATGGAGGTTATGAAAGGCCATGAAGCTTGTGGAAGTGGTAGGGTCTGAAGAAGCTTAGTACCATGTGGAGGTCTGTGGAGTCGGTGAAGCCCATTTTGGGCCATGGAGACTGTGAGGCTTGTGAAGGCTCATGGAGCCTCAGGAACCTGGGGAGTTTCTGGAAAGTGTTAAGCCACATGGATGCCAAGGAGGCCTTGGATATCATGATGCACATGGAGCATTCAATGCTCCTGTGGAAACTCTGCAGGCCAATGGAGCCTACTGAGCATTTGAAGCCCTTCAATTCCATGCAGCCTGTGCAGGTCCATGGGGCCTGTGGAGCACATAGTACCAATAGATCCTCAGGAGCCCGTGGAGACTTTGGAGCGTGGACATACACATGGAGCCTGTGGAGCATGTTGAGACCAAAGAGCCCATGGTGCCCATGGAAACTGTAGACGCCTGTGGAGCCTGTAATGTCCTGTGGAGCTGTTGAGGCCATGGAGACCATAAAGTCTGTCAAGACTATGTAGTTGACAAAGCCCTAGGATTCCTTGAAGCCTCAGCAGTCCCAGGAAGATAGTTTACCCTGTACAGGCCTGTGGATCCTGTGGAGCTCGTCAAACCCATGGGTCCTAAGGAGACTTTTGATATATGGGCTCCAAGGACAGTACAGAGAAAGGGGAACATATTAAGGCCATGTAGTCCATTGACATCTGTGAAGCCCATACAGCCTATTTAGCCTTTGGATTCTGTGGCACCCATTGAGGCCTGTGGACCCTATAGATCCTGTGGATTATGTGGAGCCAATGGAGATTGCGGAGCCCATGGAGTCATAAAGGACTGTCAAGCCCCTGGAGCCCATGGAGATCAGGGAGCCCATGGAACCCATGGATACTTTGCAGGTCAGTGGAAACTGTGCAATTTGTGATGCTCATGGAGTCCGTGGTGCTGGTGGAGTTTTTGGACGCCATGGAGAGTGGTGAGCCCATGGAGATTCTGGAGCCCAAAGAGGCCTGTGGAGCCTGTCCATTCCCATGAATTTCAGGGAGACTGTGAATTCTGTGATTATATAGGCTTGAGGAACCCATGGAGGTAATGGAGCACATGGAGGCTGAGAAATCCGTGGAGACCTCTGGAGTCTGTGCAGGCCTGAGGACCCAGTGGTGCCCATGGTACTTCTGCAGCCTGGGGAGCCTGTGGAGCCAAGGGAGTCCTGTGGAGCCTGTACCAGCTGACAGACCTCATGGAGCCTAAGGCAACTGTGCAGGCCTTTGCAACATGTGGATCCTGTGGAGCCACTGGAGCTCAGGGAGCCCATGGAACAGATGGAGAGTCTGGAACCAGCAGAGCCTTTATATCTGATGGAAGTCATGGAGCCTGTACAGGTTCATGCTGCTGGTAAGGCCTGTTGAGGCCATGTAGGAATGTGTATCCCTTCAAGCCCATTGAGGTTATGTAGGCCCATGAAGACTGTGGAGGCTGTAGACTCTGAGGAACCTGAGGATCATGTTGATGCCTGCAGAGTCAGTGCGGCCCATTTTGGACCAGGGAGGCTATCGAGACTGCACAAGCTCGTGGAGCCTGAGGAAACTTGGAAGCTTCTGGAAACTGTGAAGCCACATGGATGCCATGGTAGCCTTGGAGTTGATGGAGCCCATGGAGCATGCATTGCCCCTGGAGTCCTGTGGAGCATCTGTAAGCCCATGGAGCCTGTTGATCCTTTGAAGCCCTTGGAGGTCTTACAGCCTGTGCAGACCCATGGAGCCTGTGGAGCCCATGGAGCCTGTGAAGCCTGTGGAGTCTGTGCAGCTCACGGAGGCCTTTGAAGCCTATCAGGACCCTAGAGACCATTCACACATGTGGAGCTTTTGCTGCCTGTGGAGACCATAGAATGCATGGCGAATGGAGGCTCTGTAGGCCAGTGGTGCCAATGTGGCATTTGGAGCCTGTTGAGGCACATGAAGCCCTTGGAGCCTGTGGAACGTATGCAACATATGCAGACCTGTGTAGCCCTTGGAGCCCACAGAGTCTGTAGAGGCCTGTGGAGCATGTGAAATCCTGTGGCACTGGTTGAGGCCTTGGAATCCATGAAGTCCTTCCAGACCATGGAGTTCACAAAGCCGGTGGAGCCCTTGATGCTTGTGAAACCCCAAGGGGCTTGCAGAGCCTGTAAAGGCCTGTGGTTACTCGAGAGATCATAGAGCCCATGGAGCCCATTGAGCTGGTTGAGTTATGGCACCCACAGACAGTACAGAGCATGTTGAGCCTGATAAGTACATGTAGCCCAATGACACCTGTGCCACCCATGGAGCCTATTGAACCTGTGGAGGCTGCAGTGCCCATTGAGGCCTGTAGATCTTGAACAGGCCATATAGTCAGTGGATTCCGTGGAGCCGATGGAGCTGGTGGAGCTCATGGAGCCATAAAAGACTGTAGAGCCCCTGGAAATTGTGGAGTCTAAGGAGGAGCCCATGGAAATTGTTGAGTCTAAGGAGGCTGCTGGAGCCTTTGCAGTCCCATCAAGGTCAGGGAGACTGTGAATTCTGTGGGAATACATAGGCCTGCAGAATCCATGGAGCTGATGGACACATGGAGACTATGAAACATTTGGAGGCCTGTGGAGCCTGTGAAGCCCTCAGGACCCTGTGGTGTCAATGGTAACTCTGCAGGGCTTGGGAACCTATAGAGCCATTATAGGCGTGTGGAGCCTCTAAAGCCTTTTAGACCCCATGGAGCCTAGGGCAACTGTGCAGTCATGTGAAACATGTGGATCCTGTGGAGCCCCTGGAGATCATGGAGACCATGGATCACATGGAGCCTGCGGAGCCTGGAGAGCCTGTATATTTGTAGATACAGTGGAGCCTGTAGAGAATGTGGAGTCAGTGGAGCCTGTGGAGCCTGTGCATACCCATGGAGCCTGTGAAGCAGGAGGAGTCAATGGGGACTGTGGAGTCCATGGAGCCTCTGGAGCCTGTAAATAACCATGGAGCCTGCAAAGCATGTGGAGCCCATCGATGCTGTGGAGTCCTTTAAGCCAGTGGAGCCTGTGTATACCCATCTAGCCGTTGGAGCACGTGGAGTCCATGGAGGTTATGGATTCCGTGAAGCCTGTGGAGGCTTATGGAGCCTATGCAGACACCTAGAATTCATTGACAGTCGTGGAGCTTATGCTGCCTGTGGAGCCCATAGATTCCATGAAATCTGTGGAGGCTTTATAAGCCAGTGGTGACTGTGAGGCTTTTGGAGACTGTGCAGACCCATGAAGCCTGCAGAACGAGGAGCCAATGGGGATTGTGGAGCCCAAGGGGACCTGTGGAGTCTGTGCAGCCCATGGAAGCCTTAAGAGCCTATTAGACCCTAGAGGCCATTCACACATGTGGAGGTTTTGCTGCCTGTGAAGACCATAGAATCCATGGAGACTAGAGTCTCTGTAGGCCAGTGGAAACTGTTGGGCATTTGGAGCCTTTGGAGTCCCATGAACCCCCTGGAGACTGTGGAACCCATGAAACCTATGCAGACCTGTGGAGCCCCTGGAGCACATGGAGACTGTAGAGGCCTGTGGAGCATGTGAAAGCCTGTGGATCTGGTTGAGGTTTTGGAGCCCATGAAGTCTGTCAAGTCCATTGAGTTCACAAAGTCCGTTTAGCCCTTGATTCTTGTGCAGGACCTGGGAGCTTGTGGAGCCTTTACAGGCCTGGGGATCCTGTGGAGTTTGTCCAGCCCATGGAGCCCATATAGCTTTTTGCACTATGGAGCCCAAGTACAGTATAGAGAATGTGGAGCATGTTAAGTACATGTAGCCCATTGACACCTGTGGATCCCATGGTGCATACTGCACCTGTGGAGATTGCAGTGCGCATTGAGGACATTGGAGCCTGTAGAGGCCTTAGAGCCAGTGGATTCTGAGGATACTATGGAGCTGGTGGAGGCCATGGAGCTGTAAAGGACTGTAGAGCCACTGGAGTTCATGGAGCCCAAGAGCCCTTGGGGCTCATGGATGCTGTATAGGCCAGTGGAACCTGTGCAAACTGTGAAGCCCATGGACTGGGGAGCTGCTAGGTTTGTGGAAGCTATGAAGCCCGAGGAGCCCATGGATACTGTGGAATTCAAGGAGGCATGTAGAGCCTCTGCAGGCCCGTAAAACACAGGGAGTCTGAAATCTATGAGAATATAGAGGCCTGAAGAACCCATGGAACTAATGGAATCAATGGAGACTGTGAAATGCATAGAGGCCTCTGGAACCTATGCCAGCCTGAGGACCCTGTGGAGCCCATGGTACCTCTGCAAGCATGGTGAGTCTATGGAACCCATGGAGACCTGTGGAACCTGTAAAGTCTTATATACACCATGGAGCGTACAACAACTGTGCAGACCAGCACAACATGTGGACCTGGTGGAGCCCCTGGAGCTCGTGGAGACCATGGAAATCATGGAGCCTGTGGAGCCAGCAGAGGCTGTATATCTGTAGAGCCCATGGAGCCTGTGGAGCCCAAGCAGCTCATGGCACTCATGGATGCTCTGTAGCAAAGTGGAAACCTATGCAACCTGTGAAGCTTTTGGAGTCCATGGAACTGGTGTAGTTTGTGGAGCCATGGAGATGGAAGAGACCATGGATACTGGAGCTCAAGGAGGCCAGTGGAGCTTGGGCAGCCTGGTGAAGGACAGTGAGTCTCTGAGGATATAGAGTCCTGTAGAACCCATTGAGTTGAGGGTTGCCCATGGAGGCTGTGAAATCGTGCAGGCCTGTGGACCCTGTGCAGTCATGTGAAGTACAGGGAGACTGTGAAGACTGTGAGAATATAAAGGCCTGCGGATCCAATGGAGCTGATAGAGCCCATGTAGACTGTGAAAAGCATGGAGGCCTGTTGAGCCTGTGTCAACCTCAGGACCCTGTGGAGCCCATGTACCTCAGCAGGCCGTGTGAGTTTGTGGAACCCATGGAGGCCTGTGAAACCTTTAAAAGCCAATAGACCCATGGAGCATATGGCAACTGTGCAGGCCTGTGAAACATATACAGCCTGAGGAACCCCTGAAGCTCATGGAGCCATGGAAACATTGAAGTCTGTGGAGCCTGCAGAGACTGTGTATCTGTAGAGCCCATGGAGCCCGTGAAGCCCATGGAGCTCTTGGAGCTCTTGGATGCTCTGTAGGGTAGTGGAACCTGTGCAACCTGGGAAGATCTTGGAGTCCATGGAGGTGTTGGAGTTTGAGGAAGCCATGGAGACTGAGGAGACTATGGACACTGTGGAGCCCAAGGAGGCCAGTGGAGACTGTGCAGTCCTGTGAAGGAGAGGGAGTCTGTGAAGTTTGTAAGAATATAGAGGCCTGAGGAACCCATCGAGGCGATGGATAACATGGAGGCTGTGAAACATGTGGAGGCCTGTGGAGACTGTGCAGACTTGAGGACCCTGTAGAGACCATGTTACCTCTGCAGGCCGAGTTGACTGTGAAGCCCATGGAAGTGTTGAGCCTGTATAGTCATAGAGAACCCATGGAACCTTTGGTAACTGTGCAGCTCTGCTGAACATATGGAGGCTGTAGAGCTTCTGGAGCTCATGGAGTCCCTGGAATCCATGGAGCCTGTGGATCCTGTAGGGGCTGTACATCTCATAGAGGCAATGGAGACTGTGCAAGCTCATGATGCTGGGCGAGCCTGCTGAGGCCATAGAATAATGTGGATGCCATGGAGATCATGGAGTTTATGTAGGCCCATGACGCCTGTGGAGGCTGCAGAGTCTAAAGAAGTTGAGGATGATGTGGAGGCCTCTGGGGTCTTTGGTGCCAATTTTGGGCCACAGAGTCTAAGAGCCCTGTACAGGCTCATGGAGCATGTGAATACTGGGGAAACACTGGAGAGTGTGAAGACACAGGGATGCCATGGAAGCCTTGGAGGTCATAGAGCATAAGGGGCATGCAATGTCCCTGGAGGTCTGGGGAGCCCCTGCATGCTTATGGAGCCTGTTGAGCCTTGAAAGCACTTGGAGACCATGCAGCCTCTGAAGACCCATGGAAACTGTGGAGCCTGTGGAGCCTGTAGAATCTGTGGGATCAGTGGAGCCTGTGTATACCCATGGAGCCTGTGGAGCCTGTAGAGGCTTATAGACCCCATGGAGCCTATAGCAACTGTGCAGGCCTGTGGACCATATGGAACCTGTGGAGCCATTGGAGCTGATGGAGCCCTTGGAACCCATGGAGACTGGAGAGCCTGCAGAGGCTGTATATCTCATGGAGGCAATGGAGACTGTGAAGGCACATGGTGCTGGCTGAGTCTGTTGAGGCCATGGAGGAATATGGATCACGGGGAGCCCATAGGGTAATATAGGACCATGGAGTCTGTAGAGCCTATATCATCTGAAGAAGCTGAGAATTATGTGGAAGGGTGTGGAGTTGGTGGGGCCCATTTTGGGTCAGTGAGGCTGTGAGGGCTGCACAGGATAATGGAACCTGAGGAAACTGGGGAGTTTCTGGAAATTGTGAATCCACATGGATGCCATGGAGGCCTTGGAGGTCATGTAGACCATGGAGCATGCATTGCTTCTGAAGGCCTGTGGAGCCTCTGCACGCCCATGGGGTCTGTGGAGACTTTGATGCCCTTGGAGGCAATGCAGCCTATGTGGCGCCATGGAGCCAGTGGAGGACGTGGAGCCTGTGGTAGCTGTAGAGCCTGTGGAGAGAGAGAAACTTGTGGAAACTGTGCATACCCATGTAGCCTGTGGTGGACAGGGAGCCAATGGAGCTTGAGGAATCCGTGAAGCCCTTGCAGACCTGAGGAGCCTATGCAGGACCCTAGAGGCCATTCACAACTGTGGAGCTTGTGCTGCATGTGGAGACCATAGAATCCATGGAAACTGGAGACTCTGTAGGACGGTACAGCCTGTGGGGCATTTGTAGAATGTGGAGACTCATGAAGCCCTTGGAGCCTGTCTAACCCATGGAGCCTATGCAGACCAGTGGATCCCATGGAGCCCATGGAGACTGGAGAGGCCTGTGGAGTATGTACAAAGCTGTGGAGCTGGTTGAGGCCTTGGATTCCATGAAGTCTGACAAGACCATGGAGTTCACAAAGCCTGTGGAGCCCTTGATGCTTGTGCAGGCCCAGGGAGATTTCAGAGCCTATAGAGGCCTGTGGATACTGTGGATCTCATCGAGCACATTTGGCTCATGGAGGTTGTTGATGTTTTTTTCGCCCCAGGACACTACAGAGAATGTGGAGACAGTTAAGTTCATGTAGCCTATTGACACCTGTGGTCGCATTGAGCCTATTGAGCCTGTGGAGACTGTGGCACCCATTGGGGCCTGTGGAGCCTGTACAGGCCTTAGAGCTGGTGGAATTTGTGGAGCTGATGAAGCTGGTGTAGCCCATTGTGTAATAAATGCTGTAGAGCCCCTGGAGGCCATGGAGCCCATGAAGCCCATTGATCTCATGGATGGTGTGTAGTCCAGGGGAACCTGTGCAACCTGTGAAGCCCATGGACTATGGAGCTGGTTGAGTTTGTGGAAACCAGGGAGACTGAGGAACCCATGGAGACTTTGGAGTCCAAGGAGACAAGTGGAGACTTTGCAGTCCCATGAAGTACAGGGAGACTGTGAAGACTTGGAGAATATAGAGACCTGCAGAACCCATTGAGCTGATAGAGCCCGTGGATGCTCTGAAACCCATGGAGGCCTGTGTAGCCTGGTCAGGCCTCAGGGCCCTGTGGAGTCCATGATATCTCTGCTGGCTGCAGGGTGCCTGTGGAGCACATGGAGGCGTGTTAATCCTCTACAGGCTTATAGACTCCATGGAGCTTGTGGAAACAGTGCAGGCCTGCAGAATATGGGGTTTCTGTGGAGCCCCTGGAACTCATGAAGCCCGTGGAAACAAGGGAGCCTGTGGAGCCTGCAGACTGTATATCTGTAGAGCCCATGGAGCCCGTGAAGCCCATGGAGCCATGGTACTCATGGAAGCTGTGCATGGAAGTGTAGCCTGTGAAGCTCTTGGAGTCCTTGGAGCAGGTGGAGTTGGTGGAAGCCATGGACACCAAGGAAACAAACTACACTATGGAACTCAAGGAGTCCAGTGGAGAATGTGCAGTCTGTTGAAGGACAGGGAGAGTGTGAAGGCTGTGAGAGCTTAGAGCCCCATGGCACCAATGGAGCCAATGGAGACCATGGAGGCTGTGTAACATTTTCAGTGCTGTGGAGATTGTATAGGACTGAGGACACTGTGGAGCCTGTAGGCCTGGGGAGTCTGTGGTGCCCATGGAGCTCTGTGGATTCTGTAGAGGCCTATATACCCCATGGAGACGATTGAAACTGTACAGGCTCATGGATGAAGCAGAGCCTGCTGAGGGCACAGAGGAATGTGGATCCTTTCAAGCCCATGGAGGTCATGTAGACCAATGAAGCCTTTGGAGTCTGTAGATTCTGAGGAAGCTGAGGATCATGAAGAGGACTGTAGTGTCTTAGGAGGCCATTTTTGGCCATGGAGTCTGTGAGGCCTGTGCAAGCTCATGGAGCATGTGGAGACAGGGAGACACTGGAGAGTGTGGAGACACATGGATGCCATGGAGGTCTCGGAGGTCATAGAACTTGTGGAACATGCATTGTCCTGAGAGGCCTGGGGAACGTCTGTAAGCTCATGGAGCCTGATGAGCCATTAAAGACCTTGGAGACCATGCAGTCTGTACAGAACCATGGAGCCTGTGGAGAACGTGTAGCCTCTGGAGTCATGGAGCTGTGGAGCCTGTAGAGGCTTATAGGCCCCATGGAGCCAATGGCAAATTTGCATGTCTGTGGACCATATGGAGCCTGGGGAGCCACTGGAGCTGATGGAACCCATGGAACCAATTGAGCCTGTGGAGACTTGAGAGACATATATCTCATGGAGGAAATGGAGACTGTGCAGGCACATGGGGCTGGCAGAGACTGTTGAGGTTATAGATGAATAAGGATACCAGGGAGCCCATGGAGGTTATATAGGCCCACGAAGCCTGTGGAAGTTGTAGAGTCTGAAGAAGCTGAGAATCATGTGGATGCCTGTGGAGTTGGTGTGGCCTATTTTGGGCCAGGGAGGCTGTAAGGGCTGCACATGCTTATGGAGCCTGATGAAACTGGGGAGCTTCGGGAAATTGTGAAGCCACATGAATGCCATGGAGGCCTTGGATGTCATAGAGCCCATGGAATATGCATTTCCCCTGGAGTCCTGTGGAGCCTCTGCACGCACATGGACCTGGTTGATCCTTTGATGTTCTTGGAGTCCATTCAGGCTGTGGGGGCCCATGGAGCCTGTGGAGCACATGGAGCCTCTGCAAGCTGTAGAGCCCGTGGAGTCAATGGAGCCTGTGGAGGCTGTGCATACCCATGGAGCATGTGGAGCACGTGGAGCCTTGCAGGCTATAGAGCCTATGGAGTCAAAGGAGACTGTGGAGCCTGTGCAAACTCAGAGAGCCTGTGGAGCATGTAGAACCCATGTAGCCTGTGGTGTCTGTGGAGACTTTGGAGCCTGTGCATACCCATGGAGCCCATGGAGCACATTGAGACCATGGAGCCCGTGGAGACTGTAGAGTCCAGTGGAGCCTGGGAAGTCCTGTGGAAGTTTTGAGACCATGGAGACCATGAAGTCTGTCATGACCATGGAGTTCATAAAGCCCAAGGAGTCCTTGAAGCCTGTGCAGGCCCAGGGAAATTGTGTAGCCTCTACAGGCCTATCGATCCTGTGAAGCTCATAGAGCTCATGGGACCCATGGAGCCTATTGAGATATGGACTCCAAGGACACTACAGAGAATGGGGAACATGTTAGGGGAATGTAGCCCAGTGACATCTGTGAAGACCATGGACAGGTTGAGCCTGTGGAGGCTGTGGACATTGAGGGCTGTGGACGCCATACAGGACATTGATCCTGTGGATTATGTGGAGCAGATGGAGCTGGTGGATCCCATAAATTCATTAAGGAACGTAGAGCCCATAGAGCCTGTGAATTTCATGTAGCCCATGGAGTTTGTGGATGTTGTGTAGGCCAGTGGAACTTGTGCAACCTGGGAAGCCCACTGAGTCTGTGGAGCTAGTGGAGTTTGTGGACTCTATGGAGACCAAGAGACCATGGAGAATATGGACCCAAGGAAGACTATGGAGCCTGTGTAGTCCCATGAAGGTCACCAAGACTGTGAAGTTTGTGAGAATATAGAAGCCTGTGGAATCCTTGGAGCTGATGGAGCCAAAGGAGGCTGTGAAACCCATGGTGTCCTATGGAGCTTGTGTATTCCTAAGGACCCTGTGGAGACCATGGTATCTCTGCAGGCCTGGGCAACCTGTGGAGCCCATGGAAGACTGTGGAGCCTGTAGAGTCCTATAGACCTCATAGACCCTATGGCAACTGTGCAGGCCTGCTGAACTTGTGGAGCCTGTGGAGCCAGTTGATCTCACGGAGTCCATGGAACCCATGGAGCGTGTGGAGCTGCAGAGCCTGCATATCTCATGGAGGCCATGGAGCCTGTGCAGGCAGATGGTGCTGGCAGAACCTATTAAGGCCATGGAAGAATGCGGATCCCATGGAGTCAATGGAGGTTATGAAGGCCCATGAAACCTGTGGAGGCTGTAGGGTCTGAAGAAGCTGAGGATAACATTGCTGCCTGGAGTCAGTGGGGTCCATTTTGGGGCAGGGAAGCTGTAAAGCCCATGTAGGCTCGTGGAGCCAATGGAAACCGGGGAACCTCTGGAACCTGAAGCCACATGGATGCCATGGAGGCCTTCAAGTCATGCAGCTTATGGAGCAGGCATTGCCCCTGGAGACCTGTGGAGCCTCTGCACACCCATGGAGACTGTTGATCCTTTGAAGCCCTTGGAGGACATGCAGCCTGTGTGGGCCCATGGAGCCTGTGGATGACATGGATCCTGTGGCCATTGTAGAGCCTGTGGAGAGAGAGGAACTTGTGGATCCTGTGAATAACCATGTAGCCTGTGGAGGATGTGGAGCCCATGGAGCCTGTGGAGTCCGTGCAGTCCTTGGAGGCCTGAGGAGCCTATGCAGGACCCTAGAGGCCATTCACACATGTGGAGCTTTTCCTGCCTGTGGAGACTGTAGAATCCATTGAGACTGTGGAGGCTCTGTAGGACAGTGGAGCATGTGGGGCCTTTGAAGGATGTGGAGGCTCATGAAGCCTTTGGAGCTTGTCTAACTCATGGAGCCTATGCAGACCTGTGGAGCCCGTGGAGCCCATGGAAAATGTAGAGGCTTGTGGAGCATGAGCAAGCATGTGGATCTAGTTGAAGCCTTGGATTACATGAAGTCTGTCAACTCCATGGAGTTCACAAAGCCCATGGAGCCCTTGATGCTTGTGCAATCTTAGGGAGCTGATGGAGCCTGTACAGGCCTGTGGATCCTGTGGATCTCATCGAGTACATGGGGCCCATGGAGCCTATTGAGTTATGGAGCCCAAGGACACCCCAGGGAATGTGGAACTTGTTAAGTACATGTAGCCCGTTGACATCAGTGGAGCCCATGGACCACATTGAGCCTGTGGTTACTGCAGTGCACATTGAGGCCTGTGGAGCCTGTAAAGGCCTTAGACCAGGTGGATTCTGTGGAGCCGATGATGCTGGTGGAGTCCATGGAGCTGTAAAGGACTGTTGAGCCCTTGGAGCTCGTGGCTCCCATAGAGCCCATGGAGCTCATGGATGCTGTATAGGCTAGTGGAACCAGTGCAACCTGTGAAGCCCATGGGCCTGGAGCTGGTGGAGTTTGTGGAAGCCAGGGGGACCGAGGAGCCCATGGAGATTGTGGAATCCAAGGAGGCATGTGGAGCTTTTGCAGTCCCCTGAAGGACAGGGAGACTGTGAATTCTGAAAGAATATAGAGGCCTGCAGAACCCATGGAGCTGATGGATCCCATGGAGGCTGTGAAACGCATGGAGGCCAGGGGAGCCTGTGCCAGCCTCAGGACCAGGTGGAGCCCATGGTACCTCTGTAGGCTTGGGGAGCCTGTGGAGCACAGGGAAGCTTGTGGAGCCTGTATAGGTCTATAGACCCCAAGGAACCTAAAGCAACTGTGCAGGCTGGTGGAATATGTGGAGCTCGTTGAGTCCATGGGTCCCATGTAGCCTGTTGATTTATGGAGCCCAAGGACACTACAGAGAATATGGAGCCTGTTAAGTACACGTGGCCCATTGACACCTGTGGAGCCCATGGAGCATATTGAGCCTGTAGAGACCGCAGTGACCGTTGAGGCCTCTGGAGCCTGTACAGGCCTTAGAGCTGGTATTTTCTGTGGAGCTGAGGGAGCTGGTTGAGCCCGAGGAGCCATAAAGGATTGTACAGTCTCTCGAGCCCGTGGAGCCCATGGAGGCCATGGAACTCGTGGATACTGCGTAGGCCTGTGGAACCCATACAACCTGTGATGCCCATGGTCCATGGAACTGGTGGAGTTTGCACAAGCTAGGGAGACCGAGGAGCCCATGGCCTCTGTGGAATCCAAGGAGGCATATGAAGCCTTTGCAATCCCATGATGGACAAGGAGACTGTGAATTCTCTGATAATATAGAGGCCTGCAGAACCCATGTATCTGATGGAGCCCATGGAGGCTGTGAAACACTTGGATGTCTGTGGAGCCTCTTCAGGCTTCAGGACCGTATGGAGCCTATGGTATCTCTTCAGGGTTGGGCAGCCTGTGGAGCTCATGGAGGCTTGTGGAGCCTCTAAAGTTTTATAGACCTCATGGAGCTTATGGTACCTGTGCAGGCATGTGGAGCATGTGGAGCCTGTGGAGCCACTGGATCTCATGGAATCCATGGAGCATGTGGAGACTGAAGAGACTATATCTTATGGAGGCCATGATGCCTGTGCAGGCTCCTGTTTCTGGCAGAGCCTGTTGAGACCATGGAGGACTGTGGATCCCTTCGAGTCCATGGAGACTCAAAGAACTCCATGGCATCGATGAGTCGTCCAAGTCTCTACAGTATCCCCAGTCTCCACAGGCTCCACGAGGAAGCACAGGCCTGACAGACTCCACGTAACAAAATGGTCTCCACCAACTCCACAGGATTCTACATGATCCTCAGCTTCCTCAAACTCTACAACCTCTACAGGCTTCATATACCTACATAACCTCCAAGTCCTGCGGAACCCATGGAGTTGATGGAGCAAATGGAGGCTGTGAAATCCATCAAGGCTTGTGGAGCTTGTGCAGGCTTGGAAACCCTGTGGAGCTTATGGTACCTCTGCAGGCCTAGGGAGCTGTGGAACCCAGAGAGGCCTGGAGTGCCTGTGCAGTCTTGTAGACCCCATTGAGCCTAAGGCAATTTTGTAGGCCTTCGGATCATGTGGATCCTGTGGAGCCACAGGAGCTCATGGAGACCATGGAACCGATGGAGCCTGTGGAACCAGCAGAGCCTTTATATCTCATGGAGGCCATGCAACCTGTGCAGCCTCTTGGGGTTAGCAGGGCCTTTTGAGGCCGTGGAGGACTGTGGTTCCGTTCAAGCCCATTGAGGTTATGTGGGCCCATGGAGTTGTGGATGCAGAAGAGTCTGAGGAAGACGAGGACCATGTGGAGGTCTGTCAAGAATAAGAAGCCCATTTTAGGCCAAGGAGCCTGTGAGGCCTGTGCTGGCTCATGCAGCCTGTGAAGACTGGGTAGTCTGCAGAGACTATGAAGACATATGGATGCCATGGAAGCCTTGGAGGTCATCAAGCCCACGGAGCATTCACTGCTCCTCGAGACCTGTAAAGCCTCTGCAGGCCCATGCAGCCTCTTGAAGCCCTTCAAGACCATGCAGCCTGTGCGGGCTCCAGTAGCCTGTGGAGGACATGGAGCCTGTGAAAGCTGTAGAACCTTTGGAGTCAATGGAGCCTGTGGAGCCTGTGCACACCCATGGAGCCTATGGAAGATTTGGAACCTATGGAGGCAGTGGAGTCGGTGGAGGCTTTAGAGCCTGTGCATACCCATTGAGCCTGTGGAGCACGTTGAGATCATGGGGCCTGTGGAGCCCATGGTTACTGTCAAGGCCTGTGGAGCCTGTGAAGTCCTGTGGAGGTTTTGAGGCCATGGATACCATGGAGTCTGTACAGTTCACAAAGCCTTAGGATTCCTTGAAGCCTGTGTAGGCCCAGGGAGCTTGTGTAGCCTGTACAGTTCTGTGCATCCTATGGAGCTTGGCGAAACCATGGGGTCCATGAAGCCTGTTGAGGTATGGACCCCAAGGACACTACAGATAATGGGGAAAATGTTAAGGACTTGTAGCCCATTGACATCTGTGGAGCCCATGGAGCCTGTTGAGCCTGTGGAGCCTGTGGCACCCTTTCAGGCCTGTGGACCCTGTACAGGCCATAGATCCTGTGGATTATGTGGATCCAATGAAGATTGTGGAGCCCATGGAGTCATAAATAACTGTTGAGCCCCTAGAGCCCATGAAGATCAGGGAGACAACGGAGCCCATGGATACTCTGTAGGCCAGTGGAACATGTGCAACCTGTGAAGCCCATGGAGTCCATGGAGCTGGTGGAGTTTGTGGAAACCATGGTGATCGGGAGCCCATGGAGATTCAGGAGCCCGGGGAGGCCTGTGGATACTGTGTAGTCCCATGAAGTTCAGGGTGACAATGAATTCTGTGAGTGTATAGAATCTTGTGGGACCCATGGAGCTGATTGAGCCAAAGTAGGCTGTGAAACACGTGGAGGCCTGTGGAACCTGTTCAGATCTGAGGACACTGTGGAGCCCAAGGTACCTCTGCAGGCCTGGGGAGCCTGTGGAACCCAGGGAAACCTGTTGAGTTTGTAGAAGCCTATAGACCCCGTGGAGCCTATGGCAACTCTGCAGGCCTGTGGATCATATGGAGCCAGTGGAGCCACTGGAGATGACAGAGGCCCTGGATACCATGGAGGGCGTGGAGCCTACAGAGGCTGTACATCTCATGGAGGCAATAGAGACGGTGCAAGCTCATGATGCTGGGAGACACTGTTGAGGCCATGGAAGAATGTGGATGCCGTAGACATCAGGGAGTTTATGTAGGTCAATGAAGCCTGTGGATACTGTAGAGTCAAAAGAATTTGAGGATGATGTGGAGGGCTGTGGGGTCAGTGGTGCCAATTTGTGGCCATTGAGCCTGAGAGGCCTGTGCAGGCTCATGGAACATGTGGAGACCTGGAAGACACTGGAGAGTGTGAAGCCACATGGATGCCATTGAGGCCTTGGAGGTGATAGAGCTTATGGAGTATGCATTGTCCCTGGAGGCCTGGGGAGCCTCTGCATGCTCATGGAGCCTTTTAAGCCTTGAAAGCCGTTGGAGATCATGCAGCCTGTGCAGACCCATGGAACCTGTTGAGCCTGTGGAGCCTATAGAAACTGTGGGGTCAGTGGAGCCTGTGGAGTCTGAGTATACCCATGGAGCCTGTGGAACACGTGTAGCCTCGGAGCCCATCGAGTCTGTGAGATCCTGTAGAGGCCTATAGGCCCCATGGAGCCTATGGCAACTGTGCAAGCCTGTGGACCATATGAAATTTGTGGAGCCACTGGAGCTGATGGAAACCATGGAACCCATGGAGCCTGTGGAGCCCGCAGAGGACATGTATCTCATGGTGGCAATGGAGACTGTGCAGGCACATGGTGCTGGCAGAGCTTGTTAAGGTCATAGATGAATATGGATCCTATGGAGCCCATGGAGTTTAGGTAGGCCCAGACTCTATAGCTTGTGGAGGCTATAGAGTCTGAAGAAGCTGACGATCATGTGGATGCATGTGGAGTCAGTGGGGCCCATTTTGCACCAGGGAGGCTGTGAGGCCTGTGTAGGCTAATCGAGCCTATGGAAACTGGGGAGCTACTGGAATCTGAAGCCACATGGATGCCATTGAGACCTTTGAGGTCATGCAGCCTATGGAGCATGCATTGCCCTTGGAGACCTGTGGAGCCTCTGCATGCCCATGTAGCCTGTTGATCCTTTGAAGCCCTTGGAGGACATGCAGCCTGTGTGGGTCCATGGAGCCTATGGATGACGTGGATCCTGTGGCCATTGTAGAGCCTGTGGAGAGAGAAGAACTTGTGGATCCTTTGCATAACCATGTAGCCTGTGAAGGATGTGGAGCCCATGGAGCCTGTGGAGTGCATGCAGCCCTTGGTCACCAGAGGAGCCTATGCAGGACCCTAGAGGCCATTCACACATGTGGAGCTTTTGCTGCCTGTGGAGACTGTAGAATCCACTGAGACTGTGGAGGCTCTGTAGGACAGTGGAGCATGTGGGGCCTTTGAAGGATCTGGAGGCTCATGAAGCCATTGGAGCTTGTCTAACTCATGGAGACTATGCAGACCTGTGGAGCCCGTGGAGCCCATGGAAAATGTAGAGGCTTGCAGAGCATGTGCAAGCCTGTGGAGCTAGTTGAGGCCTTGGATTCCATGAAGTCTGTCAACACCGTGGAGTTCACAAAGCCCGTGGAGCCCTTGATGCTTGTGCAGTCCCAGGGAGTTGGTGGAGCCTGTACATGGCTGTGGATCCTTGGATCTCATCGAGCACATGGGGCCCATGGAGCCTGTTGAGTTATGGAACCCAAGGACACTACAAGGAATGTGGAGCCTGTTAAGTACATGTAGCCTGTTGACAACTGTGGACCCCATAAAGCCTATTGAGCCTGTGGAGACTGTGGTGCCAATTAGGGCCTGTGGAGCCTGTTCATGTCTTAGAGCCAGGGGATTTTGTGGAGCCAATGGAGCTGGTAGAGCCCTTGGAGTCATAAATGCTATAGCGTCCATCGAGATGTGGAGCCCATGAAGCCCATGCAGCTCGTGGATGTTGTGTAGGCCAGGAGAACCTGTGCAAACTGTGAAGCCCATGGACCAAGTAGCTGGTGGATTTTGTGGAAACCAGGGAGACTGAGGAGGCCATGGAGACTTTAAAGAACAAGGATACATGTGTTGCCTTTGCAGTTCCATGAAGGACAAGGAGACTGTGAAGTACTGGAGAATATAGAGGCCTGAGGAACCCGTGGAGCTGATGGAGCACATGGAGGCTGTGAAAGCTGTGGAAGCCTGTGGAACCTGGGTAGGTCTCAAGACCCTTTGGAGTCCATGGTACCTCTGCAGGCCTGGGAGCTTGTGGAGGATCTGGAGGACTGTGAAGCCTCTACAGTCTTTTAGACCCCATGGATCCTATGGCAACTGTGCAGGCCTGTGGAGTAAGTGGATTCTGTGGAGCCCCTGGAGCTCTTGGAGCCCTGGAACCCAGGGAGCCTGTGGAGCCTGCAGAGACTGTATATCTGTATAGCCCATGGATCCTGTGGAGCCCATGGAGCTCATGGAGCTCATGGATGCTGTGTAGGGAAGTGGAACCCGTGAAACCTGTGAAGCTCATGGAGTCTGTGGAGCTGGTAGAGTTTGTGGAAGCCATGGAGACTGAGGAAACAATGGACCCTGTGGAGTCCAAGGAGGCCAGTGGAGCCTGTGCAGTCCATTGAAGGACAGGGAGTGTGTGAAGACTGTGAGAATATAGAGACTCATGGGACCCATGGAGACGATGGAGCCCATGGATGCTGTGTAAACTTTTGAGGACTGTGGAGGCTCTGCAGGCCTGAGGACCCTGTGTAGCCAATTGTAACTCTGCAGGCTTGGTAAGATGGTGGAACGCATGGAGTCCTGTGGAGTCTGTAGAGGCCTATATCTCCATGGAGCCTATTGGAACTGTGCAGGCTTAGGAATCCAACAGAGACTACTGAGGCCATAGAGGAATGTGTATCCCTTCAAGCGCATAGAGGTCATGTAGGTCAATGAAACATTTGGTGCCTGTAGAGTCTGAGGAAGCTGAGGATAATGAGGAGGCCTCTGGTGTCTGTGGAGCCTATTTTGGGCCATGGAAACTGTGAGGCCTGTGCAGGCTCATGGAGCATGTGGAGAATAGGGAGACACTGGTGAGTGTGAAGGCACAAGGATGCCGTTGAGGCCTTGGAGGACATAAAGCTTATGGGGCATGCATTGTCCCTGGAGGCCTGGGAAGCCTCTGTACGCTCATGGAGATTGTTGATTCTTTAAGCCCTTGGAAACCATGCAGCCTGTGCAGAGCCATGGAGACTGTGGAGCACGTGTTGCCTCTGGAGCACATGGAGCCTGTGGAGCCTGTAGTCTTATAGACCCCATGGAG
Source organism: Tolypeutes matacus (assembly GCA_026826555.1). Lineage (NCBI taxonomy): Eukaryota > Metazoa > Chordata > Mammalia > Cingulata > Chlamyphoridae > Tolypeutes > Tolypeutes matacus. The sequence continues at coordinate 270,709 of JAKSZT010054241.1, read as the reverse complement.
CCTATGGCAACTGTGCAGGCCTTTGGACCATATGGAGCCGGTGGAGCCATGGACCTGACGGAGCACATGGAACTCATGGAGCCTGTGGAGCGTGCAGAGGCTGTATATCTCATGGAGGCAATGGAGACTGTGCAGGCACATGGTGTGGCAGAGCCTGTTGAGGCCATGGAGAAATATGGATTCCTTGGAGTCCATGGAGTTTATATAGGCCCTAGAAGCCTGTGGAGGCTGTAGAATCTGAAGAAGCTGAGGATTATGTGGATGCCTGTGCAGTTCATGCAGCCCATTTTGGGCCAGGGAGGCTGTGAGGGCTGTGCAGGCTCATGGAGCCTGAGCAAACTGGGGAGCTTCTGGAAACTGTGAAGCCACATGGATGCCATGGAGGCCTTGGACATCATGGAACCCATGGAGCATTCATTGGCCCTGGAGTCCTGTGGAGCCTCTGAATGCACATGGAGCTGGTTGATCCTTTGAAGCCCTTGGAGGCCATGCAGCCTGTGCGGGCCCATGGAGCCTGTGGAGCACGTGGAGCCTGTGGGGGATGTAGGGCCTCTGGAGTCAACAGAGCCTGAGGGGCATGTGCATAAACCTGGAGCCTGTGGAGCACGTAGAACCCATGGAGCCTATGGAGTCAGTGGAGGTTTTGGGGCCAGTGCATACCCATGGAGCCTGTAAAGTCCGTGGAGACCATGGAGCTTGTGGATCCTGTGTAGGCCAGTGGAAACTGTGCAACCTGTGAAGCCCATGAAGCATGGAGCTGGTGGAGTTTTTGGAAGCCAGGGACACCGAGGAGCCCATGGAGACTTTGGAGTTCAAGGAGGCATGTAGAGCTTTTTCAGTCCTGTGAAGGACAGGGAGTCTTTGAAGTCTGTGGGAATATATAGGCCTGTGGAATTCACGGAGCTGATGGAGCCCAGGGAGGCTGTGAAACCCTTGGAGGTCTGTGGAGCCTGTGCAGGAACCCTATGGAGCCCATGGTTACTCTGCAGGCCTGGGGATCCTGTGGAGCACATGGAGGCCTGCGGAGCCTCTACAGGTTTATAGACCTCATGGAGCTTGTGGCAACTGTGCAGATATGCAGATCATGGTGATCCTGTGGAGCCCCTGGTGTTGTTGGAGCCCATGGAACACATGGAGCGTGTGGAGCCTGCATAGTCTGTATATCTGAAGAGCCAACGGAGCCTGTGGAGTCTTTAGAGACTGTTGAATCATGGGAGACTTTGGAAAGTGCGTATACCCAAGTTGCCTGTGGAGCACATGGATCTGAGGGAGAATGTGGAGCCTGTCGAGCCTGTGGAGACTGTGCATAACCCTGTAGCCTGTGGAGCACATGGAGCCCATCGAGGCTGTGGGGTCCGTTTAGCCCATGAAGCCTGTGCATACCCATGTAGCCTGTGGAGTACATGGAGCCCATGGAGGTTGTGGATTCTGTGAAGCCTGTGGAGGCCTGTGGAACCTATGTAGGCACATAGAGTTCATTGACACTTGTGGAGCATGTGCTTCCTGTGGAGAACATAGATTCCATGGAAACTGTTCAGTCTTTATAGGCCAGTGGAGCCTGTTGGGGCTTTGGAGCCTGTGGAGACCCAGGTAGCTTGTGGAACCAGTACTGTCCTGTGGATCGTGTGGAGCTCATGAGCCCATGGGACCCTTGGAGCCATTTTATATATGGAGCCCAAGACACTACAGACAATATGGAGCTTGTTAAATGAATGTAGCCCCTTGATACCTGTGGACCCCATGGAGCCTGTTGAGCCTGTGGAGGGTGTTGCACCCATTGAGGCCTGTGGAGCCTGTACAGGCCTTAGAGCCTGTGGATTCTGTGGAGCCGATGGAGCTGGTGGAACCCACAGAGTCATAAAGGACTATAAAGCCCATAGAGCACGAGAAGTTCACAGAGCCCATGGAGATCATGGATGTTGTGTAGGCCAGTGGAACCTGTGCGACCTGGGAAGCCCATGGAGTCCATGGTGCTGGTGGAGTTTGTGGAATCTATGGAGACCAAGAGACCATGGAGGCTATGGAGCCAAGGAGGCCTGTGGAGCCTGTGCAGTACAGTGAAGGACAGGGAGACTGTGAAGTTTGTGAGAATAGAGAGGGCTGTGGAATCCTTGGAGCTGGTGGAGCCCATGGAGGCTGTGAAACACGAGGAGGCCTATGGAGGCTGAGTATTCCTGAGGACCCTATGGAGAGCATGGTACATCTGCAGGCCTGGGGAACCAGTGGATCCCATGGAGGCCTGTGGGGCCTGTAGAGTACTATAGACCCCATGGAGCCTATGATAACTGTGCATGCCTGTGAACATGTGGAGCCTGTGGAACCACTGGAGCTCACGGAGCCCATGGAACCCATGGAGGGTTTGGAGACTGAATATCTCATGGAGGTCCTGGAGGCTGTGTAGGCTCATGGTGCTGGCAGAGCCTGTTGAGACGATGGAGGAATGTAGATCCCATGGATCCCATGGAGGGTATGTAGGCCTATGAATCCTATGGAAACTGTAGAGCCCGAAGAAGTTGGGGATCATGTGCAGGACTTTGGAGGTTGTGGAGTCCATTTTGGGCCATGGAGCCTGTGAGGCCTGTGAAGGTTCATGGATCCTGTGGAGACTGGGGAGCCTCTGGAGAATGTGAAGCCAAAAGGATGCCATGGATGCCTTGGAGGTCAAAGAGCCCATAGAGCATGCATTGCCCCTGGAGTCCTGTGGAGCCTCTGCACGCACACAGAGTTTATTGATCCTTTGAAGCCCTTGGACGACATGCAGCCTGTGAGGGCCCATGGAGCCTGTGGAGTCTGTGCAGCCCATGGAATACTTTGGAGCTTATTAGGACCCTAGAGGCCATTTACACATGTGGATCTTTTGTTGCTTGTGGAGACCATAGAATCCATGGAGATGGGAAGATCTGTAGGCCAGTAGAACCTGTGGGGCATTAGGAGCCCCTAGAGGCGCATGAAGCGCTTGGAGCCTGTGGAAACCATGGAACCTATGCAGACCTGTGGAGCCTGTGGAGCCCATGGCGACTGTAGAGGGCTGTGGAGCATGTGAAATACTGGAGATCAGGTTGAGTCCTTGGAGCCCATGAAGTCTGTAAAGACTGTGGAGTTCTCAAAGCCTGTGGAGCGCTTGAAGTTTGTGCATCTGCTGGGAGCTTTTGGAGTCTGTACAGTCCTGTGGATCCTGTGGAGCTCATCGACACCATTGGGCCCTTGGAGCCTCTTGAGGTATGGAGCGCAAGGACACAACAGAGAATGTGGAGCCTGTTAAGTGCATGTAGTGCATTGACTCCTGTGGACCCCATGGAGCATAGTGAGCCTGTGGAGACTGCGGTGCCCATTGAGACCTCTGGAGCCTGTACAGGCCATAGAGATGGTGGATTCAGTGGAGCCAATGGAGCTGGTGGAGCCCATGGAGATGTAAAGGACAGTAGAGCCCATGGAGCCTGTGGAGCCCATGGTACCTCTGCAGGCCTGGGGAGCCTGTGGAGCCCATGGAGGCCTGCGGAGTCTCTAAAGTCTTATAGGACCCATGGAGCCTATGGTAACTGTGGAGGCATGTGGAACATGTGGAGCCTGTGGAGCCACTGGAGCTCATGGATCTCATGGAACCCATGGAGTGTGTGGTGACTGCAGAGCCTGTATATCTCATGGAGTCCATGGAGCCTGTGCTGACTCATGTTTCCAGCAGAGCCTGTTGAGGCCATGAAGGAATATGGATCCCTTTGAGTCCATGGAGGTTATGTAGGCCCATGAAACCTGTGGAGGCTGTAGAGTCTGAGGAAGCTAAGGAACATGTGGAGGCCAGTGGAGTCTGAGGAGCCCATTTTGGACCATGGAGCCTGTGAGGCCTGTGCTGGCTCATGCAGCCTGTGGAGAATGGAGAGGCTGCAGAGTCTCAGAAGCCACATCGATGCCATGGAGGCTTTGGATGTCATGGAGCCCATGGAGCATGCATTGTCCCTGGAAGCCTGTAGAGCCTCTGTTTGACCATGGAGCCTGTTGAACCTTTGAGGCACTTGGAGACCATGCAGCCTGTGCAGGCCCATGGAGCCTGTGGAGCACGTGTAACTTATGGAGCCTGAAGAGTCTGTGGATTAAGTAGAGCTTGTGGAGCCTTTGCATACCAAAGGAGCCTGTGGAGTATGTGGAGCCCATGGAGGCTGTAGATTCAGTGAAGCCCATGAAGGGTGTGGAGCCAAAGAAAGCCCCTTGAAGCCATTGACATCTGTGGAGCATGTGCTGCTGGTGGAGACCATAGATTCCATGGAGACTCTGGAGGCTGTGTAAGGTAGTGGGGCCTGTGGGTCCTTTGGAGTGTGTGGAGGTCCAGGGAGCTTGTGGAGGTTATATATTCACTATCAGTCAACTTCAAAGCACTGCTTTTCTGAGTCCTTGGGGAATGCCGTCATTTCTTCAGTTTAGAAAACCAATAAAGAAACGTGTTTCCTTCTCTGCTTTGTGAGTGTTTTCGCTTACAATCAATTTCAAGACTCTGCTTTCACCATAACTCTCTGAGAATGCAAGAGGTACTTCAATTTTGAAATGTAAGTAAGATACTTGTTATCTTGGCTGCTATGCACTTCCTTTCACTCATGATCAATGTTGAAACACTAATGTTCTGCCAATGCTGTGGTTCCTCCAGTTTTAAAAGCTAAGCAAGGTACTAATTTTATTGGCAGCTATGACTTGCTTGGAGTTACAATCACCTTCAAAACCCGTTTTTTTATCTAAAGCTCTGTGAATCCAATATTCTCTTCACATTTTTTTCTTTTTATTTAACTTTATTTGTACATTTAATAATTGAAAATATAAACAGTTAAAAACTAAAAAGTAAACACAGATGAATAAATATACACATTTCTCAATTAAATGTAATGCATACATATAAAATTTTTTTTGATGAAACTATATGTTACACAATATATTTGGTTCAGAGTAACTCATTCATACACTATTTGTCCTTTTATGTGGCTTGCTTCACTCAACATAATGCCCTCCAGGTCATCCATGTTGCCATATGCTTCATGACTTCCCTTCTTTTACAGCTGCATAATATTCCATCATGTGAATTTACCACAGTTTGTTTATCCATTCATCTGTTGATGGACACCTGGGTTGTTTCCAACTTTTGGCAATGGTGTATAATGTTGTGATGAACATCGGTGTGCAGATGTCTGTTCGTGTCACTGCTCTCAGTTCTTCTGGGTATATACCCGGTAGTGGTATTGCAGGGTAATGTGGCAAGTCTATATTCAACATCTTTGGGAACTGCCAAAGAGTCCTCCATAGTGGTTGTACCATTCTGCATTCCCACCAACAGGGAAGAAGTGTTCCTATCACTCCACATCCTCTCCAACACTTGTAGTTCTGTCTTTTTAATATTGGCCATTCTGATAGGTGTAAAATGATATCTCGTAGTTTTTCTTTTTTTTTTTTATTATGGGTAAAAATCAAAATTCTCACAATACATACAAACATTTGTAAAATGATACATAAATATATATGCATATATGTGTATTTGCTTACAAAAATGTTATTT
>JAKSZT010054241.1:210695-250176 GCA_026826555.1 Tolypeutes matacus | reverse complement strand
ACAAGTATATGTCTTGGAGTTGGCCTGTTGGGATTTATACTATTTGGGGTGTGCTGTGCTTCCTGGATCTGCACATCCATCTCTCTCAATAGAGTTGGGAAGTTTTCAGCCATCACTTCCTTCAACACTCCTTCTGTTCCCTTTCCCTTCTCTTCTCCTTCTGGGATGCCCATAATGCGTATGTTTGGGCGTCTTGCATTATCGGTTAATTCCCTGAGACCATACTGGATTTTTTCTATCTTTTTGTCTATCTTTTCTACAATCTCTTTGATTTCAACTGTATTGTCTTCCATATCACTAATTCTTTCCTCTGCCTGTTCAATTCTGCTGCCATGTGAGTCCAGGGTCTTTTTCATTTCTTGAGTTGTGTCTTTGTTCGCCATCATATCCATTACCTTTTTAGGTGTGTTAGCTATTTCTTCAGTATGTTCTCCCAGTGTCTTCTTTATATCCTTAATCTCTTCCTTCATTTCTTTAAGTTGGTCCATGATATTTGTTTGGATAGCTTTGATTAGTTGTTCAATGTCCTGCATTGCTTCCTGGTTTTTATTTTGTGCACTGGACTGGTCCATGTTTTCCAGTTTCTCAGAGTCATTTGTATTTTTCTGTTGCCCTCTGGTCATCATATTATCTTGATGGGTTTGTTCAGTTGATTACCTTTTCTCTATGATCTAGAATTTTATTTAGCTCTTGGTTCTGCGTGTGAGTTAAGTTTTCTCTTTGGCAGTTTTTCTTCTTATTTTATTTCCTTGCTTCTTTCTATGTTTCCTTGAAGGCAAAAGGTTAGGGCCAGAGGAATCAAAAGATGTAAGGAAGGCAGAAGGATAATAGAAATATTGATAAAAGTTAGAAGAGGGGCAAAGTGAGATTTAATGAGATGAATATTTAACTTGTGTAGGCAGTGTAGAGTACTAGGAAAAAATATGGAGTTCCTATAATGGACTGGGAAAACAAATGGAGGAATATATATATATAGTGATTTCGAAGGCTAGAATTATGAGGAGGGAGAGAAATAGTGGAGAAAGTTCTGAAAGGAAAAAGTTAATACTAATTAAAAAAAAAAGAAAAGAAAAAAGAAGAAGAAGAAAACAAAATAGATGGGATAGAAATTGACACCCTTAAGTTGTGCGCCTATGAAAAAATGTTGTCTCTAAGAGCCACAGCAGAAAACAGAAGGCAGAAACATGCAGGAACGATAAGCGATAGTTTGTAATACAGAATCAATATATACAGCGAGTGGGAAATTACTGAATAAGAAGCCCAGCAAATAAGCGACCAGTTGGCAGCACCTATTTAAAAAATAAATAAAAGGAAAAAGGGAAGGGGGAGGAAAACGGGAATAATAGCAATAGACCAGAAAGGAACAGAGAGAAACCAAAGATCCACACAGGCAAGCAGTCAAACAGAGCTAAGGGGGGTCAATGATTCCCCTAGGGTCCACATGGATCCTTCCTGCCTACTTGTGTTTATCAATGAATTTCCCCACAGGGTTCTATATGCAGGTCCTGAAGCAGCTTTTAGGTATTAAACTAAATTAAAAAGAATTTATTTTTCATTTGGTGAGGTGACCTCACTTTTTTTTTTTTTTTTTTAGCCAAATGCAGGACCCAAAATAATTCCTCTTCTAGACCAACCCCCTTATGGAAGGGACCCTAGCTGGGCCCGTGGAAATTAATCAAGCACATCCCACTTTCCGGACTTCCCAGGTTAGCTGAAACTTTGATGTTAGTCAGTGAGGAGTGCTAAAGATGGCGGATTCCGCCCCTTCTGACGCCGAGCTCCAGCGAACCGGGCTGCTCATTAAATCAGTTTGAGTGCAGATTCGCATCTGCTCTCAGCCTGGTGCTGCTTGAGTTCGGCTTATCTGTTCCCCAAAGCCATGGGGCAGTGCAGGCAGCCAGATCAATGTCTAAAAATATAAAATACCCTTCCCTGTCTTCCACCGGAACCCTCCCTTTTTTGGGAAGTGTCCCTTCCTCCTGGCTCCGCAGCTGCCCGGGTATTATCCCTGGGTGGCTAGGGAAATCAGCTCCGTCCCCCGACCAAAATCCCCCCTCCGGTTCACCGGGTGCTGACTGGCTCGTTTGCTCTGTTCACACAAGGTCCAAGGGGCGCCAGGCAGCCAGCACCCCAGAAAATAAAAGTTTTTTGCCCCACCCGCGGCTCCAAATGGCCGTTTTATTTTTTTTTCCCTAACCGCGGGGCCCAGCCGCCTGTGCCAACCTCCACCGGCAGCCTCAAAACTCACGAATCTCCACCGTTCGGTCCATGCTGCTGGTCCGCGCAGATAGATGTCCCAAGCCTCTCACTCCATGCATTCACAGCACAGACCCCCGGGCAGGACCCCGTCCCCAATCCGCCTTGCTCTGGGAACTTGCAGTGTGTGCCCTCCTACACCAACGCCATCTTGCCACCCTCTTCTCCTACCTTTCAAACTTAAGTACCTCCTGCTTTCACAGAGAGTTGTGAGAAACCAATGCCTTGAAGATGATTTTAAGTGAAAACACTTGCAAAGCAACCAATGAATCCAGTTTCTGTATTGGTTTTTTAAACTGAAGCACTGAATGCATTCACCTAGCATTACAATTAAACAGTATTTTGAAGGTGATTGTAAGTGAAAACATGTACATGGAAGCCAAAGAAAGAAATTTACTGAGATTGTCAAAGTGAAAAACTTGCCACATTGGAAGAGTAAAAGTAGGGTTTTGAACTAGTGGGTGAAAAAAAGTGTATAACAGCCAAACAAATAAGTATCTTACTTAACATTCAAAGCTGAATTTCCTCCTGAATTCACAGTGTGTTAAGTTACAACAGTGTTTTGAAGATGATTTTAAGTGAAAACAAAAACAGGCATAGCAGCAAACAAAACGCTAATCTTACTAAGATTTGACAAGTGAAGAAACTACTGCATTGGCATAGAATTTCATAAAATCCACGTTTATACATTGTAAGTGAATGCAAGAGCATAGCTTCCAAACAAACAACTATCTCACTAACGTTTGAAAGTTGAAGTACATCCTGCATTCACAGTGTGTTTGGTGAAAGCAGTGTTTTGAATATCATTGTAAATGGAAACACACAAAAAGCACCAAATGAACCACAAATCTTTTTCAGAATTGTGAAGTAAAGAAACTAGTGATTTGGAGAAGCATTATGAAAAACCAGAGTGTTGGCATACTGACTGCAAGCGAGTGCATAGCAGCCAAACAATATGTTACTTAACTTTAAAAGTGAATTTCCTCCTGAATTCACAGAGTGTTAGGTAAAACCAGTTTTGAACATGATTTTAAGTGAAAACACAGGCATAGCACCAAAAAAAAAAAAAACCGTCTAAACTTACTTAGATTTGAAAGGTGAAGAAGCTACTGTAGTGGCATAGAATTTGGTAAAATCCGGGTTTTTACACTGTGAGTGAAAGCAAGAGCATAGCAGCCAAACAAACAAGTATCTTACTAACATTTCAAAGGTGAAGTACATCCTGCATTCACAGCGTGTTTGGTGAAAGCAGTGTTTTGAATATCATTGTAAATGAAAACACAGGCAAAGCAGCATATAAAACACAAAACTTATTCAGATTTGTAAAGAAAAGCAACTACAGCATTGGCATAGCATTAGAAAAAAACAGTGTTGGCATGCTGAGTGGACACGAGTGAATAGCAGCCAAACAAACAAGGACCTTACTTAACTTTCAAACTGGAATTACCTCCCTCTTTCACAGAGGGTTATGAGAAACCAGTTCCTTGAAGATGATTTTAAGTGAAAACACTTGCAAAGCAGCCAATGAAACCAGTTTCTACATTGGTTTTCTAAACTGAAGAACTGACTGCATTCATGGAGCATTACAGTTAAGCAGTATTTTGAAGTTGATTGTAAGTGAAAACACATGCATAGAAGCCAAAGGGAGAAACTTACTTAGATTCCCAAAGTGAAGAACCTGCTGCATTGGCATAATAAAAGTAGGGTTTTGACCTATTGGGTGAAAGTTGGTGTATAACAGCCAAGCAAACAAGTATGTTACTTAATGTTCAAAGTTGAATTCCCTCCTGAATTCACAGCGTGTTAGGTTGAACCAGTGTTTTGAAGATGATTTTAAGTGAAAACACTTGCATAGCAGCAAACAAAATGCTAATCTTACTGAGATTTGATAAGTGAAGAAACTACTGCGTTGGCATAGAATTTCATAAAATCCGAGTTTTTATATTGTGAGTCAAAGCAAGAGCATAGCAGTCAAGCAAACAAGTATTTTACTAACGTTTCAAAGTTAAAGTACCTCCAGCATTCAGAGCGTGTTTTGTGAAAGCAGTGTTTTGAAGATCATTGTAAATGGAAACACATGCCAAGCACCAAATGAAACACAAATCTTTTTCACATTTGTGAAGAAAAGAAAATAGTGCTTTGGGGTAGCATTAGGAAAAAGGAAAGTGTTGGCATACTGAGTGAAAGCGAGTGCATAGCAGCCAAATAATATCTTACTTAACTTTCAAAAGTGAATTTCCTCCTGAATTCACAGTGTATTAGGTAAAACCACTGTTTTGAAGACGATTTTAAGTGAAGACACTGGCATAGCGCCAAATAAAACACCAATCTTACTTAGACCTGAAAGGCAAAGAGACTAGTGCAGTAGCATAGAATTTCATAAAATCTGGGTTTTTATATTGTGAGCTAAGGCAAGAGCATAGCAAGCAAACAAACAAGTATGTTAAAAACATTTCAAAGTTGAAGTACCTCCTGCATTCACTGCCCATTTGGTGAAAGCAGTGTTTTGAAGATCATTGTAAATGAAACACATGCAAAGCACCAAATGAAACCCCAAATTTTTCAGATTTGTGAAGTAAAGAGACTGTGCTTTGGGGTAGCATTAGGAAAAAGCAAAGTGTTAGCATACTGAGTGAATTTGAGAGAATAGCAGCTAAACAAGTGTCTTACTTAAATTTCAAAAGTGAATTTCCTCCTAAATTCACAGCGTGTTAGGGAAAACCACTGTTTTGAAGATGATTTTAAGTGAAAACACAGGCATAGCAGAAAACAAAACACTAATCCTACTTAGATTTGAAAAGTGAAGAAACTACTGCATTGGCATAGAATTTCATAAAATCCACGTTTTTACATTGTGAGTGAATGCGAGAGCATAGCTGCCAAACAAACAACTATCTCACTAACGTTTCAAAGTTGAAGTACATCCTGCATTCACAGCGTGTTTGGTGAAAGAAGTGTTTTGAAGATCATTGTAATTGAAAACACATGCAAAGCACCAAATGAAACACAAATCATTTTCCGATTTGTAAAGTAAAAAAACTACAGCATTGGTGTAGCATTAGAAAAAAGCAGTGTTGGCATGCTGAGTGGAGATGAGTGCATAACCGCCAAACAAACAAGTATCTTACTTTCCTTTCAAACTGGAAATAGCTCCCACTTTCACAGAGAGTTATGAGAAACCAGTGCCTAGAAGATGATTTTAAGTGAAAACACTTTCAAAGCAGCCAATGAAACCAGTTTCTATATTGGTTTTCTCAACTGAAGAACCGACTGCATTCACAAAGAGTTACGGTTAAGTGGAATTTTGAAGTTGATTGTAAGTGAAAACACATGCATAGAAGCCAAAGGAAGAAACTTACTTAGATTTCAAGAGTGAAGAAACTGCAGCAATGGCATAGTAAAAGCAGGGTTTTGTCATTCTGAGTGAAAGCATGTGCATAGCAGCCAAAAAAATACCAAGTATTTAACTAGACTTTCAAACTTAAATTACCTCCTGCATTCACAGAGTGTTACATAAAACCACTGTAGTGAAGATGATTTTAAGTGAAAACATATGCATAGCAGCAAAAAACACACAAATATGACTTAGATTAGGGAAGTGAAGACACTATTACATTGGAATAGCATTGGGTAAAAGCAGTGTTTTACATTGATTGTGAGTGAAAGCAAGTACATAGCAGACAAAAAACAGGTATATTGTTTACGTTTCAAAGTTGAAGAACCTCCTGCATTCACAGAGAGTTAGGTGAAACCAGTGTTTTGAAGATAATTGTAAGAGAAAACACATGCATGGCAGGAAATAAAACACTAATCTCATTTATATTTGTAAAGAAAACAAACTACTGCATTGGCGTAACATTAGGGAAAAGCAGTGAGTTTGCATAGTGAGTGGTTTTACCTAACACGCTGTGAATTCAGGAGGAAATTCACCTTTGAAAGTTAAGTAAGATATTGTTTGGCTGCTATGCACTTGCTTTCACGCAGTATGCCAACACTCTGCTTTTTCCTAATGCTACCCCAAATCACTAGTTTCTTTACTTCACAAATCTAAAAAAGATTTGTGTTTCATTTGGTGTTTTGCATGTGTTTAGATTTACAATGATATTCAAAACACTACTTACACCAAAGACACAGTGAATGCAGGAGGTACATCAACTTTGAAAATTTAGTAAGATTCTTGTTTGTTTGGCTGCTATGCTCTTGTTTTCACTCACAATGTAAAAACCCAGATTTTACATAATTCTATGCCAACGCAGTACTTTCTTCACTTTTGAAATGTAAGATTAGTGTTTTTTGGGGGAGCTATGCCTGTGTTTTCACTTAAAATCATCTTCAAAACACTGGTTTAACCTAACACACTGTGAATTCAGGGGGAAATTCACCTTTGAAAGTTAAGTAGCATACTTGTTTTTTGGCTGCTATGAACTTGCTTTCAGTCAGTATGCCAACACTTTGCTTTTTCCTAACGTTCCCCAAAGCACTAGTTTCTTTACTTCACAAATCTGAAAAAGATTTGTGTTTCATTTGGAGCTTTGCATGTGTTTTCATTTACATTGATCTTCAAAACACTACTTTCAGCAAACACGCTGTGAATTTAGGTGGTACTACAACTTTGAAACTTTAGTAAGATCCTTGTTTCTTTGGATGCTATGCTCTTGCTTTCACTCACAATGTAAAACCAAGATTTTACGAAATTCTATGCGATGGCTGTAATTTCTTCACCTTTCAAATCTAAGTAAGATTAGTGTTTTTTTTTTTTTCATGGTATGCCTGTGTTTTCACATAAAATCATCATCAAAACACTGGTTTAACCGAACACGCTGTGAATTCAGGAGGAAATTAACCTTTGAAAGTTAAGTAAGATACATGTTTTTTTGGTTACTATGCACTCGCTTACACTCCAGATGCCAACACTCTGCTTTTTCCTAATGCTACCCCAAAGCTCTAGTTTCTTTACTTTACAAATGTGAAAAAGATTTGTTGTTTCATTTGGTTCTTTGTATGTGTTTTCATTTACAATGTTCTTCAAAACACTGCTTTCAGCAAACACTCTGTGAATTCAGGATGTGCTTCAACTTTGAAAAGTAAGTAAGATACTTGTTTGTTTCGCTGCTATGCTCTTGCTTTCACTAAAATGTAAAACTCGGATTTTACAAAATTCTATGCCACTGCAGTAGTTTCCTCACCTTTCAAATCTAAAAAAATTTTAGTGTTTTCTTTGGTGCTATGCCTGTGTTTTCACTTAAAATCATCTTCAAAACACTGGTTTAACCTAACATATTGTGAATTCAGAAGGAAATTCACCTTTGAAAGTTAAGTAAGATATTGTTTGTTTGGCTGTTATGCATTCGCTTTCAGTCAGTATGCCAACAGTCTGCTTTTTCCTAATGTTACCCCAAAGCACTAGTTTCTTTACTCCACAAATGTGAAAAAGATTTGTGTTTCATTTGGTGCTTTGCATGTGTTTTCATTTACAATGATCTTCAAAACACTGATTTCAGCAAACTCGCTGTGAAGGCAGGAGGTACTACAACTTTGAAACATCCATAAAATACTTGTTTGTTTGGCTGCTATGCCCTTGCTTTCACTAAAATGTAAAACCCGGATTTTATGAAATTCTATGCCACTGCAGTATTTTCCTCACCTTTCAAATCTAAAAAAAAATTAGTGTTTTCTTTGGTGCTATGCCTGTGTTTTCACTTAAAATCATCTTCAAAACACTGGCTTAACCTAACACGTTGTGAATTCAGAAGGAAATTCACCTTTGAAAGTTAAGTAAGACACTTGTCTGTTTGGCTGCTATGCACTCGCTTTCACTCAGTATGCCAACCCTCTGCTTTTTCCTTATGCTTCCACAAACCACTAGTTTCTTTACTTCACTAAGGAGAATAAGATTTGTGTTTCATTTGGTGCTTTGCATGTGTTTTGATTTACAATGATCTTCAAAACACTGCTTTCACCAAAGACGCTGTGATTGCAGGGGTACTTCAAATTTGAAACATTAATAAGATACTTGTTTGTTTAGCTGCTATGCTTTTGCTTTCATTCACAATGTAAAAACCCAGATTTTACGAAATTCTATGCCAACACAGTATTTTCTTCACTTTTGAAATCTATGTAAGAGTAGTGTATATTTTTGCAGCTTTGCCTGTGTTTTCACATAAGAATCATCTTCTATACACACTTGAACCTAACACGCTGTGAATCTAGGAGGAAATTCAGCTCTGAAAATTAAGAAAGATGCTTCTTTGGCTGCTATGCACTCACTTTCAATCAGTATGCCAAAACACTGCTTTTTCCTAATGCTATGCCAAAGCACTAGTTTCCTTACTTCACAAATCTGAAAACGATTTGTGTTTCATGTGGTTATTTGAATATGTTTTCATTTTATATAAAAATATGCCAAAACAGCGGGCCTAAAACCTATAACATGAACCTTCTTGCAGTTGCTCTAAATGGATATAGTCCCATGATTACTAATTTAAATAGCTTTAAATATGGGAAACCAGGTGATATGAAAAAAAGATTGCCAAGCCAAAGCTAGTGTAAGAGCTCCATTTAGTGGTAATAATAATTCAATATCAAGTTGTGTGTGCCTGAAATTCCACAAAGTGTTACACTGTGCCAAGGAACGGCATTCTAAATATCATAAAAATGGTAGTCTCATTAATAATTTGGGAAACTTCCAAGCAGACCTTGCTCAAGGACCTCAGACAAACAATATGAGCACATTTCCAATCCTTGCTCAAATTTACCTAGTCAGCAGCAGAGAGGTTCACTCCAGCCTGTAACAGAAGTTAAGGCAATTACCAAAAGACACCCATACCAAAGGAGTGAAAATTATGGGTAAAATTAATAAGCTTTATGTTTCTGTTAGTGTGTCATAATTCTTTTTGTATTTGTCTGTTCTGTGTCAGTGTATATTTTGATACCTCTGGATGGTAATATAATATTGATAAATGAAGATTATTATGAGAGCCCTATTCAAATGGCCAAAAATTAAATAAGCACTTCTATTAATTAATAAATATGGATAATAGTTTAAAATAATAAAAATAGTTATACTCAAATTAAATCATTATTCTAACAAATTTCTTTAATGTTGATGGTAATTATATGTTGTCAGAAGTTTGCTTGGAAGTAGTTTCCAAAATCATTGTGGTAACTTAAGTATGGCAGGTACATAGAAAGTGATTTTATTATTAAAGAAAAGAAAGTCTTTTTATCCTAAGATAAAATAACTATTAAAAGTTATTTTAAAAAGTAAAATATGAGGCAAAACATGAACAAAAATAAAAGTGCAAAAGGCTTGTGAAAAAGGAATTTTTGGTGTCAAAGCTAAGTAAAATTTAAGCAGACTATCTATAAAATTTTAAGAGCTTTAATGTCAAACAATGTAATATTATAAAGTTAAAGTTTTATTCTTTCTCAAACTTTCTCAAGTCAGTAGTCTGTTTTAGTAAAAGTTTACAAAGTTTTTCTCCTCAAAAATCAGTATGCAATAAAGAAAGTCTGTTTTATCATAATAGCTTCTTGTACTTTAAAATTATCTTTTCCATGAAGAAACAGGTCTTATCACTTTTAAAAAGAACACAATGTTTGAACCTACTTTCTCAAAATCAATTCCTGAAAGATAGCTTTTATTTCAAACTGTCACAAACAACTTGGTCTTTTACCTAAATAAAAGTAAAACACTGAAAATAGTTAAGGCCATGTGATGTCAGTTGAATGAAGTATTTAAAACTCTTGCATAATTAAAATAAACTTTCTAATTTTATAACAATTAAAGTTATATGAACAAAAAGTTCATATGAATACTTTAAAAGTGTATAAAATTCCTGAAATTATAATAATGTTTCAATATAATAATAAATAAAATATAATGTTATTAATCATATGTTTTAGTTATAACTACAAGAAGAAAGCAGCCATTAATGGCTGCCAGGATAGTGCATATCAGTATATTATAGTAAAATAAAATAACACCACCGCAGCATGCAATGGTCCCAAATATTGCTACTTTGTTGCAAAAATTAATATCCAGTTATGTCACTATCACTTTGTTTTAAAACTTGTTTAAGCTTTCTTTAATATTTTCTTAAACAAGTCAAGCCAGCCCACATTCCCCTTCCTGTAATATAGCCAACAATATATCAGATTTGTATTCCACACTGTAAGCAACAGCCCCAATTCTAATTCTAATGGTAACAAAAAAACCAACAAAAGTATTAAAATTACAAGTTAATATATTACCCCACAGCCCAAATAGGAAATACTAATTTGTTTTCACCTATGCCTCAAACTATACAAAATTTTAAAAATTGATGTCATTCTAATCAGGCTACTAAGAATCTTGAATGCTTAAGAAATAAAAGTTTATTCATTGGATGTCTGTAGATGTATAATCTACTATGGTTATGAATTATGTATAATATACTTAAATACTAATCAAAACTTTAATACAATATATTGCATATATAAATAATTTAATATCTTGTATGTTACACATAAAAATATTTTATTAAATATATATATAAATCTTTTGTTTTAAATTTGAACAGTCCTGAAACTAAATATCTATTTTTTAAAAAAGCTTTAGTAAGTATTGTTCAAGCCTAAATGTAAAGCATCATGCAGAAAACTTTGTTAATCAGCAAACCAATGCATTGCAAGTTAGCACTTTTCACATTTCTGGAAAAATATTGGAAATTAAAATAGTAAGCACATCAAGGGTGTTTTGTAACAAACTAAAAAATGTGCATTTCACCAGGGGTTGTATTCCTCCTTTGGGGAGCTGGCCACTCTCCCAGAGACTGATGCATAAACCTTAGAATTTACTGCCCATGGAGGGTTGTGTTCCTTTCTGAGGAGGCTGGCCCCTTCCTTGGGAATTAGCAAAATACTCACAAGTTGGCATCTATGGTATCAAATTCATTACTCCTAAACACAGCAAACCAAAACTCTAGTATCACTTGCTACTTCAACACTTCCCAGCTAAAAGCTAAATATTGGTAATTATATATATATCTGCTCTATTTATCTGTCATTCTGTAACTTTGTTCAATATTGACTTAATCTTTTAATTAGTTGTGTTATTTGTTTCACACCCTATTTGTCAAAATAAGCTTATTAAACTAAATATATATTAACATTTATCTTGTATCTATCCAGGACTCTAGCCAAAAATAAGCCAAATATATGAGTGTATCCCCTGAATTAGTAAGCCTGTGAATGTATGTATACTGATCATAAAAAATTAACAGTTAAACCTCTATTTATAAATGCTGCAAAAATAAAATGGGGATATGTTGAGGTGTGAGAACAATAATATCAAGCATTATTTACAATAAATTTTTAAGCCAAAGGTCTGAATCATATACATCAGCAGAAAAGCATTTCTGGCAAAAATCAGGCAATAATACAGAAACACATATGGGACAATTAGTTTATTGAAAGCATAAAAATAATAATGGGATAAGGCAGAAGTTAAGTTAGGATATAGGGTTGAGATTTTGCTCTTATCATTACAGATAAAGGGGACCAGCTTTGGGTCCTATCCAGACATCTGAAACCTAGACATAAAAAAGCCAAAGAAGCTGACACAAAAAGCAGAAAAGATGGTAACTTCTAAAAGGCAGAATGTCACTCTAACAGTTATTCCTTCCTATGCTTACCTTGACAACCACAGCAGTAAGTAGTGCACTTTCACATAATTATACATGTTGGCCTTATGTTACTAATTCACCTCTTTTAGAATTGTTGGCTTGGGGGAACAAATCCTACCCTATTTATATTAATCAGTCTTTTCATTTTCCTGGGCCCATTGATTCTTGCCTTCCTCTAAAACCTAATGAGGAAGGGAAATTTATTGAAAATTTAACCTTGCCTTTTCTTGAATGACCTAACTGCATAGAATACTTGGATCCATGTATACAGCCCCAAAATCAAAGTACAAATTGACAAGTGGCATACATACCATGTTTCTTCTGTGGTTGTGGTCTTTAATAATTTCTATGGAATTGTAAAGAATCAGGCCCTTATAGGGATACTGAAACTTAATATAAACACAACCATAAATTGAAATATTAGTAATTCAACAAAAACAACTACTGAAAGCTATCATTATTTTTAGAATTTGGGAGATGTCATAAGTATAAATACATCACTAAATTGGACTCATCAGGGAAGATTTATCCCACAACTATGGGACACTAAACTTAACAAAACTAAAAATTATTTGTGGAAATTGTTTTTGGGAACTAGCCCAATTTTTTAATGGCAAGAGAGTAAAACTAATATTACCAGTTCAAAAAGAAAATCCACTTAATTTCTTAAAATATGTGTAGAGGATCCCATTGCTTTTATAGTAGGAACAGCGAGCATTGATAAAACATGGTTTTTCTGCAGCAATTGCTCCCTTTACACTTGTGAATCAGAAACTGTTTTACAGGGGAGTTCTATTAGAGTTCAAATAGGATGATGGCATCATGGAATACGGCTTCCGGTTCACATGAATCACTTCTGGCAGTCTTCCCCTGAGAATCAAATCTTTGGCACTTTCTAAATCATTATTTGAAGAGAACCAAATGTTTATTTGGATTAATTATAGCTGCTATATTAGGGCTTATAGGTATTATTACAGCTGCTGCTGTGGAAGGAAGTGCCCTACATGAGAATGTCCAAAAACAACAGTATGTTAAAAATTGGCACCTTAATGCTAGTGAACTACGGCATAGGAAGGCATATATAGATGAGCAAATTAATAATAGGCTTAATGACTTAGAGACGGCTGTTACACAAATGTCAGATCAAATATATTATCTGAAGTTAATAAAGGTTTTAAGTGTGATGGGAATAAAAGTGCTTTTTATATCACTCCTCTCTCATACAATGATTCCCACTATGAATGAGAAAAAATTAAACATCATTTAATAGGTCATTACACAAATTTTTCTATAGAAATTACAGATTTGCAAAAAAGGATTCTGAGCATGTCTTTGACTCAACTTACTACACTTCCAGGTAGCAGATTTTGGCAATCAGTGGCACATCAGTTGCATAAAATAAACACCATAAACTGGTGGAAATCAACCCCTGTACTTGTTAACTTCAGTGTGGTGATCATTGGTGCTCTGCTACTCTTTTTTTTTTTTTTTTTTTAGGGGAGAGTGCAAACACAGTCCCGACTACCACAAATTATGCAGTCAAGTTTCCCACATTTGGGGAAATCACAGAGGTCAGCACAACCGGAGTGCAATGGATAAGCCTCTCCCTGGGAAAACCACCTTCGTGATCATGGTATCTCCCCTGCCAGGTAAGTATCTCTGGTACTCTTAACTGTATTGGGAGGCATTCACAAAGCCCTGCTGTCCCACATTAATAGGACTGAAAAGAGCAGCCATGCCAATCACTTGATTCTGCTTAAAACTCTAAACTCTCAAGACTCCTGTCCATGGAGCTTGACTGGTGGCAAGTGATGGATAAGAACTTCAGAGGATGGCAGCCTCAGACAGGCACAGTCACCCTGGACAAAAAACAAAAAAGGGTGAATTGTTGGAAAAGATGCTGAGAGCCAGAGCATAAAGGGTTAAGCATTTTAAAAGCATGCTTGCTGGCAGAGAAACATTAGTAAATGTCTCCAAGGACACTGCATACTGCAGACATCAGTGGGCAGAGCCAGAGCAGAATGAACACACTACCAAGATGTGATTGTCTGAATTCCCTAAAATGATTGTCTGGGAACACAAAAACAGGCAGCTCTGTCACATACCAAGCTGAGGAACTAGTGAGGGATGCCCTACTCTTGTTATCAAGTTTGTAGTATAAAAAGAAGCTTCAGCATAAATAAACTTGCCTGCATTCCACATGGAGTGAGGTCCCCTAATCCCAAACTTTCTTTGGATCATTCCTAGCACCGTCTACCTCCATGTTGAATTAAACTATTTGGAGAAGTATCTTTTCAGGTCACTTGCCCATTTCTTAACGGGGTTGTTTGTCTTTTTATTTTCAAGGTGTAGGATTCCATTATATATGCAGGATATTAGGCTCTTACCAGATATATGGTTGCCAAATATTTTCTCCCATTGGGTAGGCTGTCTTTTTATTTTCTTAATAATGTCCTTTGAGGTGCAGTTTTTAATTTTGAGGAGATCCCATTTATCTATTTTCTCTTGCTGCTCGTGCTTTGGCTGTGATGTTCATGAAAACATTTCCTATTACAAGGTCTGGTAGATGCTTTCCTACATTATCTTCCAAGGTCTTTATGGTTTTGGCTTTTATATTTTGATCTTTGATCGATCTTGAGTTGACTTTTGCATAAGGTGTGAGATGGCATTCTTTTCTCATTCTTTTGGATATGGACATCCAGTTCTCCAAGCACCACTTGTTAAAGAGGCCATTCTCTCTCAACTGAGTGGGCTTGGTAGCCTTGTCAAATATTACATGACTGCATATACAATGATCTATACCAGAACTCTCAATTCGATTCCATTGGTCAGTAGGTATATCCTTGTGCCAATACCATGCAGTTTTGATCACTGTAGCTATGTAATATATTTTATTTTTATTTATTTATTTTTTTGTTAATTTTTTTTCATGGGTAAAAATCTAATTTTTCACAATACATACCAATGTTTGTAAAATGATATATAAATATATATGCATATATGTGCATTTGCTTACAAAAATGTTATTTTTATATACATATATATATTTTTAAGAGGTGCTTAGATTACCTAAAATATTACACAGAGCCTTCCAGGGTTCCCATGCTCCCCACCTCCCACACCTCCCACCACATCCCAAACAAACATCTCCCAAAAGTGTGGCTCACCACCCTCAATGGACTTACACATCCTGGGGCCTTGCCATCAACCATAGACCACAATTCACATCGTAGACCACACTCTCCCCAACACAGTTCTGAATGGTGTATGCTGATTTAAAATGGCCGACACCCATTGCCACAATGGCACTCAGGACAACCTCCAAATCCCGAAAAATCCACTGGATTTCAACTGCACATCCCCTCCCTGCCCCGAAAGTGTCCAGTGACCACTGGCTCCACCTCACTGTTATAATTTCTTCCATTGCTAGAATCACCATATGTGTACAACAGAATACCATCAAATCCACTCTAGTTCATAGTTCTTCCCCCAATCCTGAGGGGACTGGGATGGTAATGTCTACTCCACCTCCAAGAGAGAGAGGGCTTTTATCCCATGGATATGGTGGGTGGGATGATCCTGCCTATAGATGCATGCCCTCTCCATTCCTTGGGAAGGCCATTGCCCATTGTTGTCTCCTCACCAGGTGACTTGGATGAGTCCATTGAGCTGTAGGGTAGGAGCTGCAGCTCCACCAAGATTCCACACAGAGCTGGCACATAGGTAGGCCAGAGGCTCCAGTCTCTGGAAGTATACCAAAGAAACTCCAGCATCTCATATTGGTTTGAATAGAAGGAACTGATGAACCATGTGCAGGGAGGACTTATTTGAGTCCAATTCTGTCACTCCCAAGAGCACAGATTCCAAAATAGAGCCCACTGATAAAGGCATCAGTCTCTGGGGCTATCCCCCTTTTTATAGGACCTGGGTGTCTCCTGAGCTCTCCAGAGCCCCTCTCTGTGGGGTGATATGCACTTTGATGTTCTATGAGCTCCTACTGAGGTGTCCATTAGTGTTACCTCTGGGATGACTTCCCGACTCTCTTTTAAGTCTCTTAGCCACTTGAATTCATTTGTCTTTACATTTTCCCCCTTTTATTCAAGGTCTCTTTCCAGTTGTGTTGCCAGTTGGCACTTGGCATTAATCCCTCTTTGCCAGGGAGGCTCAACCCTGGGAGTCATGTCCCATGTTGGGGGGAAGGTAATGCATTCATATGCTGAATTTGGCTTAGAGAGAGGCCACATTTGAGCAACAAGGAGGCTCTCAGGTGGCAAATCTTAGGCATCCCATAACAATAAGCTAAGTTTCAGTTACAAGAGCAAAGACTCATAAGGGTAGTCATCAATTAAAAAAACTCATCATTGGGCCAACCTCTTTTGACGAACACTGTCCCTGCACTCATAGGACTGTTGCTGCTCCCTTGGAGAATGTGGCAGAGCTCTCCAGGCTAGGAATTCAAATTCCCTCATTTATTGTGTGATTGTCCACCCACCATGGCCATGCCCCATCCTTTGATCTTTTGAACAATTTTGTATATCTTTCACGTATATTCAGATGAACTTACTCCCATGAATCCTCCCTCCCAGACACACCCCACCAATAATCTCCTGCAGTACCCATTGTAACCATTCTGTGATATAAATCTTCCATGAACATGTAGTCCATAAAAAAATCAAATACACTTAACAAGAAAAAGAAACAACCATAAGCTTACATGCAAGAGACAAACATAAGGAAACTCAGGAAAAAACAACAAACAATCAAGCAAAAAACAAAACAAAACAAAATATAATTAGTGGAATGGGATATTCAAAAAATGGGGAAAAAAGCAAAAGAAATGCCTTTAAAAATATATATATATTCTTATTTTCCTTTTATCACTGTGTTATCGGATGTCTGGTGTGCCATGACACCTTCCCCCTCTCAATCCCCATTGTCTCCCAAATTTTCATTTAATTTTCAAAGAAGTTTTAGGTCACAGCAAAGTCACACACGGAGTACCAGAGACTCCCAGATACCAAACCACCCCCGCTTCCCCACCCCATATTAACCCCCCCCTTTTTTGGATGTTAGCATTGTTATAACTGTTATACAGATAGCAAAATATAGCAACTAAACATTTTCAATGATTTACAGTATAGTTTACAACTTAGACGATACAGTTTAATAAGTTTTGATGATATTTACAATGTTCTGTGTCCATTACTGTAATGTAATGAAAAACCTTTCCCATGACCACTAAATACCCCATTTAATCTTAACTGCTCCTTCCTCACTACCCCCCTGGAGCATATGACACTCCCTATCTTGGCTCAGAGTATATCAATATTCATAGTTAAATGCCCTGAGTATTTGAACCTGCCCATTCTAATCTACCCACCTGTCAACACCACACCACCAAACCCAGTAATATCACTACCCATCTGTCCTATCCTTCAATGTGCAACTATAATCTATCCCTTTACCATAGATTATGTCCATATGGGTGATGGTTCACAGCCTACTCTTTTCTTTCTCTCACTTGTTATCCTATCATTCAGACTATGGTTCTCAGAGACAGCTCACTTTCCTCAGTTCAAATCAGTGAGGTCATATACTGTTCATTCTTCAGTGCCTGGCTTGCTTCACTCAACATAAGGTCTTCAAGATTCATCCACGTTATTCCAAGGGTTAGCACTTTATTCCTTCTTACAGCTGAGTAATATTCCATTGTATGTATGTACCACATTTTGCTTATCCAATCGTCTGTTGATGGGCACCGGGGCTGATTCCAACTTTTGGCAATGGTGAACAATGCCGCTATGAACATTGGTGTGCATATATCTGTTTGTGTCTTTGCTTTCAGATCTTCTGGGTATATACCCAGCAGTGGAATTGCTGGATCATATGGAAGATCTATTGTTAGTTTTCTGAGGAACCACCAAAATGTCCTCCACTGTGGCTGGACCATACTACAGTCCTACCAGCAGCGGAGGATGTTCCTATTCCTCCACATCCTCTCCAACATTTAGTGTCTCCTGTTTTTTTAATAGCTGCCATTCTGATGGGTGTAAGATGGTATCTCATTGTAGTTTTGATTTGCATTTCCCTGATAGTAAGCGATGTTGAGCATTTTTTCATGTGCTTTTTAGCCATTTGTATTTCTTCCTAGGAGAAGTGTCTTTTCAGGTCACTTGTCCATTTTTTAAATGGATTGTTTGTCTTTTTATTTTTAAGGTGTAGGATTTCTTTATATATGCAGGATATTAGGCTCTTATCAGATATATGGTTGCCAAATATTTTCTCCCATTAGGTAGGCTGCCTTTTTATTTTCTTTTTTTTTTTTTAAGATTTTATTTATTTATTCATTTATCCCCCCCTTGCTGCTTGTGCTCGCTGGGTCAGCTAACCACGCCATGCAGGCGGGCTTGCCTTAACCAGGAGGCCCCGGGAACCGAAGCCGGGGCCTCCCATATGGTAAACGGGAGCCCTACTGATTGAGCCACAGCCGCTTCCCCTTTTTATTTTCTTAATAACATTCTTTGAGGTGCAGAAGTTTTTCATTTTGATGAGATCCCTTTTATCTATTTTTTTCTCTTGCTGCTCGTCCTTTGGCTCTGAAATCTATGAAACCTTTTCCTATTACAAGGTCCTGTAGATGCTTACCTTCATTATCTTCCAAGATCTTTATGTTTCTGACTCTTATATTTAGATCTTTGACCTATCTTGAGTTGATTTTTGTATAAGGTGTGAGATGGTATTCTTCTCTCATTCTTTTGGATATGGATATCCAGTTCTCCAAGCACCACTTGTTTAAGAGGCCTTTCTCTCCAAACTGAGTTGGTTTTGTGGCCTTGTCAAATATCAGATAACACTGTATGTGAGGATCTATATCAGAACTCTCATTTCGGTTCCATTTGTCAGTATGTCTATCCTTGGCCAATACCATGCAGTTTTGATCACTGTAGCTTTGTAGTATATTTTAAAGTCAGGTAGTGTGATACCTCCAACCTCATTTTTTTTTTTCAATATGTCTTTGGAAATTCGGGGCCTCTTGCCTCTCCAAATATATTTTGTGTTTAGTTTTTCCAGTTCCTTAAAAAATAAAGTGTTGACTTTTATTGGGATTGCATTGAATCTGTAGATTAGTTTGAGTATGATAGACATCTTGCTGATGTTTTGTCCTCCTATCCATGAAGAGAGAATATTTTTTCCATTTATTTAAGTCTTTTTTGATTTCCTTTAACAGTGTTGTGTAGTTTTCTGTATATAAGTCCTTTACATATTTAGTTAAATTAATTCCTAGGTATTTAATTTTTTTAGTTACTATTGTAAATGCTATATTTTTCCTAATTTCCTCCTCAGTTTGCTCGTTATTGGTGTATAGAATTGCTACTGATTTTTGGGCATTGATCTTATAGCCTGCAATATTACTGAAATCCTTTATAAGTTCTAGAAGCTTTGTTGTAGATTTCTCAGGGCTTTCTATGTATGGGATCATGTCTTCTGCAAATAATGAAATTTTTACTTCTTCTTTTCCAATCTGGATGCCTTTTATGTCCTTTTATTGTCTCAGTGCTCGTGCAAGTACTTCTAAGACAATGTTAAATAAGAGTGGTAATAGTGGGCCTCCTTGTCTAGTTCCCGATCTCAGAGGGAAGGCTTTTAGGATTTCACCATTGAAAATGATGTTAGCTTTGGGTTTTTCATATATACCCTTTATCATATTCAGAAAATTTCCAGGTATTCCTATCTGTTGCAGTGTTTTTATCAGGAAACAGTGCTCTATTTTGCAGAATGCTTTTTCTGCATCTATAGAGATGATAATGTGATTTTTTTCTTTCAATCTGTTTATGTGGTGTATTACATTGATTGATTTTCTTATACTGCACCATCCTTGCATACCTGGGATGAAACCCACTTGGTCATGGTGTATAATCCTTTTGATATGTTGTTGAATGCGATTAGCAAGTATTTTGTTGAGGATTTTAGCATCTAGGTTCTTTAGAGAAATTGGTCTCTAATTTTCCTATCTTGTTGTATCTTTATTTGGTTTTGGTATTAGGGTAATGTTGCCATCATAGAATGAATTAGGCAATATTCCTTCTACTTCTCTTTTTTGGAAGAGATTAAGTAGAATTGGTGTTAGCTCTTTTCAGAATGTTTGGTAGAATTCAGCTGTGAAGTCATCTGGTCCTGGGTGCTTCTTAGTTGGGAGGTTTTTGATGACTGAGTCTATCTCTTTACGTGTAATTGGACTGTTGAGTTCATCTACTTCTTCTTTCATCAATGTAGGCTGTTTGTGGGTTTCTAGAAACTTGTCCATTTCCTCTAAATTATCATTCTTGTTGGCATATAATTTTTCAAAATATCCTCTTATGATACTTTTTATTTCTGTGGGTTCAGTAGTGATGTCCCCTTGCTCATTCCTTATTTTATGTATTTGCATTTGTTCTCTCTTTTTCTTTGATAGTTTGGCTAAGGGTTTGTCAATTTTATTGATATTCTCAAAGAACCAGCTTTTGGTTTTGTTTATTGTTTCCAGTGCTTTCTTATTCTCTATTTCATTTAGTTCTGCTCTAATCTTTGTTATTTCCTTCTTTCTACTTCCTTTAGGTTTAGTTTATTGTTGTTTTTCCAATTCCTCCAAGTGTGCAGTTAGGTCTTCAATTTTAGCTCTTTCTTCTTCTTTAATATATAAATTTGTGGCTCTGAACTTCATTCTCAGGACTGCTTTCACTGCATCCCATAGTTTTTGATATGTTGTGTTGTCGTTTTCATTAGTTTCAAGGTAGTTACTGATTTCCTTTGAGATTTCCTCCTTGACCCACTGTTTGTCTAAGAGTGTGTTGTTTAACTTCCATATCCTTGTGCCTAACCTGTTTCTCTGGCCCTTAATGATTTCCAATTTCATTCCGTTGTTGTCAGAGAAATTACTTTGTATAATCTCAATCTTTCTGAATTCATTGAGAGTTGTTCTGTGGCCTAGCATGTGGTCTATTTTGGAGTATGTTCCATGTGCAATCGAGAAGAATGTAAATCCTGCTGAATTTGAGTGTAGTGTTCTGTATATGTCTATTAAATCCAGGTCTTCTAATGTACTGTTGAGTGCTTTAGTTTCTTTAGTGATTGTCTGTCTTGATGATCTGTCTAATGATGTTAGCGGTGTGTGGAAGTCCCCTGCTATATTTGTAGAGGCATTTATTTCTCCTCTTAGTTTTTCCAGAGTTTGCCACACGTATTTTAAGGCACCCTGATTATGTGCGTAAATGTTGATGATTCTTCTCTCTTCTTGAGAGATTACTCATTTTATTAATATGTAGTGTCCATCTTTGTCTCTTACAATAGTTTTGCATTTAAAGTCTATTATGTCTGATATTAGAATAGGTACTCCTGCCGTTTTTTGGCTATTGTTAGCTTGTAAAATGGCTTTGCAGCCATTCACTTTCAGCCTCCTAGAATCCCTGGGTCGAAGGTGGGTTTCTTGTAGACAGCATATAGATGGATCATATTTTCTTATCCATTCTGCCAATCTGTGTCTTTTTATTGGTGAATTTAATCCATTAACATTCAGTGTTATTACTCATAACGAATTTTTTACTTCAGCCATTTTTTCTTTGGGTTAATGTATGTCATATGTTGTTTCGTTTCTGTTTTTTTCTTTTCAGTTGTTTTTAAACTCTCCTCCAACTCTCTCTCCCTTGTTTTTTCCTTTCAACTTGTAGAGATTCCTTTAGTATTTTCTTTTGTGCAGGTTTCTTATAGACATCCTCTCTTAATTTCTCTTTATCTGTTAATATATTGAACTCTCCATTATTTTTGAATGCCAGTTTTCCTGGGTAGAGAAATCATGGCTGGAATTTTATTCTTTTAGTATTTTGACTATGTCATACCACTGTCTTCCTGCCTCCATGGTTTCAGCTGAGAAATCCGCACTTAATCTTATTGTGCTTCTCTTGTATGTGATGGTTCTCTTTTCTCTTGCTGCCTTGAATATTTTTTCTTCATCTTGTGCATTGGAAATTTTGACAAATATATGTCTTGGGGTTGGTCTGTTGGGATTTACATTCTTTGGGGTGCACTGTGCTTCTTGGATCTGCACATCCTACTCTCTCAGTAGGGTTGGGAAATTTTCAGCCATTATTTCCTTCAACACTCCTTCTGTTCCCTTTCCCTTCTCTTCTCCTTCTGGGATGCCCATAATGCATATGTTTGTGTGTTTTGTGTTATCGGTTAATTGTCTTAGTATATGCTGGATTTTTTCTATCTTTTTTCTATCTGTTCTACTATCTCTTTGATTTCAGCTGTATTGTCTTCCATATCACTAATTCTTTCCTCTGCCTGTTCAAATCTGCTGCTATGTGAATCCAGCATCTTTTTGAGTTCTTGGATTGTGCCATTGTTCACCATCATATCAATTACCTTTTTAGGCATGTTTGCAATTTCTCCATTATGTTCTACCAGTGTCTTCTTTATATCCTTAATCTCTTCCTTCACTTCTTTAAGTTGGTCCATGATATTTGTTTGGATATCTTTGATTAGTTTTTTAGTGTTCTGCATCGCTTCCTGGTTTTTATTTTGTTCATTGGACTGGTTCATATTTTCCTGCTTCTCAGACCCATTGGTATTTTTTTGTTGCCCTCTGGTCATCATATTATCTTGATCGGTTTGTTCTGTTGATTAGCTTTTCTCTATACTCTAGAGTTTTATTTAGCTGATGGTTCTGCGTGTGAGTAAGTTTTCTCTTTGCACTTTTTCTTCATATTTTATTTCCTTGCTTCTTTCTATGTTCCCTTGAAGGCAAAAGGTTAGGGCCAGAGGAATCAAAGAGGTAAGGAAGGCAGAAGGATAATAGTAACATTGATAAAAGTTAGAATAGGGGCCAAATGAGACTTAAAGAGATGAATATTTAACTTGTGTAGGCAGTGTAGAGTAAGAGGAAAAAAAGTGTAGTTCCTACAATGGACTATGAAAACAAATGGAGGAATATATATATAGTGATTTAGAAGGCTAGAATTATGAGGATGGAGAGAAATAGTAAAGAATGGGCTGAATGGAAAAGTTAATACTATGAAAAAAAGAAGAACAAAACAAAATAGATGGAATAGAAATTGACACCCTTAAGTTGTGGGCCTATGACAAAATGTTGTATCTAAGAGCCGCAACAGAAAGCAGAAGGCAGAAAGATGAAGGAAGGATAAGTGCTAGTTCAGAATACAAGATCAATATAGACAGCGAGTGGGAAATTACTGAAGAAGAAGCACAGCAAAGAAGTGACAATCTAGCAGACGCAATTTTAAAAAATGAAAGAAAAAGAAAGGGGGAAGAAAGAGGAAAGAAATGCAAGAGACCAGAAAGAAACAAAGAAAAATCAAAGATCCACACAGGCAAGCAGTCAAACAGAGCTAAGGTGGGTCAATTATTCCCCTAGGGTCCACGTGGATCCTGTCTGCCTGCTTGTGTTTATCAAACAATTTCCCCACAGGGTTCTATATGCAGGTCCTGAAACAGCTTTTGGCTATTAAACTAAATTAAATAGAATTTATTTTTCATTTATTAAAGTGACCTTCTCACTTTTTTTTTTGGTGAAATACAGGACTCAAAATAATTCCTCCTCTAAACAAACCCCGTTACAGAAGGGACCGTAGCTGGGCTTGTGGAAATTAATCAAGCACATCCTACTTCCTGGACTCCCCAGGGTAGCTGTAGCTCTGATAGTCAGTGCAGATTGCTAAAGATGGCCGACTCTGACCCTTCTGGAGCCGAGGACCAGCATAACCGGGTTGCTATGTGTATCAGTTTGATTGCAAATTCTCCTCTCCTCTCAGCCTGATGCTGCTTCAGTTCAGCTTATCTACTCCACAAAGCTATGGTGTGGTCCAGACAGCCAGATTGATGGCAAAAAATAAAAATAAAAAGTTCCCTTCCCTGTCCTCCAACAGAACCATCACTCTTATGGGGAGTGCCCCCTCTTCCTTGCTCTGCAGTGGCCTGGGGTTTATCCCTGGGCAGCTAAGCAAATCAAATTTATTGAAGTCTTCTTTGATTTCCTTTAGTAGTGTTGTGTAATTTTCTTTATATAATTCCAGTACATCTTTAGTTAAATTTATTCCTAGGTATTTGATTCTTTAGTTACTATTGTAAATGGCATTTCTTTCTTGATTTCCTCCTCCGATTGCTCATTACTGGTGTACAGAAATGCTACTGATTTTTGAGCATTGATCTTATAGTCTGCTACATTACTGAACTACTTTATAAGTTCTAGAAGCTTTGTTGTAGCTTTCTCCAGGCTTTCTTTGTATAAGATCATGTCGTCTGCAAATAATGAAATTTGTACTTCTTCTTTTCCAATCTGGATGCCTTTTGTATCCTTTTCTTGCCTCCATGCTTGAGCAAGTACTTCTAAGACAATGTTAAATTGGAGTGGTGATAGTGGGCATCCTAGTCTTGTTCCCGATCTCAGAGGGAAGGCTTTTAGGAATTAACAATTGAAGATGAGGTTAGCTTTGGGTTTTCATATATACCTTTTATCATGTTCAGAAAATTTCCTTCCATTCCTATATTTTGCTGTGTTTTTATCAGGAAAGAGTGCTGTATTTCGTGGAGTGCTTTTTCTGCATCTATAGAGAAGATCATGTGATTTTTTTCTTTCAGTTTGTTTATGTGGTGTATTAAATTGATTGATTTTCTTATATTGATCCATCCTTGTAGACCTGGAATGAAACCCACTTGGTCATCATGTATAATCCTTTTGATATGTTGTTGAACGTGATTAAGAAGTAATTTCTTGCAGATTTTAGCATCTCTATTCATTAGAGAAATTGTCTGTATTTTTCCTTTCTTGTGGTATCATGGCTTTTGGTATTATAGCACGGTTGGCATCATAGAATGAGTTAGGCAATATTCATTCTACTTCTATTTTTTGGAAAAGCTTAATTAGAATTGGTGTTAGCTCTTTCTGCAATGTTTGGTAGAATTCAGCTGGGAAGCCATCTGGACCTGGGCTCTTCTTAGTTGGGAGGTTTTTGATGACTGAGTCTATCTCTTTACCTGTAATTGGACTGTTGAGTTCATCAATTTCATCAATTTCTTTTTCCGTGGCCTAGCATGTGGTCTATCATGGAGTATGATCCATGTGCACTCGAAAAGAATGAAATCCTGTTTTATTTTGGTGTATTGTTCTGTATGTCTATTAAGTCCAGGTCCTCTAATGTATTGTTGAGAGTCTTTGTTTCATTGTTGATTCTCTGTCTATGTGTTCTGTCTAATGATGATAATGGTGTATTAAAGTCCCCTGTTATAATTGTAGAGGAATTTATTTCTCCACTTAGGTTTTCCAGAGTTTGCCTCATGAATTTTGAGGCACCTGATTAGTTGTGTAAATGTTTATGATTTTTCTTTCTTCTTGAGAGTTTACCCCTTTTACTACTATATTCTGTCCAACTTTGTATCTTACAATAGTTTTGCATTTAAAGTCTATTTTGTCTGATATTAGAATAGTTAATCCTTCCCTTTTTTGGCTATTGTTAGCTTTTAGACTTTTTTCCATCCATTTACTTTCAGCTTCCTTGAATCCCTGGGTCAAACGGGGGTTTCTTGTGGACAGCATATAGATGGAGCATATTTCTTTATCCATTCTGCCAATCTGTGTCTCTTGAGTGGTGAATTTAATCCATTAACATTCAGTGTTATTGCTCACAACGAATTTCTTACCACAGCCATATTTTCTTTGGAATAATGTATGTCCTATGTTGTTTTGTTTCTGTTTTTGTCTTTTTAGCTGTTTTTAAACTCTCCTAACTCTTGATTTTTCCTTTCAACTTGTAGAACTTCCTTTAGTATTTCTTGAAGTGCCAGTTTCTTATTGACATACTCTCTTAATTTCTGTTTATCTGTGAATATTTTGAACTCTCCATCATTTTTGAATGCCAGTTTTGCTGGATACAGAATTCGTTACTGGAAAATTTTTTCTTTTAGTACTTTGACTATGTCATACCACTGTCTTCTTTCCTCCATGGTTTCAGATGAGAAATCAGCACTTAATCTTATTTTGCTTCCCTTGTATGTGATGGTTCTCTTTTCTCTTGCTGCCTTGAGTATTTTCTCTTTGTCTTGAGCATTGGACGTTTTGACCAGTACATGTCTTAGTGTAAGTCTGTTGGGATTTATACTGTTTGGGGTGCACTTTGCTTCTTAGATCTGCACATTCATCTCTGTCTCAATTGGGTTGTGAAGTTTTCAGCCATTATTTCCTTCAGCACTTCTTCTGTTCCCTTTCCTTCTCTACTCTTTCTGGTAGGCTCATAATGCATATATTTGCGTGTTTTTTGTTGTCAGTTAAATTCCTGAGTCCCTGCTTGATTTTTTCTATTTATATCTCTATCTGTTAGATTTCAGCTATATTGTCTTCCACATCACAAATTCTTTCTTCTGCTTGTTCAAATCTGCTCTTATGTGAATCTAGCATACTTTAGATTTCCTTGATTGCGCCATTGGTCACTATCATATCTGTTATCTTTTTGTGTATATTTACAATTTCTTCAGTATGTTTTCCCAGTGTCTTCTTTATATCCTTGATCTCTTCCTTCCCTTCATTAAGTTGGTTCATGATATTTGTTTGGGAACCTTTGATTAGTTGTTCGATGTTCTGCATATATTTCTGGTTTTTAGTTTGTTCATTGGAATGATCCATGTCTTCCTGTTTTGTAGTGTGGTTTGTAATTTTTTGTTGCCCTCTAGTCATCATTTTATCTTGCTGGGTTTATTCAGTTGATTGTCTTCTTTCTCTCCTCTCAAGTTTTATTTAGTTGGTGGCTCTGTGTGTGTGTTAAGTTTTCTCTTTGACAATTTTTCTTCTTATCTTATTTTGTTTCCTTGCTTCTTTCTATGTTACCTTGAAGGGAAAAATTAGTGCCAGAGGAATCGAAAGATGTGAGAACGGAAGAAGGATAATAGTAATATTAATAAAATTTTGAAGAGGGGCCAAATAGCACTTAGTGAAATGAATATTTAACTTTTGTAGGCAGTATAGAGTAATAGGAAAAAAAGTGGAATACCTACAATGGCTTGGGAAATCAAACAGAGGAATATATATATATAATGATTTAGAAGGCTAGAATGATGAGGAGGGAGAGAAAGAGTAAAGAAAGGGCTCAAAGCAAAAGGCTAATATTAATAAAATAAGAAGTAAACAAAATTGATAGAATAGAACCTGTCACCCTTAAGTTGTGGGGTAAAGAAAATCATGGTGTCTAAGAATCACAACAGGAAGCAGAAGGCAGAAAGTTGAAGGAAGGATAAGAGATAGCATGAGATACAATATCGATATAGACAGGGAATGGGAAATCACTGAAGAAGAAGAACAGCAAAGAAGAGTTTATGTAGCAGCACCAAATTTTTAAAAAATTAAGGGAACAGAAAGGAGGGAGGAAAGAGGAAAGAAAAGCAAGAGACAACACATAATCAGAGAAAAACCAAACAACCACACCAGCAAGCACTCAAACTAGGATAAGGAGGAAATGTTTCTTTTAGGGTCTTTGTGGATCCTCTCAGCCTGCTTGTGTTTATCAATTTCACTTCTGGGTTCTATGTGCAGGTTTTGAGGCAGATTTTTTGTATTAAACTAAATTAAGAACATGAATTCATTTTTTAAAGTGACTGTTTTCTTCCTTTTTTTGTTGATATAAGGGACCCAAATGAAGTCCTCTGCTAGATCACCCCCTTCAACAAGGGGACCCTAAATAGGCTTGTGGAAACTAATGAAGCCCTT
Organism: Tolypeutes matacus; assembly: GCA_026826555.1. Taxonomy (NCBI): domain Eukaryota; kingdom Metazoa; phylum Chordata; class Mammalia; order Cingulata; family Chlamyphoridae; genus Tolypeutes; species Tolypeutes matacus. The sequence goes on along the minus strand of JAKSZT010054241.1, from coordinate 222,507 downwards.
ACCCCTTTCTGGCACCCTCAGGGGAGCTGACGCTCTCATGCTTGTCAGTGCAGAGATATAAAATTACCCGATATGCCCTGTCTAGGGCCAGGCCTCAGTGTCAGTGGGCTGCTGGGTAAATCAGGTTTCCTCAGCAGAATTACCTCTCTCCTTGGCCTGGCTCTGTTTCAAGCCAGCTTATCTGCACCCCAAAGCCATGAGGGGGTCAAGGCAGCCAAATCCACAGAAGTTAAAGCCCTCTCCACCTTCGGTCAGAACCCTCACTCCCTCAGAGTATGCTCCCTCACATTGGGAGTGGGAGTCGCTGGTGCAGGATTCACAGCTCAAACCAGCCATTTTCTTGTGGGTGGGGCTCAGCCGTCTGTGTTAACCACTACTGCCAGGCTCAAAAGTCATGAATCTCCACCGTTCACTCCACGCTGTCAAACTGCCTGCTGATAGATGACACAAGCTTCTTGTTCCATGCGCACAGAGCACAAAACCATGGGCAGGAACCCGTCAACAATTGGCTCTCCCCAGAGAGCTAGTCAGTGAGTACCCTCCTAAAATGATGCCATCTTGCCTCTTTCATGTAGCATTTTTTTTATAATGTACCACAACCATTTATATTTTTTTCAGGTTCTTCACCTGATTCTGATGTGGATTCAAGTTTAACAGCCAGTGAACTACAGTGGCCTGCTTTCTACTTAACTCCAATTTTCTTTATTATTTTAAATCAGAAATGATCCTTTCATAATTAGACGATATACTTCTAATCTCAAGTATTTTAAGAAGTTAGAAAATTTATTTATATTCTTAAGTTGTACTCCTATATTTTTCTCATACGTGATAGGTTGTGGGATGGATGAAACTAGAGAATGCATGTATTTACAAACAGAAATTTGTACCCAAAATAATCTGCCAATGCAGATAATGCTGAGGAAGGAGGAATGGGGGTTTTGGTTAGAGAACGAATTTGGCTGTTTGCTATAACTGACATAAATTATTTTTATACTCTTTACACGGATAATTTGGTTATAATTTAAAATAAATTATGAAAATAGTACACAATGAAATCATACAAAGTGTTTAGTTTGAATATATCAATTTGTATCTGCAACATTACTGTGGTGGGGGCACTTCCTCTCACACTTTGTAAATACAGTCCCCCAGAAAAGAAAAGTGCTCACTCCCCTAGGCCCTTTCCCCAGGTTCCTGGGTGGGTGGAGGCCTCCCACAGCAAGAGTGAACATGGAGCACAAAGAACATGGATGTGACCATGTGAAGGCCACACTGCTCTCTACACTTGTCTATTTATAAGGCTGTTAGCACCATAGGAGGAGATGGACATCTTGCTGCTTATTCCACAGTGAAGACTCGCTAAAGTGACTCACATCACTAACTGAGGCTATGAGTGCTGAGCAGTGCTATTTGCCATTCATCCTTTGCGGATCCAGAACCTATGATGATGGTTTTCATTGGGAATCTGAATGTTTGATTCCTAAACATGACATTCCCTCTCTGGTTTGGGGGAACTTCAGTGAACACATGTTACATTCCAGCTTCTTCGGTTGTTCATCAGCTTCTTCCCATCCAACACCTCCGTTCTCTTCTGGGATTGAAGAGGTCTGCATCATTTTCAACACTGTTAAAAATGTGTTGAAAATTTAATATTTAATTAGTCTGAGAATTATCTGGCATCTGCACCCTCTGAGGTTTTCTGCAAACATTGCACTCTCTCACAGGCTCACTTCTATCCTTGTCAGCCTTAGTTCCCAGTACTTGCTGGGATTCTCACACTATTTATTAGGGTCACTAGATTAATGTTGCTCATTCTGGTGCTGTTATTGATGTGGCCAATGCTGTAATGTGAATTTTGACATTTCCTTACTGACACTAATAGGTTTCATCTTGGCATTGCTCTTTCTTTAGCTGCCCCAAGGTTGGAGAAGGTGAATGGAGAACTGGAAGCAGGAGTCCTGAGTCTTTGCATGAGTCCCAGGAGGGGTACAGTAAGAGCAGCCTCCTCAGAGGGTCAATGCTGGAGGCCAAGGGAAGGAGGGAAGGGCAAAAGGAACAGGAGCATGGAGTCTCCTCTCAGTGCCCTGATTGATTTGCTGCACCAGACTCCACATCCCATGCTTTTATCTACCTCTGCCCACCTGGTCAATCCCTGCCTGAAAAAAGGGGATGGCCCACTGTTGGGTTCTTGTTATTGATGACTAACCTTATGAGTCTATGCTCTTGTTATTGAAATTTGGCCTATTGTTATAGGGTGCCAAAGAGTTGTCACCTGAGAGCCTATTTGTTGCTCAAATGTGGCCTCTCTCTAAGCCAAACTCAGCATATGAATGCATTACCTTCCCCCAAATGTGGGACATGAATCCCGGGGATGAGCCTCCCTGGCAATGAGGGACTAATACCAAGTGCCAACTGGAAACACGACTGGTAAAAAACCTTGAATAAAAGGAGAAAAATGTAAAGACAAATGAGTTCATGTGGCTAAGAGGCTTCAAAGAGAGTGGGGAGGTCATCCCAGAGGTAATGCTTACGCACACCTCAGTAGGATCCCACAGAACATAAAAGTTGATATCGCCCCACACAGAGGGACTCCTGAGGCTGTGGAGACACCCAGGCCCTATATAGGGGGGATAGCCCCAGAGATTGATGCCTTTTCCTTGGGCTCTACTTTGGAATCTGTGCCCCTGAGAGTGACAGAGTTGGACTCAAACAAGTCATACCAGCATATTGTCCATCAGTCCCATTTATTTAAACCTATATGTGAGGCTTGGGTTTGCAGGTGTACTTCCAGAGACTGGACCTTTCACCTGCCTATGTACCAGCCATGCCTAAAAGCTCAGTGGAGCTGCAACTCCTACTCTACAGCTCAATTGACTCACCCAATTCACCTGGTGAGGAGACAATGATGATGGACAATGGCCATCCTAGGGAATGGAGAGATCCTGCAGCTGAAGGCAGGATAATCCCATCCACTATATCCATGGGATATAAGCCCACTCACTTGGAGATGGAGTGGACATCACCATTCTAGTCCCCTCAGTATTTGGGGAAGAGTTATGGACTAGAGTGGACTTAATGGTATTCTGTTGTAGACATAATGGGATTCAAGAAATTGAAGAAATTATAACAGTGAGGTGAAGCCAGTGGCCACTAGATGCTTTGGGGTCAGGGAGGGGAAGGGCAGTTCCAATATAGGGACTTTTACAGGACCTGGGATTGTCCTGAGTGATGTTATGGTGATGGATATAGAACATTTTACATCAGTGTATACCATGCAAAACTCTGTGGGAGAGAGTGTGGTCTACAATGTGAACTGTGGTGTATGCATAATGGCAAATCCCAGGATGTGTATATCCATTGCAGGTGATGTGCCACACAAATGAAAGATGTTTATGTGAGATGTTATGGGAGGTAATGGAGGTGGAGATCATGGGAAAGCCTGTAATTTTTGTTTAATATTTATGTAATCTAAACATCTTTTAAAATATATATGAAAAAAATAATAACATTTATGTAAGCAAATGCACATATATGTACATATATCTATATATCATTTTACAAATATTGCTTTGTATTGTGAAAAATTTGATTTTTACCAACAATAAAAACAATGCTGTCTTAACAAGGGTCAGCTGCTGCTGGAATCCTGCCAAGGCCAAATGTTGGGCATGCCTGACTCTCTCTGCCTTCTCCTCCAAACTCATTTTCTCCCTGAGCTCAGTACTGGGCCATCAGACACAGTTGCTCACACCTCTCCCTTCTCCTCTGGCCTGGATGTCTTCAGATTCAAGCTGCTCCATGACCCCAGCCCCTGGCCTCTCCCTCAGCCTCTCAGGGTTTCTGTGTCTCTACATCACTGTAGGAGATCCGGGATCCCTCTCCCACATTGCAGAGTAAACATGACAGCTCTCTTTCTCTCTGTGTTCCATGTATGTAAGACTTCAGCACAATGATCGGTGTCCATCCTGGTGCCTGAAATCTAATCTGAGGCTCTAAGCTAAACTAAAGCATTCTAACATAAAGTGACTTAATCAAAAGGCCCCTTACCTGAATTTAACCAAAATGTCCTACATACAAAAGGCTTACAAACACAGCAATGGGTTAGTAAGAACATACTTTTCCAGGGTCCACACAAGACTCAAATGAGGGCATTAACCCTGGGCACAGGGATCAAGAGGGATATTCTAAGTCCATGAGAAATAGGAACTCATGAAGCAGTGGCTGTACATTCTGTGTGGCCATCATTGAGTAAAATGGGGTGCTGACCACCATTACACTGGTCCCTAGAATGGTCCCATGAAGAACTCAACATACTGTGCTTTCACCACCAAATCTTAACTCCAAAATCAGGTGTGTAACTCAGAGAGTTGTGCCATTATTCCCATGCCCAGAGCCAGAGCACACAGATTTTTCCTCGAGGGTGGGGTGGGAGGAAGCAGACTGTAAAACCGAAAGTCCTTAATTTATTCTCCAAAGAACTGATTACATTTACAACAGAGTGGAGAACTTCAAACCTAAGGGTGCTCTCAAAAGCATTGGAAATCATAGAAGGCCTGAGATTTAATTCATCTCAAGCCTTCAGAAAGATGTGAAATAAATACTTTTACAAATGAGTAAAAACTAATAAAGTTTGCTAGAAACAACTCACTTTAAAAGAAATGTAAAAGAATATTCTTCAGGCAGGAAGAAAATAATCTCAGAAGATTCAAGATTCAGGATGGATGGAAGAACAATATCTGCTAATTAAATTCATATATCTAAATGACTAATGAATGGATAAAGTGATAATGATATCCAGGGCCTAGGACATCAATAAAGTGTTAAAATACACCATAAAATAATATATAGCATAAGATACGTAAATGGATATGTAGCAGTTGGATATCATTATGAATTCCAAAAATTGATATTGGATTATGTTTGTAAACTGCTCTGTTAATCTGGGCATGATTAATTTATATTAAGGATATTGACTGGGCCACAGTCAGTAGGGCATTGAGTGACGCTCCTTGGTGGCTGGGGTCTCAAACATAAAAAGACATGGCAAAGGAGAAAGCTGGAGTAGTTTCTGATGTTGGAGTTCTGATGAGCAAGGACAGAAGGCCCCATGAAAAGAGACAAGCCATTCATCTGACAGCTCACAGCTGGCCTTGTGGAGAGGGGCAAAGCTTAGAGAGCCTCATAGTCTACACCTGAACTTGTGTAGGAAACAGAATAGCTGAATCCAGAGACAAATGCAGCCCTGCAAGGAGAGGAACCCAAGAAGCCTGAACACTTCCAAATGTCGGCAGGTATCACACACCAAGATGGTGTAACAGATTTTGGGGAAGGACAAAACTTATGCTTTATGGCCTGGTAACTGTAGGCTTCCACCCCAAATAAATACCCTTTATAAAGACATACAGATTTCTGGCATTTTTCATCAGTACCCCTTTGGCTGACTAAAGTAGGATACAAAAATTTTAAAATATGTTATTTGACAAGTCAATAACAAATAATAAGTGAAGATTTGGAAAGGCAAGCAAAAATGCTATAATTTCCCTGGTAAACTTTAAAGAATATTAAATAGTGCATCTCATTCAAATAAATAGAAGAAAAAGAAATTGAACAAAAATAGACAGTCCAAAACAAATTAGTCAGGATTTCCTGGGTTGCCATTTAGGCCTTTTTCCTGGGGCCACCTTACCCATGCATCTTTGGAATCTCTCAGAAGACTGAAGGTTCCAGGGTTGATTTATGGGATGTGGTTTTTTCCCCATCATAAATCAAGTGCTGTATCGCTTCCCCATTTCCTAGTTATGAAGGCATATGACTGGATGTGATGCTCATTTGAAGCAAGAAGAACCATGAATGATAGAACAAATAAAAAGGAGATATTGTGGCACTTCCCAAATTGGACGCTTAGATGACTGATATTGTATCTTTCTTCTTTTCTAATGAATGCATTCAATGGTATAAATTTCCCTCGAATTTCAGCTTTTTCTGCATTCCACAAACTATGAAGAAGCATAGGACATTAGAAAACAGAAAGAACCACATAACAAAAGTCTTGTGAATGAAGCTATATCCACTTCCACAAGAGTCCAGACATAAGATGAAGGTAGAGAATGTAAGAAAGTTGGGAAAACATTTTCTCTGACTGCAATCATTGTTTCCTTAAAATAACACTTCTATGAATGTAACATCACTTTGAAGGAATTTACATCATGCTTAAATAAGCATGAGGGAATCTATATAAGGAAAAAAGAATGAAGACAGTGAGTTTTCTCAGCTTTCCCCCCATGGTAGTCCTCCCACTGAAATATAATGAGTGTGAATTTTTCTTGGAAATTCAACCTCATGAGATACCTGAGAAATAAACACTCAGCAAAACCATTTGGGATTTCATGAATTTGGGAATGTTTGAGTCTCATCAAAGAAACATGCAGGAGTAAAACCATGTGTATATAAGGAAGGTAGGAAATCCTTCCTTCAGCCAGGCATTAAATCTCATTGAGCATGAAATATTCATACAAAAGTTATTATTGCAATGAACATGGGAATGCTTACATCTGAGAAATTCACACTAGAATTTCTAGTGTGAGAAAATTCACACTAGAGAGAAACCATATGAGTGTCCTGAATGTAGTGTGCTCTTTACATTCGTTTTTTTACTCCTCATTTTCAAAGCCATACAGGGGTACAAGCATAGAAATGTAAGAGATGTGAAAAAGATTTCAAACTGACAGAAAATCTCTTTTTTCATCAGAAAATTCTTACTGAAGAGAAATCATATATTTGTGGGAAAGCTTTAATTCAAATGTCAAATATCAGACACAAGAGGTTTCCTACTGCAAAGAAACCATATGCATGTAAGGCATATAAAAAAGCCTTTAGGTACAAATCATATCTCATAGAACATTTAAAAACTCATAGTGGACAGAAAAAAAATGAATGTAAAGAATGTAGAAAAGCCTTCAGCCAAAAGCAATATTTCCTTAAACATCAGAGCATTCATTCTGGATAAAAGCCCTCTATATGCAGTGAATGTGCAAAAGCCTCCAACCAGAAGGAAAACCTCATTAACCATCTGAGAATACATACTGGAGAGAAACCTTATGAATATAATGGATGTGGGAAAGCTTTTATTCAGAAATCAAGCCTCATTACACACCAGATGTAACCATTGGGGAATTTGATGTAATTATGTATTCCACAAATATATTTGGATCATGCTTGTAAACTGATCTGTCAATCTGGGCATGATTTTGGCATTGACTGGGCCAAGTCAGTATGGCGTTGAGCCCCACCCCTTAGTGGGTGGGGGAATCAAATATAAAAGGCATGGCAAAGGGCAGTTGAAACAGTTATTTTGTAGAAGCAGTTTTGATGTTGGGGAAAAGACCCCAGAAGAAGAGAAGTGAGCCATTTTCCTGATAGTCTACAGCTGACCTTGTGGCGGAACCAGAAGAATGAAGCCCAGAGAGAAATGCAGCTTCAGGAAGTGAGGAACAGAAGAAGCCCGAACCCTGGAAAACATCAGCAGCTGTCTTGCTCCAACACGTGGCTATGAACTTTGGTGAGAAGAAACTTAAAGCTTTATGAACTGGTATATGTGGACTTCTAACACAAATAAATACCCTTTATAAAGACTAACCCGTCTTTGGTATTTCACATTAGCACCCTTTTGGATGAATAATATAGAATTTGGTACCGAGGAGTGGGGAAGTGCTTTTGCATATGCCAAAATGTTGGAATGGTTTTGTACATTGATAAAGGTTATCCTTTGGAGAAATTGTGAAAGACTTGATGGAAAAGGCCTAGATCACTTTGAAGAGACTGTAAATAGTCAAATGGATGTTAAAGAGACTTTCTATGATGCCTTAGAAGTAAATGATGAAACTATTATTGGAAACTGGAGGAAAGGTGATCTATGTTTTAAAGATGCAGAGAACTTAGCAAGATTAACTCCTGGTGTTATATGGAAGACAGAATTTGAAAATGGCGAACAGAAGCATTTAGCTGAAGAACTTTGCAAGGTAAACTATGAGAATGTGGTTTGGCTTCTCCTTGCAGCTTATAGCAAAATACTAGATGATCGAAATATACTAAGGACTGAAATTTTGGCACAAAGAAACTGATTCTGGAAATTCCAAGTTTCTGGAAATCAAATTCCCAGATAAAAATGCCCCATTTGAAGACCTTGCTAAACTTGGAACTTGTAAATCAGAAATGAAGATGCAGTTATCTAGGTAAGACTTGTGGAAATTCTTACTGTCTGCTTGCTTGGACCCCTGCTTCCTGCAGGCTAAACCAACAAAGTTTTTGAGAGAGCTGTATGAACAAAACCGCTGTCAGCTTGGACAAAAGATAACATGGAAAGGAGAGTTTGAAGGAGAATCAGCTTTAAGAAGAAAACCATGGAAGCAGAGATCTGGACTTAAGACATCTCCATGGACCAAGAGAAGAGTCCCACCCATGTGTACAGAGAGGGTGAGTTTTCCCCAGCAGTTGAAGAGGGTGGATGACCCATCCAATGTTCTGGGAGAGTTTTGCCATCCAAAGTTGCAGAAAGGCTGGAGCACATTCCTCAAAGTTTAGGGCGGTTAAGGTCAACTCCCCATAGTTCTGAGAGGGGTGTACCTGTCCCCCATGGATTAGAGAATGCCAGGTGGTAAACCCATTGCTCTGAGAGGGTTGAGCCTGTATGCCAAAGGTTAAGGAAGGCCAGGTGGTCAACTCATTGCTCTGAGAGGGTTGAGCCTGTATGCCAAAGGTTAAGGGGAATGTTATCTTCACCTCACTGTACTAGGGGGCTAAGACTCTAACCCAAAGATTGGGTAAGGTGTGGCAATCACCACAACACTCTTGGGTGGTGAGGTCTGGAGCTTGGTCGACACCCAGATACTTGATGACAGTGGAGCTAAGAAAGTGGCCATTGGGCAAGCCTGTGGAAAGGGTGGGTCCTCATGTGGCCCCAAAGAGAAAAAAGCATCATCTTAAGAATGACTCAGACTTTGAAATCAAATGGAGGAAGCCCAGCAGTTTTACTGAACTGTAGAGGATCCATGACTCTTGTTTAACATCCAAATTTCTCCTTATGATATTGAAAATGTTTATCCTTTGCCTTTCCATTTGTGTATTAGAAGTAGTTAAATGGTTTTTTAAGTTTCACAGTTCGATAGCAGATGGGACTTTTCCTCAAGATGAACTGTATTTCGTTAAAATGCCTATAATATGATTTTATGAGTGAATTGTTACTGATTTAAGTTTTTTGATAATTGTAATATATTTTTGGAATTCAGAGGGTGGAATGCAACCATTGGGGTTTTTGATGTAATTATGAATTCAAAAAAAAAATAATTGGATCATGCTTGTAAATTCATCTGTTAATCTGGGCATGGTTTGGGCGTTGACTGGGCCACATCAGTAGGGCATTGAGCCCCACCCCATAGTGGGTGGGGGGATCGAATATAAAAGACATGGAAAAGGACAGTTGAAGCAGTTTTATTTGAGAAGGAGTTTTGATGTTGGAAAGAAAGCCCCAGAAGAAGAGAAGTGAGTGGTTTGCCTGATAGTCTACAGCTGACCTTGTGGAGGAATAAGAATAGATAAGCCCAGAGAGGAATGCAGCCCTTGGAAGAGAGGAACCCAAGAAGCCTGAACCCTTGCAAATGTCTGCAGCTGTCTTGCACCAAGAAGGGGTAACAGAATTTGGTGAAGGAAGAAACTTATTCTTTATGTCCTGGTAACTGTAAGGTTCTACCCCAAAGAAATATCCTTTATAAAGATGAAGAGATTTCTGGTATTTTGCATCGGTACCCCTTTGGCTGACTAATACAGGATATAAAATGTTTTAGAATACATTAATACATTATTTCACAAGTCAATTACAAATAAAATAAGTGCAGATTTGGAAAGACAAGCAAAAGTGTTATATTTTCCCTGGTAAACCTTAAAGAATATTAAATAGTGCATCTTATCCAAATAAATAGAAGGAAAAAAATTGAACAAAAATAGTAAGTTCAAAACAAAGTATTCAGGGTTTCCTGGGTTGCAATTTTGGCCTTTGTTCTGGGGCCACCTTACTTATGCATCTTTGGAAACTGTGCCTTCCTTATCCTTCAGAAGCCTGAAGGTTCCAGGGTTGATTTATGTGCTGTTGTGTTGTCCCCATCATAAATCATGTGCTGTATCACTTCACCATTTCCTAGTTATGAAGTCACCAAACTGGATGTGATGCTCATTTGAAGCAAAAAGATCCATGAATGATACAACAAATAAAAAGGAGATATTGTTGCAATTCCCATATTCGATGCTTAGATGATTGATATTGGATCTTTCCTCTTTTCTAATGAATGCATTCAATTTTATAAATTTCCCTCTAAGCACTGCTTTTGCTGCACCCCACAAACTGTGAAAGAGCATAGACATTAAGAAGCAGAAAGAACCACATATCAAAAGGCTTGTGAATGAAGCTATATCCACTTCCACAGCAGTACAGACTTGAGATGAAGGCAGAGAATGTAAGAAAGTTGGGAAAATATTTTCTCTGACCACAAGCATTGTTCACTCAAAATAACACTTCTATGAATGTAACTTCACTTTGAGGAAATGTTGTAATTCAACGTGGAGGTAGACAGTGCCAGGAATGATCCAAACAAAGTTTGGGACCAAGGGACCTCCTTCCACGTGGAATTCAGACAAGTTTATTTATGCTGAAGCTGCTTTTTATACTACAATGCTGATAACGAAATTAGGGCATCCTTCACTAATTTCTCAGCTTGGTACCTGAGAGCACTGCCTGTTTCTGTGTTCCTAGACAATCTTTCTTGGGAATTCATATCATAACATCTTAGTGTTGTGTTCATTCCGTTTTGCATCCTTCCACTGATGTCTGCAGTATGCAGTGTCCTTGGAGACATTTACTAATGTTTCTCTGCCAGCAAGCATGCTTTATAAATGCTTAACCCTTTAGGCTCTGGCTCTCAGCATCTTTTCCAACAATTCCACCTTTTTTGGACTTTGTCGAGGGTGACTGTGCCTGTCTTAGGTTGCCCTCCTCTGAAGGTCTTACCCATCCTTGACCAACAGCCAAGATCCATGGACAGGGGTTTGAGATTCAAGGGTTTGAAGCAATATCAAGTGATTGGCATGGCTGGCCTTTTAACTCTATTAATGTGGGTCAGCAGGGCTTTGTGAATACCTCCTAATAGAGTTAAGAGAAGCAGAGTACCAATGATCCCCACACTGAAGTTAGCAATTACAGAGGTTTATTTCCACCAATGTAAGGGGTTTATTTTATTTAATTGATTTGTCACTGATTACCAAAATTCGCTACCTGGAAGCATAGTAAGTTGCTTCTGAGACATGCTCAAAATCCTTTTATGCAAATCTGTAATTTCAATAGATAAATTTGTGTGATGACCCATTAAATGATGTTTAATTTTTTTCCATTCATAATGGGAATCATTATATGGGAGAGGAGTAATACAAAAAGCAATTTCATTCCAATCACACTTCAAACCTTGTTTTAAATTTAGATTATATACCTGATCTCCCATTTGTGTAACAGCCATCTCTAACTTATTAAGCCTATTATTAATTTGCTCATCTATATATGCCTGACCATGCCATAGCTCACTAGCATTATGATGCCAATTTTTAACGTATTTTTGTGTTTGGACATTCTCATGTAGGTCAGTTCCTGCCACAGCAGTGGCTGTAATAATACTTATAAGCCCTAATACAGCAGCTATAATTAATCCAATTAAACGTTTGCTTCTTATGGTGATTCTTGCAATGCAAGAAATTATAACAATGAGGTGGAGCC
>JAKSZT010054241.1:184021-210295 GCA_026826555.1 Tolypeutes matacus | reverse complement strand
TTTGTATGTATTGTGAGAATTTTGATTTTTACCCATAATAAAAAAAAAAAAGTGTAAAAAAAAAAAAAAAAAAAAAAAAAAAAAGAAATAAAGACTTAGAAACTACCAAAGGATTTGGCTCTGAGGGGAAGCCTGCCAGCAGCGATTCATGAGAACCAGAAGTGAATTCCATGATGCCATTGTCCTATTACAACTGCAGTAGAATTCTCCTGTAAAACAGATTCTGATACATAAGTGTAAAGGGAGAAATTTCTGCAGAAAAACCATGTTTGTTTAATGCTCACTGTTCCTACTATAAAAACAATGGGATCCCATACACATAGTTTAAGAAATTAAGTGGATTTTCTTTTTAAACTGGTAATATTAGTTTTACTGCCTTGCCTTTCAAAAATTGGGCTAGTTCTCAAAAATAATACCCACAAATAATTTTTAGTTTTGTTAAGTTTAGTGTCCCTTAATTGTGGGATAAATCTTCCCTGATAGGTCCAATTTAGTGACGTATTTATACTTATCACATCCCCAAAATTCTAAAAATAATGATAGCTTTCATTAGTTGTTTTTGTTGGATTATTAATTTTTCAACTTATGGCTATGTTTATATTAGGTTTTGGTATCCCTATAAGGGCCCAATTCTTTACGATTCGTAGGAATTATTAAAGAGCACAACCTCAGAAGAAATATGGCATGTATGCCATTTATCACTTTGTACTATGACTTTGGGGCTGTATACATGGATCAATGGATACTATGCAGTTAAGTCATATAAGAAAAGGCAAGGTTAATTTTCAATAAATTTCCCTTCCTACTCAGGTTTTAGAGGAAGGTGAGGATCAATGGGTCCAGGAAAATGAAAAGACTGATTAATATAAATAGGGTAGGATTTGTCCCCCAAAGTCAACATTCTAAAAGAGGTGAATTAGTAATATAAGCCTAATATGTATAATTTTGTGAAAGTGCACTGCTAACTGCTGTGGTTTTCAAGGTAAGCATAGCAAGGAATAACTGTGTTAGAGGGACATTCTGCCTTTTAGAAGTTACCATCTTTTCTGCTTCTTGTGTCAGCTTCTTCAACTTGTTTATATCTAGGTTTCAGATGTCTGGACAGGACCCAAAGCTGGTCTTCTTTATCTGTAATGATAAGAACAAAACCTCGACCATATATCCTAAATTAACTTCTGCCTTGTTCCATTGATTATTATTTTTATGTTTTCATTAAACTAGTTGTCCAATACTTGTTTGTGTATTATTGCCTGATTTTTGCAAGAAATGCTCTGCTGCTGATGTATATGATTCTGACCTTTGGCTTAAAAATTTATTGTAAATAATGCTTGAAAGAATTGTTTTCACACCTCACCATTTCCCCCTTTTTTGATTTTGTAGCATTTATAGAGATTTATCTGTTAATTTTTTATGATAAGTATACATTCATTCCCAGGCTTACTAAATCAGGGGATACACTGATATACTCAGCTTATTTGTGGCTAGAGTCCTGGATAGATACAAGATAAATGTTAATATATATTTAGTTTAATAAGCTTATATTGACAATTAGAGTGAGAAACAAATATCATAACTAATTCAAAGATTAAGTCAATATTGAACAAAGTTACAGAATGACAGATAAATAGAGCAGTCTTATATATACTTACCAATATTTAGCTTCTAGCTGGGAAGTGTTGAGTTGAAGTAGCAACTGATACTAGAGTTTTGGTTGACTCTATTTAGGATTAATGAATTTGATACTATAGATGCCAACATGTGAGTATTTTCCTAATTCCCGAGGAAGTGGCCACCCTCCACAGGAAGGAACACAATACTCCCTGGGCAGTACATTTTAAGGTTTATGCATCAATCCCTGGGAGAGTGGCCAGCTCGCTGAGAGAGGAATACAACACCTGTTGAAATGCACTTTATTTTTTTTTTATTTTTTTACTAAACGTCCTTGATGTGCTTTCTATTTTAATTTCCAATATTTTTCCTGAAATGTGAAAAGTGTTAAGTAGCAAGGCATTGGTTTGTTGATTAACAAAGTTTTCTGTATGATGCTTTACTTTTAGGCTTGAAAAATACTTGCCAGACTTGTTTTTTAATATATTTAGTTTCAGGACGGTTGAAACTCAAAATAAGAGATTTACATATACATATACATTTAATAAAACACATTTATGTGTAATATACACGTTATTAAATTACTTAAGTATGCAATGTATTGTATTAAAGTTTTGATTAGTATTTTAGTTTATTATACAGAATTCATAACTATAGTAGATTATACAACAGACATCCTATGAATAAACTTATATTTCTTAAGCATTTAAGATTCTTTTTTTTTTTTTTTTTTTTGAACAGGGAGAATCAAACTTTATTTCACATCATATAAAATCCATCTCTCAATGTAATATAAATAGAATGACCTCAACTTCTTTTGTATTATTTGAGGCATAGGTAAAAACAAATTAATATTTCCTATTTGGGCTGTGGTGTAATACATTAACTTGTAATTTTAATACTTGCACTGGTTTTGTTGTTAACATTATAATTTGAATTGGGGCTGTTGTTGATTACACTGTTAAATATAAACTTGATTTATTGTTGGCTACTTTACAGGAAGGGGAATGTGGGCTGGATTGACTTGTTTAAGAAAATATTAAAGAAAGCTTTAGCAAGTTTTAAAACAAAGTGATAGTGACATAACTGGATATTAATTTTTTGCAACAAACTAGCAATATTTGGTACCACTGCATGCTGCAGTGGTATTATTTTATTTTACTATATTTTACTTTTTTGCACTAACCCGGCGGCCTTTAATGGCCACTTTCTTCTTGTAGCTATAACTAAAAATTATGATTAATATTTTTATTTAATATTATTTGGAAACATTATTAAATTTTCAGGAATTTTATACACTTTTAAAATAGTTATATTAACTTTTTCTTCATATAACTTTAATTGCTATAAAATTAGAAAATTTCTTTTAGTTATACAACAGTTTTAAATACTTCAATCCACTTATATCGCAAGAACTTAACTATTTTTAGCATTTTACCTTTTCTTAGGTAAAAGACCAACTTATATGAGAGTTTGAAATAAAAGCTACCTTTCAGGATTTGACTTTGAGAAAGCAGGTTCAAGCATTGTGTTCTTTTAAAAAGTGATAATACCTGTTTCTCTATGGAAAAAATAAGGTTAAAGAAGCTATTTTGATTGGGTTCAGGTTTGGGTTAGGGTTAGGGTTAGGGTTAGGGTTAGGGTTAGGTTTAGGTTAGGGTTAGGGTTAGGGTTTGGTTAGGGTTAGGGTTAGTTTAGGATAAGTGTTAGGGTTAGGTTAGGATTACAGTTATGGTTAGGGTTAGGTTTAGGGTTGTTAGGGTTGGTTAAGTTTAGTGTTAGGGTTAGGTTATAGTTAGAGTTAAGGTTAGGTTTAGCATTAGGTTTGCATTAGGTTTTGGGTTAGAGTTAAGTTAGAGTTTGTTAATGTTAGAGTTAGTGTTAGGGTTCGTTAGGGTTTGGGTAGGGGTTAGGGTTAGCTTTAGTTTAGGGTTAGGGTTACTCTTAGGTTTAGGTTCAGGGTGAGGGTCAAGATTAGCGTTCGAGTTATTATTAGGGTTAGGGTTTAGGTTTAAGTTTAGGGTTAGGTTAGCATTAGTATTAGGGTTAGGGAGTAATAAACCCATTTTCAGCTGAGGAATGATCGACATCTTTACTGGTTTTGGTACTT
The DNA here is from genome assembly GCA_026826555.1 of Tolypeutes matacus. Taxonomy (NCBI): domain Eukaryota; kingdom Metazoa; phylum Chordata; class Mammalia; order Cingulata; family Chlamyphoridae; genus Tolypeutes; species Tolypeutes matacus. Next base: position 206,577 of record JAKSZT010054241.1, on the reverse strand, counting down.
GCCTTAAGTTCTATTACAGGTTGGATTGAACTGCTGTATTGCTGACTGGGTAGATTTGAGCAAGACTGGGAATTATGCTCATATTTTTTGTCTGAGAGCCTTGAGAAAAGCCCACTTGGACGTTTCCTGACTTATTAATGAGACTACCTTTTTTAAAGACTTTTAGAATGGCATTCCTTCATGCATTGTAACTTTTTTCACATTTTGGACACACACACGTATTGGTATAGATTTATTATTGCTGCTAAATGGAGCTCTTACACTAGTTTTTGCTCTGTAATATTTTTTCATATGACCTGGTTTCTCACATTTAAAGCAATTTAAATTATTAACAACAGGACTATGTCCCTTTAGAGCAGCTGCAAGAAGATTCATGTTATAGTTATGAGGCCCAATATTTTGGCATGATTTATATAATCCTGTAAAGTACTTCCATTTGCCTTTATTGGATATAAAGCCTTTTTGCACTCACTGTTAGCATAATTAAAAGCTAACATTAGAATAAACACTTCTTTAAGATCAGATTGAGTTAATGTCTTGCTGATTACATCTACCCGCCTTGCTACAAATTCATCATAGGGTTCAGTAATTGCTTGAACAATTTTTGAAAGTGATTGTACAGCCCTTCCAGGGGTGGAAATTCATTGTCAGTGAGATAGGTAGCACAATCACACTGGTAAAATGGCAATATTATCACATTGAGCTTGGCGAGGAATTTCAGCCCATTGACCTCCTAATATTTGTTCAGCAGTTATAGGCACTGGTGGATTTTGCTATTGATTTCATCATGCTACAATATTAGCTTTATCAGCCCACCAAGTTTTACATTGTAAAAAGTTCTGCTGAATTAAGAAAAGTTTGAGCAAACAAAGCCTAATCCTAGAGTATTAATCTGTTTGCTTGTGCCATTTCTTCCAAAAATTCTGAGTATAAGGAGAATCTACACCATATTAGTGCATGCTTTTATAAAGTTTTTGATAGTTTTAAAAGGAATAGGAGCATGGCCGTATTGTACACGTCATTGAGGATTGTTAGCATCTACTGGAATTTGAGTTACTGTTACTGGAAAAGTGAAGAAAAATTGCATAGCCTCTGAATTTCCTTCTCTACTTACATGTGCTGTACCTTTTGTAATTGAAGAGTTTGATAGTGGGCCAAAAACAGAAACTTTTGCAGTGTAATCAAAGGTTGTAAAGAATGGATTTGTCGGTACCTTAGGAGGCAGAGAGGCTGGTTTAAAAAACAATAAATCATCTTTTGGATAGGACGGCTTAACGTCCACTGGAAAAGTTCCATAAACTCCCTTTTTCTTTTTTCTTTTTATTAGACATGAGTTTATCTGTTTTTGCCTGTTCATTAAGTTTTTCAGATATATTTTCATTAAAATTATCATTAACTTTTTCTACTACAGTGTTAGCAATCACAGTATCCATTTTAATATCTTCATTTTCATATGAATGTAATAGTTCAAGAGCAACAGAAATAAGATTATACAAAGAGCATACATAACAATATTTCTGTACAAGAGAAGAGTTCTAGTAATGCTAGGGTCATCACAGATACCCCTGTATTGTTTAACAGGGTTTTCAAAATTTGAGAATATTCCTCTGAGTCAGCTGATTACCCATTACCCTGATGATCAAGATTATTTGACTCACCAACAGAATGCAAGGACCGTCTGACCCAGCAGTCATTGTTTCCACGGCACTTATACAGAGAAAAGACAAGCCGTGCCCCACGTTTGGTGCCAACTGTTGTAATTCAATGTGGAGGTAGACGGTGCATGTAATGATCCAAAGAAAGTTTGGGATGAAGGGACCTCACTCCATGTGGAATGCAGGCAAGTTTATTTTGGCTGAAGTTGCTTTTTATACTGCAAAGCTGATAACAAAAGTAGGGCATGGTTCACTTGCTTCCCAACTTTGTACTTGATAGCACTGCCTGTTTCTGTGTTCACAGACAAACTTTCCTGGGAATTCAGACAAAATATCTTAGTGGTGTGTTCATTTCACTCTGCCTCTTCCCACTGCAGTGTGCAGTGTCCTTTACACATTTACTAATGTTTCTCTGCCAGCAAGCATGCCTTTTAAATGTTTAACCCTTTATGCTCTGGCTTTCAACATCTTTTCTAACAAGGGAATTTGCATCATGCTCACCTAAGCATGAGGGAATCTATGTAAGGAAAAAAGAATGTGGACAATGAGTTTTGCCTGTTTGCCCCACATGGTGGTCCTTCCGTTTACCTGTAATGACTGAGAAGTTTTCTTGGAAATTGAACCTCATGAGATACCTGAGAATTAATCCATCAGAGAAGCCACTTGGGATTTCATGAATTTGGAAATGCTAGAGTCACATCAAAGAAATATGCAGGAGTAAAATCCTGTGAATATAAGGAATATTGGAAACCCTTCAGCCAGGCATTGAATGTCATTGGGCATGAAATATTCATACATTAGTTAGTATGGTAATGAACATGGAAATCCTTCCATTTGGGAAAAAAAAGCCTCATGGAATTTGAGAAAATTCAAACTAGAGAGAAACCATATGAGTGTCCTGAATGTTGTCTGCTCTTTACAGTCATTTTTTACTCCTCATTTTGAAAGCCATTCAGAGGAACAAGCATAGAAATGTAATACATGTGGGAAAGTTTTTAACCTAACAGAAAGCCTATTTATTCATCAGAAAATTCTTATTGAAGAGAACTCATATATATGAGGGAAAGCTTCAGTTCAAATGTCAAATCTAAGATACAAGAGATTTTCTACTGCCAAGAAACCCTATGCATGTAAGGCATGTGAAGAAGTCTTTAGGTAAAAACCATATCTCACAGAACATGAAAAAACTCATAGTGGACAGAAACAAAATGAATGTAAAGAGTGCAGAAAAGCCTTCAGCCAAAAGCAATAGTACATTAAACATCAGCTCATTCATTCTGGAGAAAAACCTTCTATATGCAATGAATGTGGAAAAGCCTTCAACCAGAAGGAAAACTTCATTAACCATCTGAGAATACACACTGGAGAGAAACCCAATGAATGTGATGGACGTGGGAAAGCTTTCATTCAGAAATCAAGCCTCATTACACATCAAAGAAGACACTGAAGAGAAACCATATATATATGTAAGGAATGTAGGAAAGCCTTCAGTAGCAAATCAATCTCACTGACCATGAGAAAATTCATAGTGGAGGGAAACCCTACATATGTAAGTAATGTGGAATAGCCTTCAGCCAGAGGCAGTAACTCATTAAACATTACAACATTCATACTGGAGAGAAACCCTCTGAATATAATGAATGTGAATCTCCAAAAAATCTCCACCTCTAGTCTGTGCAACTTGTTGCCAATCTTTTAAGGAAATGGTTGTGACTATGCAATTCAGGATGTCTTTCTCCTCTTGGAAAAGTGCACTTGCAGTTTGTTCTGAGATCTCCTCCTCATGCATCTTCTTCCACACTCATGTGTGTTCAATTTGTTACCACTAATTCATGCATCAGAACTCGAGATTTCTCTTCATTTATGTAAAGATGGGCTTTCCACTCATTTCAAATTTTCCTGTTTGTTTTCACTGGTTCTTCAATCCATCATATTCTGGGTAAGCATTTAAAAATTAATGTTTTAAAAATAATGCTGCCCAGTTTTGTAGCATTTTCTTATAAGGCACCCCAACCATTTATAGTTTTTCAGTTTCTTCACCTGATTCTGATGGGGATTCAAGATTTACAGCCACTGAACTACAGTGGCCTGCTTTCTACTTAACTTAAATTTTCCTTATTATTTTAAATCAGAAATGATCCTTTCATAACAAGATGACATATTTCTGATCTCAAGTATTTTAAGAAGTTAGAAAATTTATTTATATTCTTAATTGTACTCCAATATCTTTCTCATATCTGACAGCTTGTGTGATGGATGAAACTAGAGAATGCATGTATTTAAAAACAGAAATGTGCACCCATATAGGTCTACCAATGCAGGCAATTCAGAGGAAGGAGGAATGGGGATTGAAGCTTGTGAAGGAATTTGGCTGTTTACCATAACAGTCATAAATTATTTTTATACTCTTTGCAAGGATAATTTGGTTATAATTTAAAAGAAATTTTGGAAATAGTACACAAAGAAATCATACAAAGTGTTTGATTTGAAGATATTGATTTGTATCTGCAACATTACTGGGGGGTGCACTTCCTCTCACTTTTTACAAATACAATCGCCTCTAAAGGCAAAGTGCTCACTCCCTTCGTCCTCTTCCCCAGCTGCCTGGATGGGTGGAGACCTCCCTTACCAAGTGTGAACACGGAGCATGAGGAGCATGGACGTGACTATGTGAAGGCCACACTGCACTCTACGCATGTCAAGTTAGAAGGCTGTTAGCACCACAGGAGAAGATGGACTCCTGCTGCTTAATCCACAGTGAAGACCCGCTAGAGAGACTCACATCATTAACTGAGGCTGTGAGTGCTGAGCAGGGCTTTCATCCTTTCCTCCTTTGCGGTTCAAGAACCTATGTAGACGGTTCTCTTTGGGGTTTTGAGTGTTTGGTTCCCAAACAGGACATTCCCTCTCTGGCTTGGGGCAAGTGCAGTGAACACATGTTGCATTCCAGCTTCTTCTGTTGTTTATCAGCTTCTTCCCATCCAACCCCTCCGTTCTCTTCTAGGATTGAAGAGGTCTGCATCATTTTCAACACTGATAAAAATGGATTACAAATTTGATATTTAATTAGTCTGAGAACTATCCGGCATCTGTACCCTCAGAGGTTTTCTGTAAACATTGCATAACCTCACAACCTCACTTCTATTCTTGTCAGCCCTATGTCACAGGACTTTCTGGGATTCCCATACTAGTTATTAGGGTCACTGGCCTAATGTTGCTCATTCTGGTGATGTTATTTCTGTAGCCAATGCTGTAATGTGAATTTTGACATTTCCTTCTGGACACCAACTAGTTTCATCTTGGCACTTCTCTTTCTTTAGCTGTCCAAAGATTGGAGAAGATGAATGTAGAACTGGAAGCAGGAGACATGAGTCTGTTCCTGAGATTCAGGAGGGGTACAGTAAGAGCAGCAACCTCAGAGTGTCCATGCTGGAGGCCAAGGGAAGGAGGGAAGGGAAAAGGGAGCAGGAGCAGGAAGACTCCTCTCTGTGCCCTGACTCCTCTGCTGCACCAGACCCCAGGTCCCATGCTTTTATCTGCCCCTGCCCACCTGGCCAAACCCTACCTGAGGCAATTACATCATACTGGGGCATCTATGACTATAGACTAGTCCTCAAACCATGTGATTCCCCTGCCTGACTCCCTTTCTTGCAGGCCTTGAGGGCTAAGAGCACTTCCCCCTTCACCTAACCAGTAGTCATTCCTGCCTAGTCTGGAGACACCCACAGTTTACAGGTAAATTCACTGGGCAGCAGCATCACTCTGCCATTTGGGAACAGAGCAGCTCTCCAAACCTGTGTCCCTAGCTGTTTAAGTTTACCAAGCACTGCCAATGCAAAATAACAGAAATTGGTTGGCTTTTATTGGAATTTATTACGGTTAAAGCTTACAGTTTGGAGGTTGTGAAAATGTCCAAATCAAGGCATTATCAAAAATGCTGTCTTAACAATGGTCAGCTGCTGCTGGACTTCTACCAAGGCAAAATTTTGGGCCTGCCTGTCTCTCTCTGCCTCCTCCTCCAAACTGACTTTCTCCTTGAACTCAGCACTAGGCCAACAGACAATTTTTCACACTGCTCCCTTTTCCTCTGGCCTGGATATCTTCAGCTTCAAGCTGCTCCATGAACCCAGCCTCAGGCCTCTCCCTCTGCCTTTCAGTGTTTCTGTGTCTCTCCACAGCTGTAGGAGATCTGGGATCCCTATCCCACATGGCAGGATAAACATGGCAGCACTCTTTCTCTATGTGTTCCATGTGTGTAGGACTTCAGCACAATGATTGGGGTCCATCCTGGTGACTTAAATCTAATCAGAGGCCCCTAACTAAACTAAAGCAATCTAAGAAAAAGTGACCAAATCAAAAGGTCCCTTATCTGAATATAACGAAAATGTCCTACATAAAAAAGGCTTACACACACAGCAATGAGTTAGTAAACACATACTTTTCTGGGGTCCACACAAGACTAAAATGAGGACATTAACCCAGGGCACAAGGATTAGGAGGGGTCTCCTAATTCCAGGATAAATGGGAACTCATGAAGCAGTGGCTGTACTTTGGGTGTGGCCATCATTGAGCAAAATGGTGTGCTGACCACAGTTGCACTGGTCCCAAGAGTGGTCCCAAGAAGAACTCAAATCCTGTGCTTTTGCCACCAAATCTTAGCTCCAAAATCAGGTGTGTAACTCAGAAAGGTGTGCCATTATTTCCATCCCCAGAGCCAGAGCACACAGATTTTGCCTGGGGTGGGGTGGGGTGCAGGAAGCAGGCTGTAAAACTGAGAACCCCTAATTACTTCTCCAAAGAACTGATTACATTTACAACAGAATGGAGAATTTCAACCCTATGGGTTCTCTCAAAAGCAGTGGAGATGATAGAGGGTCTGAGATTTAATTCATTTCATTCCTTCAGGAAAAAGTGAAGTAAATACTTTTACAGATGTGTAAAAATGAATAAAGTTTGCTAGCAGCAACTGACTTTAAAACAAATGTAGGGAAGCGGCTGTGGCTCAATCAGTAGGCTCCCGTTTGCCATATGGGAGGCCCTGGGTTCGGTTCCCGGAGCCTCCTGGTGAAGGCAGGCCCACCTGCGTGGCGTGGTTAGCTGACCCAGCAAGCACAAGCAGCAAGGGGGGGATAAATGAATAAATAAATAAAATCTTTAAAGGGGAAAAAAAATGTAAAAGAATATTCTTCAGGCAGAAAGAAAATAATATCAGGAGGTTCAAGATTCAGTATGGCTTGAAGAACAATATCTGTTAATTAAATTCATATATCTAAATGACTATTGAATGGATAAAGGAATAAGGAAATCCATGGCCGAGGACATCAATAAAGTGTTAACATACACCATAAAATAATATATAGCATAAGATGGGTAAATGGATTTGTAGCAGTTGGATATCATTATGAATTCCAAAATAGATATTGGATTATGCTTGAAAACTGGTCTGTTAATCTGGGCATGATTAAGTTATGATCAGGGCATTTATTGGGGCACAGTCAGTAGGGTCTTGAGCCCCACCCCTTCATGGGTGTGGTCTCAAGCATAAAAAGACATGGCAAAGGACATAGTTGGAATAGTTTTTAATGTTGGAGTTCCGATGAGCAATGACAAAAGGCCCTGAGGAAAAGAGACTAGCCATTCACTCAACAGTTCACAGCTGGCCTTTTGGAGAGAGGCAAAGCTTAGAGAGCCTCATACTCTACAGCTGACCTTGTGGAAGGGACAGAAGAGCTGAGCCAGGAGAGAAATGCAGCCCTGGGAAGACAGTAACACACGAAGCCTGAACCCTAGCAAAAATCGGCAGCTCTCTTGCTCCAAGATAGGGTAACAGACTTTGGTTAAAAAAGAAAATTATGCTTTATGGCCTGGTAACTGTATGCTTCTACCCCAGATAAATACAATTTACAAAGACCAACAGTGTTCTGGTATTTTGCATCAGGACCACATTGGCTGACAAATACAGCATATAACATGTTTTAAAATACATTATTTGGCAAGTCAATAACAAATGATAAGTGCAGATTTGGAAAGGAAAACAAAAGTGTTATAATTTCCACAGGAAACTTGAAAGAATATTAAATAGTGCATCTCATCCAAATAAATAGAAGAAAAAGAAATTTAGCAAAAATAATCAGTCCAAAACAAAGTATTCAGGATTTCCTGGGTTGCCATTTTGGACTTTGTTCTGGGGCCACCTTACTTGTGCATTTTGGAAGCTGCAACTTTCTTATCCTTAAGAACCCTGAAGGTTTCAGGGTTGATTTATGTGGTGTGGTTTGTCCCCACCATAAATAAAGTGCTGTACCACTTCCCCATTTCCTAGTTATGAAGTCACCAAACTGGATGTGATGCTCATTTGAAGCAAGAAGAGACATGAATGATAGAACAAATAAAAAGGTGATATTGTTGTGCTTCCCAAATTGGACGCTTAGATGACTGATATTGGATCTGTCCCCTTTTCTAATATATGCATTCAATGCTATACATTTCCCTCTAAGCACTGCTTTTTCTGCACCCCACAAACTATGAAGAAGCCTAGGACATTAAAAAGCAAAAAGAACCACATAACAAGGGGCTTGTGAGTGAAGCTATAACCACTTACACAAGAGCCCAGACATAAGATGAAGACAGAGAATGTTAGAAAGTTGGGAAAACATTTTCTCTGACTGCAATCATTGTTTCCTCAAAATAACACTTCTATGAATGTAACTTCACTTTGAAGGAATTTGCATCATGCTTACCTAAGCATGAGGGAATCTATGTAAAGAAATAAATGAAGGCAATGAGTTTTGAGAGTTTGCCCCACATGGTAGTCCTCCCCTTATGTGTAATGAGTGTGACGTTTTCTTGGAAATTCAACCTCATGAGATACCTGATAATTAAACCTTCAGAGAAAACATTTGGTATTTCATGAATTTGGGAAAGCTAGAGTCATATCAAAGAAACATGCAAGAGTAAAACCCTGTGTATATAAGGAATATTGGAAATCCTTTTAGCCTGGCATTAAGTCTCATTGAGCATGAAATATTCATACAATAGTTAGTATTGTAATAAACAGGGGAATGCTTCCATCTGAAACAAAACCTCATGGAATATGAGAAAATTTACACTATAGAGAAACCATATGAGTGTCTTGCGTGTAGTCTGCACCTTACAGTCATTTTTTACTCCTTTTTAAAAAAGCCATACAGGGAAACAAGCATAGAAACGCAATACATGTGGGAAAGTTTTCAACCTCACAGAAAACCTGTTTATTCATCAGAAAATTCTTACTGAAGAGAACTCATATATATGTGGGAAAGCTTTAATTCAAATGTCAAATCTCAGATACAAGAGATTTCCAGATACAAAGAAACCCTATGCATGTAAGGCATATGAAAAAGCCTTTAGGTACAAATAATATCTCACAGAACATGAAAAAACTCATAGTGAACAGAAACAAAATTAATGTAAAGAATGCAGATAAGCCTTCAGTGAAAAGCAACAGTTCATTAAGCATTAGAGCATTCATTCTGGAGAAAAACCCTATGTATGCAATGAATGTGGAAAAACCTTCAAACAGAAGGAAAACCTCATTAACCATCTGAGAATAGATATTGGAGAGAAACCCTATGAATGTGTTGGATGTGGGAAAGCTTACATTCAGAAATCAAGCCTCATTACTCACCAGAGAAGACAAATTGGATAGAACCCTATATATGTAAGGAATGTATGAAAGCCTTAAGTAGCAAATCAAATCTCACTGACCATAAGAAAATTCATAGTGGAGGGAAACCCTGTATATGTAAGCAATGTGGCATAGCCTTCAGACAGAGGCAGTATCTCATTAAACATTACAACATTCATATTGGAGAGAAACCCTGTGAATGTAATGAATGTGAATCTCCAAAGAATCTCCACCTCCAGTCTGTGCAAATTGTTGCCAATATTTTAAGGAAGTGGCTGTGACTGTGCAATTCAAGATGCCTTTCTCCTCTTGGAAAAGTGCACTTGAACTTTGCTCTGAGATCTGCTCCTCCCATATCTTCTTCTACACTCATCTCTGATCAATTTGTTACCGCTAACTTATGCATCAGAACTCGAGATTTCTCTTAATTTATGTAAAGATGGGCTTTCCACTTATTTCAAATTATCCTGGGTGTTTTCACTGGTTCTTCATTCCATTATATTCTGGGTAAATATTTTAAAATTTACCATTTTAAAATTAATGCTTACCATATTTGTAGCATTTTCTTATAAGGCACCCCAACCATTGATATTTTATTCAGTTTCTTCACCTGATTCTGATATAAATTCAAGTTTAACAGCCACTGTGCTACAGTGTCCTGCTTTCTACTTCACTCCAATTTTCCTCATTATTTTAAATCAGAAATGGTCCCATAATAATTAGATGATACACTTCTAATCTCAAGTATTTTAAGAAGTTAGAAAATTTATTTATATCCTTAACCTGTACTCAAATATTTTTCTCATATGTGATAGGGTGTGAGATGGATGAAACTAGAGAATGCATGTATTTACAAACAGAAATGTGTACCCAAAACAATCTGCCAGTGCAGATAATTCTGAGGAAGCAGGAATTGGTGTTTAGGCTAGAAAAGGAATTTGTGTGCCATAAGAGATATAAATTATTTTATACTCTTTGCATGGATAATTTGGTTATAATTTAAATGAAATTATGAAAATAGTACACAATGAAATCATACCAAATGGTTGATTTGAACATATTGATTTGTATCTGCAACATTACTAGGGGAGCAATTCTGCTCACCTTTGCAAATACAGTCCCCCATAAAGCAAAATTGCTCACTCCCTCGGCCACCTCTGCAGCTGCCTGAGTGGTTGGAGGCCTCCGTCAGCAAGAGTGAGCACAGAGCATGAGGATCATAGACACGACCATGTGAAGTCCACACCGCTCTCTACACCTGTCCGGTGAGAGGGCTGTTAGCACCACAGGAGAAGACAGACTTCCTGATGCTTACCCCCAGTAAAGACTGGCTAGAGTGACTCACATCACAGACCTGAGACTGTGAGTGCTGAGCAGGTCTTTATCCCTGTCCTCATTATAGATGAAGAACCTATGATGATGGCTTTCATTGGGGCTCTGAGAGTTTTGTTTCCATACAGGACATTCCCTCTCTGGCTTGGGGGAAGTGCAGTGAACACATGTTACATTCCAGCTTCTTCAGTTGTTCTTCAGCTTCTTCCCATCCAACCCCTCCGTTCCTTCTGGGATTGAAGAGGTCTGCATCATTTTCAACACTGCTAAAATGGTTTGAAATTTTAATATTTAATTAGTCTGAGAAATATCTGCCATCTGCACCCTCTGACATTTTCTAAAAACATTGCACCACCTCACTCCTTCACTTTGATTCTTGTCAGCCATAGGTTCCAGGATTTTCTGGGATTCCAGTTCTATTTATTACAGTCTCTGGCCTAATGTTGCTCATTCTGATGATGTTATTGCTCTAGCCAATGCTGTAATGTAAATTTTGACCTTTCCTTCCTGACATCAACAAGTTTCATCTTGTCATTGGTCTTCCTTTAGCTGACCAAAGATTGGACAAGATGAGTGGGGAACTGTAAGCAAGAGACATGATTCTGTGCCTGAGACCCAGGAGGTGTATAGTAAGAGCAGCCACCTCAGACTGTCCACGCTGGAGACCAAGGGAAGGAGGGAAGGGCAAAAGGAGCAGGAGCAGGAAGCATTCTCTCTGTGCCCTGATGCAACTGCTGCACCAGACCCCAGGTCCCATGCTTTTATCTGCCCCTGCCCACCTGGCCAAACCCTGCCTGAGGCAGGTACATCATACTGGGGCATCTGTGACTTTAGACTAGTCCCTAACCCTGTGGCTGCCCTGCCTGACTCCCTGTCTTGCAGGCCTAGATGGCCAAGAACACTTCACCGTCGATCTTACCAGTACTCATTCCCACCTACTCTGAAGACACCCACAGTTTACAGGTGAATTCACTGGGCAGCAGCATCACTCTGCCATTTGGGAAAAGGGCAGCTCTCCAAACCTGTTTCCCTACCTGTTTCAGTTTACCAATTGCTGCCAATGCAAAACACCAGAAATTGGTTGGCTTTTAATGGAATTTATTAGGGTTAAAGCTTACAGTTCTGAGGCTGTGAAAATGTCCAAATCAAGGCATCATAAAAAATTCTGTCTTAACAAGGGTTAGCTGCTGCTGGACTCCTGCCAAGGCAAAATGTGAGGCCTGTCTGTCTCTCTCTGCCTTCTCCTCCAAACTCATTTTCTCTGAGAGCTCAGCAGTGGGCCATCAGACATAATTGCTCACACCTCTCCCTTCTCCTCTGTCCTGGATGTCTTCAGGTTCAAACTGCTCCATGAATCCTGCCTCTGGACTCTCCATCACCCTCTCAGGGTTAATGTGTCAGTCCACAGTTGTAGGAGATCCTGTAGCCTTCTCCCACATGTCAGGGTAACATGGAAGCACACTTTCTCTGTGTGTTCCATGTATGTAGGACTTCAGCACAATGACTGGAGCCCATCCAGGTGCCTGAAATCTAACCAGAGGCCCTTAACTAAACTAAAGCATTCTATCACAAGTGACATAATCCAAAGTCCCTTATTTGAATCTAAACAAAATGTCCTACATACAAAAAGCTTATGCACACAGCAATGGGTTAGTAAGAACATACATTTCTAGTGTCCACACAAAACTCAAATGAGAGTATTAAACCAGGGCTCAGGGATCAGTAAAGGTCTCTTAAGTCTGGGAGAAATGGGAACTCATGAGCAGTAGCTTTACTTTGCATGTGGATATCATTGAATAAAATGGGGTGCTGACCACCATTACACTGCTGCCTGGAATGGTCCCAAGAAGAACTCAATATCCTGACCGTTCTCCACCAAACCTTAACTCCAAAATCAGATGTGTAACTCAAAGATGTGTGCCATGATTTCCATTACCAGAGTCAGAGCACACAAATTTTTTCTGGGATGTGGGGGGGGGGTGGTTCATGAAGCAGGCTGTAAAACTGAATGCCCCTAATTTCTTCTGCAAAGAACTGATTACATTTAAAAGAGAATGGGGAAATTCAATGCAAAGTGTGCTCACAAAAGCAGTTCAGATCGTTAAGGTCCTGAGATTTAATTCATCTCAGTCCTTCAGGAAGAAGTGAAATAAATATTTTCACAGATGAGTAAAAACTAATAAAGTTTGGTAGCAGCAACTCACTTTAAAAGAAATGTAAAAGAATATTCTTCAGGCAGAAAGAAAATAATCTCAGAACTTTCAAGATTCAGGATGGATTGAAGAACAATATCTGTTAATTAAATTCATATATCTGAATGACTATTGAATGGATAAAGTAATAGTGATACCGTGGTCTAGGACATCAATAAAGTGTTAAAATACACCATAAAATAATGTATATCATAAGATGGTAAATGAATATGTAGCAGTTGGATATCATTATGAATTCCATAAATAGATATTTGATTATGCTTGTAAACTTGTCTGTTAATCTGGGCATGACTAAGGTAAGATAAGGGCGTTGACTGGGCCACAGTCAGTATGGTGTTGAGACCCGCCCCTTGGTGGGTGGGGTCTCAAACATAAAAAGACATGGCAAAGAGTTGAAGTAGTTTTTGATGTTGGAGTTCTGATGATCAGGGACAGAAGGCCTTTCACCTGAGACAAGCCATTCTTCTGACAGTTCACAGCTGGCCTTCTGGAGAGAGGCAAAGCTTAGAGAGCCTCATAGTCTACAGCTGACCTTGTGTAGGAAACAGAGGAACTGAGCCCAGAGAGAAACACAGCCCTGGGAAGAGAGGAACCCAAGAAGCCTGAACCCTGGCAAATGTGAGCACCTGTCTTGTCCAAGATGGGCTAAAAGAGTTTGGTGAAGGAAGAAACTTATGCTTTATGGCCTAGTAACTGTAAGCTTCTACTCCAAATAAATACCCTTTCTAAAGACCAAATGATTTCTGCTATTGTGCATCAGCACGTATTTGGCTGGCTAATACAAGATATAAAATATTTTAAAATACATTATTTGGCAAGACAATAACAAATAATAAGTGCAGATTTGGTAAGGCAAGCCAAAGTGTGATAATTTCCCCAGTAAACTTTAAAGAATATTAAATAGTGCATCTCATCCAAATGAATAGGAGAAAAAATATTGAACAAAAATAGTCAGTCCAAAACAAAGGGTTCACTATTTCCTTTGTGGCCATTTTGATCTTTGTTCTGGGTCCCCCCCCTACTCATACAACTTTAGAAGCTGCACCTTTCTTATCCTTCAGAAGCCTGAAGGTTCCAGGGTTGATTTATGGGGTTTTGTTTTGTTCCCATCATAAATCAAGTGCTGTATCACTTCCCAATTTCCAAGATATGAAGTCACCAAACTGGATGTGATACTCATTTGATGCAACAAGAGCCATGAATGATATAACAAATAAAAAGGAGATATTGTTGTACTTCCCAATTTGGATGCTTAGTTCATTGATAATGGATCTGTCCTCTTTTCTAATGTATGCATTCAATGCTATAAATTTCCCTCTAAGCACTGCTTTTTCTGCACCCCACAAACTATGAAGAAGCATAGGACATTAATAAGCAGAAAGAACCACATAACAAAAGACTTGTGAGTGAAGCTATATCCACTTCCACAACAGTACAGACTAAAGATGAAGGCAGAGAATGTAAGAAAGTTGGGAAATATGTCCTCTTACCACAAGCATTGTTTCCTCAAAATAAAATTTCTATCAATGTAACTTCACTTTGAAAGAATTTGTATCATGCTTACCTAAACATGAGGGAATCGATGTAAGGCAAAAAGAAGGAAGACCATGAGATTTGCCAGTTTGACCCTCATGGTAGTCCTCCCCTTAAGGGTAATGAGTGTGAAGTTTTCATGGAAAATCAACCTCATGAGATACATGAGAATTAATCTTTCAGAGAAACCATTGGGGATTTTTGAATTTGTGAAAGCAGAGACACATCAAAGAAACATGCAGGAGTAAAACACTGTGTATGTAACTAATATTGTAAATCCTTCAGCCAGGCATTAAATCTCATTGAGCATGAAATATTCATATATATAAGTTAGTATTGTAATGAACAAGGGAATGCTTCCATCTGAAACAAAACCTCATGGAATATGAGAAAATTCAAACTGGAGAGAAACCATATGAATGTTCTGAATGAAGTCTGCTCTTTACATTCATTTTTTACTCCTCATTTTAAAAGTCATACAGGATATCAAACATAGAAATGTCATACATGTGGGAAAGTTTTCAACCTGACAGAAAACTTGTTTATTCATCAGAAAAATCTTACTGAAGAAAAATTATATATGTGTGGGAAAGCTTTAATTCAAATGTCAAATCTCAGATACAAGTGATTTCCTACTGCAAACAAATCTATGCATGTAAGGCATGTGAAAAAGCTTTTAGGTACAAATCATATCTCACAGAACATGAAAAAGCTGATAGTGAGTGAAAACAAAAAGAATGTAAAGAATGCAGAAAAGCCTGCAGCAAAAAGCTATACTTCGTTAAACATCAGAGTATTCATTCTGGAGAAAATCCCTATATATGCAATGAATGTGGAAAAACCTTCAACCAGAAGGAAAATCTCGCTACTCATCTGAGAATACTATACTGGAGAGAAAGCCTAAGAATGTGATGGATGTGGGAAACCTTTAATTCAGAAATCAAATCTCATTACTCACCAGAGAAGACAAACTAGAGAGAAACCCTATATATATAAGGTATGTAGGAAAGACTTCAGTAGTAAATCAAATCTCACTGACCATGAGAAAATTCATAGTGGACAGAAACCCCATATATGTAAGGAATATGGAATCGCCTTCAGCCAGAGGCAGTATCTTATTAAACATTACAACATTCATATGGGAGAGAAACCCTGTGAATGTAATGAATGTGAATCTCCAAAAAATGTCCACATCCAGTCTGTGCAACTTGTTTCCAATGTTTTAAGGAGCGGCTGTAGCTGTGCAATTCAGGATGTTTTTCTCCTCTTGGAAAAGTGCACTTGAAGTTTGTTTTGAGATCTGCTCCTCCCACATCTTCTTCCACACTCATCTGTGTTCAATTTTTTACCACTAATTTATGCATCAGAACTCTATAGAGTTCATTTGGTTTATGTAAAGATGGGCTTTCCACTTATTTCAAATTATCCTGGTTATTTTCACTGGTTTCCTCAATCCATTACATTGTGGTTAAGCATTTAAAAAATCACCATTTCAAAAATAATGCTGCCCATTATTGAAGGATTTTCTTATAACGCACCACAACCATTTATATTTTTTCAGTTTCCTCACATGATTCTGATGTGGATTCAAGTTTAAGAGCCACTGAACTTCACTGGCCTGATTTCTACTTAATTCCAATTTTCCTTGCTATTTGAAATCATTAATGATCCTTTCAAAATTAGGAGATATACTTCTAATCTCAAGTATTTTTAGAAGTTAGAAAATTTATTTATATTCTTAAGTTGCACTCCAATATTTTTTCTCATAGGTAATAAGTTGTGAGATGGATGAAACTAGAGAATGCATGTATTTACAAACAGAAATGTGTACCCCAAAAATCTGCCAATGCAGATAATTTTGAGGACAGAGGAATGGGGGTTGAGGCTAGAGGAGGAATTTAGCTGTTTGCCATAACAGACATAAATTATTTTTATACTCTTTGCACGGACACTTTAGTTATAATTTAAAAGAAATTATGAAAATAGTACACAATGAAATCATACAAAGTGTTTGATTAGAAGATATAAAATTGTATCTGCAACATTACTGGGGGGGGCACTTCCCCTCACCCTTTGCAAATATAGTCGCCCATAAAGGAAAAGTGCCTAATCCCCTCGGCCCCCTCCCCAGCTTCCTGAACAGGTGGAGGCCTCCCTCATCAATGTGAGCACGGACCACGAGAAGCATGGATGTGAACATGTGAAGACCACACTGCTCTCTACACCTGTCTGGTTAGAGGGCTTATAGCACCACAGGAGAAGATGGACTTCCTGCTGCTTATTCCATGGGGAAGACCCTCTGGAGTGACTCACATCACTAACTGAGGCTGTGACTGCTGATCAGGGTTTTCTCCCTGTCCTCCTTTGTGGATCCAGAACCTATGATGATGGCTTTCATTGGGGCTCTGAGAGTTTGGTTTGCCAACAAGACATTGCCTCTCTGACTTAGGGAAACTTCAGTGAACACGTGTTACATTCCAGCTACTTCACTTGTTCATGAGATTCTTCAAATTCAACCCCTCTTATCTCTTCTGGGATTGATGAGGTCTGCATCATTTTCAACACTGATTAAAAGGCGTTGTAAATTTAATATTTAATTAGTCTGAGAAATATCTGCCATCTGCACCCTTTGAGGTCTACTGCAAACATTTCACTCTCTCACAACCTCACTTCTATTCTTGTTCCACCCTAGTAACCAGAACTCTCTGGGATTCCCATACTATTTATTAGGTTCACAGGCCAATGTTGCTCATTCTAGTGATGTTATTGCTGTAGCCAATGCTGTACTGTCAATTTAGTCATTTCCTTCCTGACACCAACAGGTTTCATCTTGGTATTTCTCTTTCTTTAGCTGCCCCAAGTTTGGAGAAGGTGAATGTTTAACTGGAAGCAGGAGACCTGAATCTGTGCCTGAGTCCCAGGAGGCATACAGTAAGAGCAGCTCCTCAGATGGTCAATGCTGGAGGCCAAGGGAAGGAGGGAAGTGCTAAGGGAGCAGGAGCAAATTTTCCATTCTGTGCCCTGAAACATCTGCTGCACCAGACCCCTGGTCCCATGCTTTTATCTGCCCATGTCCACCTGGCCCACCCCTGCCAGAGTCATGTGCATCATAGTGGGGCCTCTGTGACTTTAGAATATTTCCCAAACCATGTGATTCCAGTGCCTGACTCCCTGTCTTGCAGGCCTTGCAGGCCAAGAGCACTTACCCCTCTGTCTTAATACTCATTCACACCTAGTCTGGGGACACCCACAGTTTACAGGTGAATTCACTGGGGAGCAGCATCACACTGCCATTTCGGAAAAGGTCAGCTCTCCAACCCTGTGAGCCTAGCTGTTTGAGTTTGCCAAGCACTGTCAATGCAAAATACCAGAAATAGGTTGGCTTTTACTGGAATTTATTAGGGTTAAACGTACAGTTCTGAGGCTGTGAATATGTCCTAATGAAATCATCATCAAAAATGCTGTCTTCACAAGGGTCAGCTGCTGCTGGACTCCAGCCAAGGCAAAATGTTGGGCATGCCTGTCTCTCTCTCTGTCTTCTCTTCCAAACTCACTTTTTCCTTCAGCTCAGCAGTGGGTCATCAGACACAATTGGTCAAATCTTTTCCTTCTCCTCTGGCCTGGATATCTTCAGCTTCAAGCTGCTCCATGACTCTAGCCTCTGGCCTCTCCCTCAGCCTCTCAGGTTTTCTGTGTCTCTCCACAGCTGTAGGAGATCTTGGAGCCCTCTCCCTCATGGCAGGGTAAACATGGCAGCATTCTTTCTTGTTGTGCCCCTTTTATGTATGGCTTCAGTACAATGATTGAAGTCCATCCTGGGCCTGAAATCTAATCATAAGCCCTTGACTAAACTAGGGGAATCTAACAAAAAGTGACCTAATCAAAAGGTCCCTTATCTGAATCTAACAAAAAGGCTTACACACACAGCAATGGGTTAGTAAAAACATACGTTTCTGGGGACCACACAAGACTCAAACAAGGGAATTAAAACAGGGCACAGGGATCAAGTGGGATCTCCTAAGTCCGGGAGAAATGGGAACACATGAAGCAGTGGCTGTACATTGGGTGTGGCGATCATTGAGTAAAATGGTGTGCTGACCACCATTACACTGGTTCCTAGATTGGTCCCAAGAAGAACTCAATATACTGGGCTTTCTCCACCCAATCTTAGCTCCAAAAACAGGTGTGTAATGCAGAGATGTGTGCCATTATTCCCATTCCCAGAACCAAGTGCACAGATTTTGCCTGGGGGATGGGGTGGCAGGAAGGAGGCTGTAAAACGGAAAGCCCCTCATTTCTTCTCCAAAGAACTGATTGTATTTACAATAGAACAGAGAAATTCGACCCTAAGGGTGTTCTCAAAAGCAGTGGAGATCATGTAGGGCCTGAGATTTAATTCATTTCAATCCTTCAGTAAGACGTGAAATAAATATTTTACAGATGAGTATAAACTAATACTGTTTGCTAGCAGCAACTCACTTTAAAAGAAATTCTTCAGGCAGAAAGAAAATAATCTCAGAAGGTTCAAGATTCAGGATCAATTGAAGAATAATATCTGGC
The DNA here is from genome assembly GCA_026826555.1 of Tolypeutes matacus. NCBI lineage: Eukaryota > Metazoa > Chordata > Mammalia > Cingulata > Chlamyphoridae > Tolypeutes > Tolypeutes matacus. The sequence continues at coordinate 187,618 of JAKSZT010054241.1, read as the reverse complement.
AATTAAATTCATATATCTAAATGACCATTGAATGGATAAGTAATAATGATACTCATGGCCTAGGACATCAATAAAGTGCTAAAATACGCCATAAAATAATATATAGCATAAGATGGATAAATGGATATGTAAGTTTGATATTGATATGAATTCCAAAAATAGATATTGGATTATGCTTGTAAAATGTTCTGTTAATCTGGGCATGATTAAGTTATGATAAGGGAGGTGACTGGGCCAGAGTCAGTAGACTGTTGAGCCCCGCCCCTTGGTGGGTAGGGTCTCAAACATAAAAAGACATGGCAAAGCACAGAGTTGGAGTAGTTTTTGATGTTGGAGTACTGATGTGCAAGGACAGAATGCCCTGGTGAAAGGAGACAAGCCATTCACCTGATAGTTTGCAGAGGACCTTGTGGAGAGAGGCAAGGGTTAGAGAACCACAAAGTCTGCAGCTGACCTTGTGGAGGAAACAGAGGAGCTGAGGCCAGAGAGAAACACAGCCCTGAGTAGAGAGGTACCCAAGAAACTGGAACCCTGGCAAGTATTGGTAGCTGTCTTGATGAAAGATGGGGTAAACAGACTTTGGTGAAGGAAGAAACATTTGTTTTATGGCCAGGTAATTGTAAGCTTCTATTGCAAATAAATGCCTTTAAAGACCTATAGATTTCGAGTACTTTGCATCAGCCCCCTTCTGGCTGACAAATACAGGATATAAAATGTTTTAAAATACATTATTTGGTGAGTCAATAACAAATAATAAGTGCAGATTTGGAAAGGCAAGCAAAAGTGTTTTAATTTCCCTGGTAAACTTTAAGTAATATTAAAAAGTGTATGTTATCCAAATAAATAGAAGAAAAAAAATGAACAAAAATAGTAAGTACAAAACAACGTATTCAGGATTTCCTGGGCTGCCGTTTTAGCCTTTGTTCTGGGGCCAAGTTACTCATTCATCTTTGTAAGCTGCATCTTTCTTATCCTTTAGAAGCCTGAAGGTTCCAGGGTTGATTAATGGGGTGTTGTTTTGTCCCCATCATAAATCAAGTGCTGTATCACCTCTCCATTTCCTATTCATGAGGTAACCTAACTGGATGTGATGTTCATTTGAAGCAAGAAGAGCCATAATGATAGAACAAATGAAAAGGAAATATTGTTGTGCTTCCCAAATTGGACGCTTGGATGATTGTATTGGATCTTTTCTCTATTCTAATGAATGCATTCAATGCTATAAATTTCCCTCTAGGCACTGCTTTTGCTGTACCCCACAAACTATGAAGAAGCATTGGACATTAAGAAGCAGAATGGGGAGGATGCAAGATGGTGTTAGTGTAGGAGGGCGCACACTGCAAGCTCCCAGAGCAAGGCGGATTGTGGATGGGGTCCTGCCCGGGGGTCAGTGCTGTGCACGCATGGAGTGAGAAGCTTGGGACATCTATCTGCGCAGATCGGCGGCGTGGACCGAATGGTGAAGATTCGTGAGTTTTGAGGCTGCCGGTGGAGGTTGGCACAGGCGTCTGAGCACCGTGGTTAGGGAAAAAAATAAATAAAACGGCCATTTGGTGCCGCGGGCGGGGTGAAAAAGTTTTATTTTCTGGGGACCTGGCTGCCTGGCGCCCCTTGGACCTTGTGTGAACAGAGCAAATGAGCTAATCAGCACCCGGTGAACCGGAGGGGGGATATTGGTCGGGGAACAGAGCTGATTTCCCTAGGCACCCAGGGATAAGACCCAGGCCAGGAGGAAGGGATACTTCCCAAAAAAGGGAGGGTTCGGTTGGAAGACAGGGAAGGGTATTTTATATTTTTAGACATTGATCTGGCTGTCTGCACCGCCCCATAGCTTTGGGGAGCAAATAAGCCGACCTGAAGCAGCATCAGGCTGAGAGCAGACGCGAATCTGCACTCAAACTGATTTACTGAACAGCCCGGTGACGCTGGAGCTCGGCGCCAGAAGGGGTGGAATCCTCCATCTTTAGCACTCGTCACTGACTAACATCAGACCTTCAGCTAACCTGGGGACTCCGGAAAGTGGGACGTGCTTGATTAATTTCCACAGGCCCAGCTAGGGTCCCTTCCGTAAGGGGGTTGGTCTAGAGGAGGAATTATTTTGGGTCCTGCATTTGGCTAAAAAAAAAAAAAAAGTGAGGTCACCTCAACAAATGAAAAATAAATTCTTTTTAATTTAGTTTAATAGCTAAAAGCTGCTTAAGGACCTGCATATAGAACCCTGTGGGGAAACTCATTGATAAACACAAGTAGGCAGGAAGGATCCACGTGGATCCTAGGGGAATCATTGACACCCCTTAGCTCTGTTTGACTGCTTGCCTGTGTGGATCTTTGGTTTCTCTCTGTTACTTTCTGGTCTATTGCTATTATTCCCGTTTTCCTCCACCCTTCCTTTTTCCTTCTATTTTTTTTTAAATAGGTGCTGCCAGCTGGTCGCTTCTTTGCTGGGCTTCTTATTCAGTAATTTCCCACTAGCTGTATATATTGATTCTGTATTACAAACTACCGCTTATCCTTCCTGCATCTTTCTGCCTTCTGTTTTCTATTGTGGCTCTTAGAGACAACATTTTTTATAGGCCCACAACTTAAGGGTGTCAATTTCTATTCCATCTATTTTGTTTTCTTCTTCTTCTTTTTTCTTTTTTTTTATTAGTATTAACTTTTTCCTTTCAGACCTTTCTCTACTATTTCTCGCCCTCCTCATAATTCTAGCCTTCTAAATCACTATATATATATTCCTCCATTTGTTTTCCCAGTCCATTGTAGGAACTCCATATTTTTTCCTAGTACTCTACAATGCCTACACAAGTTAAATATTCATCTCATTAAGTCTCATTTTGCCCCTCTTCTAACTTTTATCAATATTTCTAATATCCTTCTGTCTTCCTTGCATCTTTTGATTCCTCTGGCCCTAACCTTTTGTCTTCAAGGGAAAATAGAAAGAAGCAAGGAAATAAAATAAGAAGAAAAACTGCGAAAGAGAAAACTTAACTCACAAACAGAACCAACAGCTAAATAAAATACTAGAGCATAGAGAAAAGCTAATCAACTGAACAAACCCCTCAAGATAATATGATGACGAGAAGGCAGCAGAAAAATACAAATGACTCTGAGAAACTGGAAATCATGGACCAGGCCAGTGCACAAAATAAAAACCAGGAAGCAATGCACTACATCGAACAACTAATTAAAGCTATCCAAACAAATATCATGGACCAACTTAAAGAACTGAAGGAAGAGATTAAGGATATAAAGAAGACAATGGGAGAACATACTGAAGAAATAGCTAACACACCTAAAAAGGTAATGGACATGATGGCGAACAAAGACACCAGTCAAGAAATGAAAAAGACGCAGGACTCACATGGCAGCAGAATTGAACAGGCAGAGGAAAGAATTAGTGATATGGAAGACAATACAGTTGAAATCAAAGAGATTGTAGAAAAGATAGACAAAAAGATAGAAAAAATCCAGTATGGTCTCAGGGAATTAACCGATAATGCAAGACGCACAAACATACACAATATGGGCATCCCAGAAGGAGAAGAGAAGGGAAAGGGAACAGAAGTAGTGTTGAAGGAAGTGATGGCTGAAAACTTC
>JAKSZT010054241.1:152552-183621 GCA_026826555.1 Tolypeutes matacus | reverse complement strand
ATTCCCTGTTCATGGATGGGAAGATTAAACATCATCAAGATGTCTATTCTACACAAACTAATCTACAGATTTAATGCAATCCCAATAAAAGTCAACAATACATTTTTTAAGGAACTGGAAAAATTAACCAAAAAATATATTTGGAGAGGCAAGAGGCCCCGAATCGCCAAAGATATATTGAAAAAGAAAAATGAATTTGGAGGTATCACATTACCTGACTTTAAAACATACTACAAAGCTACAGTGATCAAAACTGCGTGGTTTTGGCACAAGGATAGACCTACTGACCAATGGAACCGGATTGAGAGTTCTGATATAGATCCTCGCATATACAGTCATCTGATATTTGAAAAGGCCACGAAACCCACTCAGTTGGGAGATAGTGGCCTCTTTAACAAGTGGTGCTTGGAGAACTGGATATCCATATCCACAAGAATGAGAGAAGAATACCATCACACACCTTATACAAAAATCAACTCAAGGTGGATCAAAGATCTAAATATAAGAGCCAAAACAATAAAAACCTTGGAAGATAATGTAGGGAAGCATCTACAGGACCGTGTAATAGAAATGGTTTCATGAACTTCACAGCCAAAGCACGAGCAGCAAGAAAAAAAATTGATAAATGGGATCTCCTCAAAATTAAAAACTTCTTCAACTCTAAGGATGTTATAAAGAAAATAAAAAGGCAACCTACCCAATGGGAAAAAATATTCGGCAACCATATATCTGATAGGAGCCTAATATCCTGCATATATAAGAAATCCTTCACCTCGAAAATAAAAGAACAAACAACCCATATAAAAAATGGGCAAGTGACCTGAAAAGACACTTCTCCAAGGAAGAAATACAAATGGCTAAAAAGCACATCAAAAAATGCTCAACATCACTTGCTATCAGGGAAATGCAAATCAAAACTACAATGAGATACCATCTTACACCCATCAGAATGGCAGCTATTAAAAAAACAGGAGACACTAAATGTTGGAGAGGATGTGGAGGAATAGGAACTCTCATCCACTGCTGGTGGGATTGCGGTATGGTCCAGCCACTCTGGAGAAGAGTTTGGCGGTTCCTCAGAAAACTAACAATAGATCTTCCATAGGATCCAGCAATTCCACTGCTGGGTATATACCCAGAAGAACTGAAAACAAAAATACAAACAGATATATGCACACCAATGTTCATAGCGGCATTGTTCACCATTGCCAAAAGTTGGAATCAGCCCCGGTGCCCATCAACAAATGAACGGATAAGCAAAATGTGGTACATACATACAATGGAATATTACTCAGCTGTAAGAAGGAACAAAGTGCTAACACATGGAATAACGTGGATGAATCTTGAAGACCTTATGTTGAGTGAAGCAAGCCAGGCACTGAAGGGTGATCAGTATGTGACCTCAATAATCTGAACTGAGGAAAGTGAGCAGTCTCTGTGAACCATTGTCTGAAAGATAGGTTAACAAAGGAGAATAAGAGACTAGCAGGCTTTGAGCCATCACCCATATGGACATAATCTATGGTAAAGTGATAGAGTGTGGTTGCATGTTGGTGGATAGGGTAGATGAGTGGTGGTGTTCCTGGGTTTGGTGGTACAGCACTGGGGGGTGGTTGGATTAGGAAGTGCTGGTTCAAATCCCCAGGGCATGTAAATGTGAATCTTGACATTCCATGGGCTGGGAGAGGGGGGTATCATGGGCTCTGGGGGGCTGGGGAGAAGGGAAGAGTCAAGATCAAATGGGTTGTTTGGTGGTCATGAGGAAGGTTTTTCATTACCTTACAGTAATGGACACAGGACAAGGTAAATATCATCAAAATTATTAAACTGTATCATCTAAATTGTAAACTATAATGTACATCACTGACAATGTTTAGTTGCTATATTTTGCTAACTGCATAACAGTTATAACAATGCTAACAACCAAAAAAAAAAAGGGGGGGGAGTTAATATGGGTAGGGGAAGGGGGGTGGTTTGGTATCTGGGAGTCTCCAGCACTCCGTGTGTGACTTTGCTGTGACCTAAAACTTCTTTGAAAATTAAATGAAAAATTGGGGGACAATGGGGATTGAGAGGAGGAAGGTGTCATGGCACACCAGACATACTTTAACACAGTGATAAAGGGAAGGAAAAAGGGGAAAGAAGAAAAGAGAAAGGAAAAAAAAAAGAATATATATAATTTAAAGGCATTTCCTTTGATTTTTTGCCCATTTTTTGAATGTCCCAATCCACTAATTATATTTTATTTTGTTTTGTTCTTTGTTTATTTGTTTTTTTCCTTCTCTCTTTCTTTTTCCCCCTGAGTTTCCTTATGTTTGTCTCTTGCATGTAAGCTTATCACACTTGTTTCTTTTTCCTAGTAAGTGTTTTTGATTATTTTATGGACTAAATGTTCATGGAGGATTTGGATCACAGAAGGGTTACAATGGGTACTGCGGGGTATTATTGGGGGGGTATCTGGGGGGGTTTCGTGGGGATTGGTTCAACTGAATATACATGAAAGATATACAAAATCATTCAAAGGAACGGGGGATGGGGCATGGTCACGATGGCTGGATAATCACACAATAAATGAGGGAATCTGAATTCCTAGCCTGGAGAGCTCTGCCACAGTCTCCAAGGGAGCACCAATAGTCCTCTGAGTGTAGGGACAGTGCCTGCCAAAATAGGATGACCCACTGATGTGATTTTTTTTTATTGATGACTACCCTTGTGAGTCTTTGCTCTTGTAAATGAGACTTAGCCTGCAGTTGTGGGGTGCCTAAGGGCTGCCACCTGAGAGCCTCCTTGTTGCTCAAATGTGGCCTCTCTCTAAGTCAAACTCAGCATATGATTGCATTACCTTCCCCCCAATGTGGGACATGACTCCCGGGGATGAGCCTCCCTGGCAACGAGGGATTAATACCAAGTGCCAACTGGCAACACAACTGGAAAAAGACCTTGAATAAAAGGGGGAAATGGTAAAGACAAATGAGTTCTAGTGGCTAAGAGACTTCAAAGAGAGTTGGGAGGTTATCCCAGAGGTAACTCTTACGCACACCTCAGTAGGAACTCATAGAACATCTAAGTGCCTATCTCCCCACTCATTGGGGTTCCTGAGAGCTCCGGAGACACCCTGGTCCTATATAAGGGGGGATAGCCCCAGAGACTGATGCCTTATCAGTGGGTTCTATTTTGGAATCTGTGCTCCTGAGAGTGACAGAATTAGACTCAAATAAGTCCTCTCTGCTCATGGTTCACGAGTCCCTTCTATTCAAACCTATATGTGATGCTGGAGTTTTTAGGTATACATCCAGAGACTGGAGCCTCCCGCCTACCTATGTGCCAGGTGTGCATGAAGTCTTGGTGGTGTTGCAACTCCTACCCTACAGCTCAATGGACTCATCGTAGTCACCTGCTGAGGAGACAACGATGCGCAATGGCCATCCCAGGGAACGGAGAGGGCCTGAATCTGCAGGCAGGATCATCCCACCCACCATATCCATGGGATATAAGCCCTCTCTCACTTGGAGTTGGAGTGGACCTCACCATCCCAGTCCCCTCAGGATTAGAGGAAGAACTATGGACTAGAGTGGACTTGATGGTATTCTCTTGTTCACATATGGTGATTCTAGCAATGGAAGAAATTATAACAATGAGGTGAATCCAGTGGCCACTTGACACTTTTGGGGTAGGGAGGGGATGAGCAGTTGAAATACAGGGGCTTCTTTGGGAGTTACAGGTTGTCCTGAGTACCGTTGTGGCAACGGATTTAGGCCATTTAAAATCAGCACACACCACTCAGAACTGAGTGGGAAAGAGTGTGGTCTACGGTGTGAACTGTGGTCTATGGTTGGTGGCAAGGCTCCAGGATGTGTAATTTCATTGAGGGTGGTGGGCCACACTTGTGGGAGATGTTTGTGTGGGATGTGGTGGGAGGTGTGGGAGGTGGGCAACATGGGAATCCCAGTGGGTTCCGTGTAATATTTTGGGTAATCTCAGCACCTCTTAAAATATATGTATATATATATATATATATAACATTTTTTAAGCAAATACACATATATGCATATATATTTATATATCATTTTGCAAATATTTGTATGTATTGTGAGAATTTTGATTTTTACCCACAATAAAAAAAAAAAAGAAGCAGAATGAACCACAAAACAAAAGGCTTGTGAGTGAAGCTATATCCATTTCCACAATAGTACAGACTTAAGATGAAGGCAAAGAATGTAAGAAAGTTGGGAAAGTATGTTCTCTGACTGCAAGTATTGTTTCCTCAAGATAACACTTCTATGAATGGACTTCACTTTGAAGGAATTTGCATCATGCTTACCTAAGCATGAGGGAATCTATGTAAGGAAAAACAAATGAAGACAATGAGTTTTGCCAGTTTGCCCCACATCGTAGTGCTCCAATTTAAGTGTAATGAGTGTGATGTTTTGGTTGAAATTCAACCTCATGAGGTACATGAGAATTAATCCTTCAGAGAAACCACTTGGTTTTCATGAATTTGGGAAAGATGGAGTCACATCAAAGAAACATGCAGGGGTAAAACCCTGAGTATTTAAGGAATACTGGAAATCCTTCAGCCAGTCATTAAATCTCATTGAGCATTAAATAGTCACACATCAGTTAATATTCTAATAAACATAGGACTGCTTCCATCTGAAACAAAACCTCATGGAATATGAGAAAATTCAAATAGAAAAAAATCCATATGAGTGTCTTGAATGTAGTCTGCTCTTTACAGTCATGTTTTACTCCCCATTTTAAAAGCCATACAGGGGAACAAGCATAGAAATGTACTACACATGGGAAAGTTTTCAACCTGACAGTAATCCTCTTTATTCATGAGAAAATTCTTAGTGGAGAGAAATCATATATATGTGGGAAAGCTTTAATTCAAATGTCAAATCTCAAATACTAGAGATTTCCTACTGCAAAGAAACCCTATGTATGTAAGGCATGTGAAAAATCCTTTGAATACAAATCATATCTCACAGAACATGAAAAAACTCATATTGGAGAGAATCAAAATGAATGTAAAGAATGCAGAAAAACCTTCAGCCAAAAGCAATATTTCATTAAACATCAGAACAATCATTCTGGAGGAAAACCCTATATATGAAATGAATGTGAAAAGCCTTCACCCAGAAGGAAAACCTCGTTAACCATCTGAGAATACATACTGGAGAAAAACCCTATGAATGTGATGGAGTAGGAAAGCCTTCATTCAGAAATCAAGACTCATTACACACCAGACAAGACCACCTGGAGAAAAACCCTATAGATGTAAGGAATGTAGGAAAGCCTTAAGCAGTAAATCAAATCTCACTGACCATGAGAAAATTCATAGTGGAGGGAAATCCTATATATGTAAGGAATGTGGAATGGCCTTCAGCCAGATAAAGTATCTCATTAAAAATTACAACATTCATACTGGAGAGAAACCCTGTGAATATAAGTAATGTGGATCTCCAAAGAATATCCACCTGCAGTCTCTGCAAATCATTGCCAATCTTTTAAGGAAGCAGCTGAGACTCTGTAATTCAGGATGTCTTTCTCCTCTTGGAAAAGTGCACCTGCACTTTGTTCTGAGATCTGCTCCTCCCACATCTTCTTCCACACTCATAAGTGTTCAATTATTTACCACTAATTTATGCATCAGAACTCGTGATTTCTCTTACTTTATGTAAAGATGGGCTTTCCACTTATTTCAAATTATCCTGGTCGGGTTCACTGGTTCTTCAATCCATCACATTCTGGGTAAGCATTTTAAAAATTACCATTTAAAAAGTAATGCTTCCCATTTTTGTGCTATTTTCTTATAAGGCACCCAAACCATTTACATTTTTCTCATTTCTTCACCTGATTCTGATGTTGATTGAAGCTTAACAGCCACTGAACTACAGTGGCCTGCTTTCTTCTTAGCTCCAATTTTCATTATTATTTTAAATCAGAAATGATCCTTTCATAGTTAGGCGATATGCTTCTATTCTCAAGTATTTTAAGAAGTTAGAAAATTTATTTATATCCTTAAGTTGTACTCCAATATTTTTCTCATATGTGATAGGGTGTGGGATGGATGAAACTAGAGAATGCCTGTATTTACAAACAGAAATATGTACCCCAAAGAATCTGCCAATGCAGATAATTATGAGGAAGGAGGAATGGGGGTTGAGGTAGAGAAGGAATTTTGCTGTTTGCCATAACAGACATAAATTGTTTTTATACCCTTTGCATGGATAATTTGGTTATAATTTAAAAGAAATTATGAAAATAGTAGACAATGAAATCATAAAAAGTGGTTGATGTGAAGATATTGATTTGTATCTACAAAATTAGTGGGGTGGGGGGTACTTCCCTTCACCTTTGCAAATACAGCTGCACATAAAGAAAAATGCTCACTCCACTCGGCCCCCTCCCCAGCTGCCTGGACACGTGGAGGCCTCCCTCAGCAGGAGTGAGCACAGAGCATGAGGAGCATGGACATGACCATGTGAAGGCCACACTGCTCTCTACACTTGTCTGGTTAGAGGGCTGTTAGCACCACAGGAGAAGACGGACTTCCTGCCACTTACTCCCCAATAAGTCCTGCTAGAGTGACTCACTTCACTAACTGAGGCTGTGGGTGCTGAGCAGGGATTTCTCTGTTTCCTTATTTGCGGATCCAGAACCTATGATGATGATTTTAACTGGGGCTCTGAGAGTTTGGTTCCAAAACAGGACATTCCCTCTCTGGCTTCAGGGAACTGCAATGAACACGTGTTACATTCCAGCTTCTTCAGTTGTTCATCAGCTTCTTCCCATCCAACACCGCCATTCTCTTCTGGGATTGTAGAAGTCTGCATCATTTTCAACACTATTAAAAATGTGTTGAAAATTTAATATTTAATTAGTCTGAGAAATAGCTGACATCTGAACCCTCTGAGGTTTTCTGCAAAAATTACACTATATCACAACCTCATTTCTATTCTTGTAGCTCTAGGTCCCAGGACGTTCTGTACTATTTATTAGAGTCAGTGGCCTAATGTTGCTCAATCTGGTGATGTTATTGCTTTGGCCAATGCTATAATGTGAATTTGACATTTCTTACCTGATACCAAAATGTTTCATCTTGACATTGCCATTCCTTTAGCTGCCTGAAGATTGGAGAAGGTGAATGTAGAACTGGAAGCAGGAGACATGAGTCTGTGCCCAAGACCCAGGAAGGGTACAATAAGAGCAGCCTCCTCAGAGGGTCCATGCTGGAGGCCAAGGGAAGCAGGGAAGGGCAAAAGGAGCAGGGGAAGTAAGTCTCCCCTCTGGGCCCTGACCTCTCTGCTGCACCAGACCCCAAGACCCATGATTTTATCTGCCCCTGCCACCTGGCCAATCCCTGCCTGAAGCAGGTACATCATACTGGGGCACCTGTGACTTAGACTAGTCACCAAACAATGTGACTCCTTTAACTGACTCCCTGTCTTGCAGGACTTGCTGGACAAGAGCACTTCCCCTTCCATCTTACTCAGACCCACCTATTCTGGAGACACCCATAGTTTACAGGTGAATTCACTGGGCAGCATCACACTGGCATTTGGGAACAGAGCAGCTCTCCAACACTGTATCCCCAGCTGTTTGAGTTTTTCAAGCGCTGCCAATTCAAAATACTAGAAATAGTTTGGATTTTATTTGAATTTATTATTGTTAAAGCTTACAGTTCTGAGGCTGTGAAAATGTCCAAAACAAGGCATCATCAAAAAAGCTGTCTTAACACGGGTCAGCTGCTACTGGAATCCTACCAAGGAAAACTGTTGGGCCTGCCTGTCTCTCTCTGCCTTCTTCTCCAAACTCACTCTCTCCCTGAGCTCAGTAGTGGGCCATCAGACACAATTGCTCACACCTCTCCCTTCTCCTCTGGCCTGGATATCTTAAGCTTCAGGCTGCTACATGACTCCAGCCTCTGGCCTCTCCCTCAGCCTCTCAGGTTTTCTGTGTCTCTCCAGAGCTGTAGGAGATCCTGGAGCCCTCTCCCACAAGACAGGGTAAACATGGCAACACTCTTTATCTGTGTGTTCCATGTATGTAAGACATCAGCACAATGTTTGGGGTCATTACTGGTGCCTGAAATCTAACCAGAGGCCCTTAACTAAACTAAAGCAATCTAACAAAAGGTGTCCTAATCGAAATGTGCCTTATCTGAATCTAACCAAAACCTCTTACATACAAAAGGTTTACATACACAGCAATGGGTTAGTAAGAACATACATTTCTGGGGACCACAGAAGACTCAAACAAGGGAATTAACCCAGGGCACAGGGATCAGGAGGGGCGTCCTATATCTGGGAAGTATTGGAACTCATGAAGCAGTGGCTGTACTTTGGGTGTGGTCATCATTGAGCAAAATGGGGTGCTGATCACCATTGCACAGTTCCCTAGAATGGTCCCAAGAAGAACTCAATATACTGTGCTTTCTCCACCAAATCTTAGCTCAAAAATCAGCTGAGTAACTCAGAGAGGTGTGCCATTATTCCCATCCCCAGAGCCAGATCGCACAGATATTGTCTGGTGGATGAGGGACAGGAAGCAGGGTGTACACATGAAAGCCCCTAATTTCTTCTGCAAAGAAATGATTACATTTACAGCAGAATGGAGAAATTCAGCCCTAAGGTTGCTCTCAAAGCAGTGGAGATCCTCGAAGGCCTGATATTTAATTCATCTCAATCCTTCAGGAAGAAGTGAAATAAATTCTTTTACAGATGAGTAAAAACTAGTAAAATTTTCTAGCAGCAACTCACTTTAAAAGAAATGTTAAAGAATATTCTTCAGTCAGAGAGAAAATAATGGAAAAATGTTCAAGATTCAGGATGGATTGAAGAACAATATCTGTTAATTAAATTCATATATTTAAATGTCTATTGAATGGATAAAGTAGTAATGATATCCATGGCCTAGGACATCAATAAAGTGTTAAAATACACCATAAAATAATTATAGCATAAGAAGAGTAAATGGATATATAGCAGTTTGATATCGTTATGAATTCCAAAAATGATATTGGACTATGCTTGTAAACTGGTGTGTTAATCTGGGCATGATTAAGTTATGATAAGGGCATTGACTGGGCCACAGTCGGTAGGGTGTTGAGCCCCACCTCTTCATAATTGGGGTCTCAAACACAAAACACATGGCAAAGTACAGAGCTGGAGTAGTTTTTGATGTTGGAGTTCTGATGTGCAAGGACAGAAGGCCATGGAGAAAAGAGACAAGCCATTCACCTGAGAGTTCACAACTGGCCTTGTGGAGAGAGGCAAAGCTTAGAGACCCTCATAGTCTACAGTTGACCTTGTGGAGGAAACTGTGGAGAGCAGCTGAGCCCAGAGAGAAATGCAGCCCTGGGATGAGAGGAACCCAAGAAGCCTGAACCCTGGCAAATTTGTCAGCTGTCTTGCTCCAAGATGGGCTAACAGAATTTGGTGAAAGAAGAAAGTTATCCTTTAAGGCCTGGTAACTGTAAGCTTTTAAACCCAAATAAATGCCCTTTATAAAGACCAACAGATTTATTTTATTTTTGCATCAGCACACCTTTGGCTGAATAATACAGGATATGAAATGTTTTAAAATACATTATTTGGCAAGTCAATAACAAATAATAAGTGCAAATTTGGAAAGGCAAACAAAAGTGTAATAATTTCCATGGTAAACTTTAAAAAACATTAAAAAGTGCATCATCCAAATAAATAGAAGAAAAAATTGAACAAAAATAGTAAGTCCAAAACAACGTATTCAGGATTTCCTGGGTTGCCATTTTAGCCTTTTTTGGGGGCCAACTTACTCGTGCATCTTTGTAAGCTGCATCTTTCTTATCCTTCAGAAGCCTGAAGGTTCCAGGGTTGTTTAATGGGGTGTTGTTTTGTCCCCATCATAAATCAAGTGCTGTATCACTTCTCCATTTCCTAGTCATGAGGTCACCTAACTGGATGTGATGTTCATTTGAAGCAAGAAGAGCCATAATGATAGAACAAATGAAAAGGAAATATTGCTGTGCTTCCCAAATTGGATGCTTAGATGATTGGTATTGGATCTTTCCTCTTCTCTAACGAATGCATTCAATGCTATAAATTTCCCTCTAGGCACTGCTTTTGCTGCACCCCACAAACTATTAAGAAGGCTTGGACATAAAGAAGCAGAATGAACCACAAAACAAAAGGCTTGTGAGTGAAGCTATTTCCACTTCCACAATAGTACAGACTTAAGATGGAGGCAGGGAATGTAAGAAAGTTGGGAAAGTATGTTCTCTGACTGCAAGCATTGATTCCTCAAAATAATACTTCTAGGAATGTGACTTCACTTTGAAGGAATTTGCATCATGCTTACCTAAGCATGAGGGAATCTATATAAGGAAAGCAAATGAAGACAATGAGTTTTGCCAGTTTGCCCAACATCGTAGTCCTCTAATTTAAGTGTAATGAATGTGAATTTTTCTTTGAAATTCAACCTCACGAGATACATGAGAATTAATCCTTCAAAGAAACCATTTGGTTTTCATGAATTTGGGAAAGATAGTGTCACATCAAAGAAACATGCAGGAGTAAAACCCTGTGTATTAAAGGAATATGGGAAATCCTTCAGCCACGCATTAAATCTCATTGAGCATGAAATAGTCACACATTAGTTAGTATTCTAATGAACATAGGACTGCTTCCATCTGAAACTAAACCTCATGGAATATGAGAAAATTCAAACTAGAAAGAATCCATATGAGTGTCCTGAATGTAGTCTGCTCTTTATACTCATTTTACTCCTCATTTTAAAAGCCATACAGGGGACAAAGCATAGAAATGTACTACATTTGGGAAAGTTTTTGACCTGACAGAAATCCTCTTTATTCATCAGAAAATTCTTACTGATGAGAAATCATATATATGTGGGAAAGCTTAATTCAAATATCAAATCTCAGATACAAGAGATTTCCTACTGCAAAGAAACACTATGCAAGTAAGGCATGTGAAAAAGTCTTTAGGTACTAATCATATCTCACAGAACATCAAAAAATTCATAATGGACAAAACAAAATGAATGTAAAGAATGCAGAAAAGCCTTCAACCAAAAGCAATTGTTCATTAAACATGAGAGTTTCATCCTGGAGTAAAACCCTATATATGCAATGAATGTGGAAAAACCTTCAACCAGAAGGAAAACCTCATTAACCTTCTGAGAATACATACTGGAAAAAAAACCTATGAATGTGATGGATGTAGGAAAGCTTTCATTCAGAAATCAAGCCTCATTACACACCAGAGAAGACAAACAGGAGAGAAACCCTATATATGTAAGGAATGTAGGAAAGCCTTCAGTAGCAAATCAAATCTCACTGACCGTGAGAAAACTCATTGTGGATGGAAGCGCTATATATGTAAGGAATGTGGAATAGCCTTAGGCTGGAGGTAGTATCTCGTTAAACATTACAACATTCATACTGGAGAGAAACACTGTGAATGTAAGGAATGTGAATCTCCAAAGAATCTCCACCTGCAGTCTGTGCAACTGGTTGCCAATCATTTAACGAAGTGGCTGTGACTGTGCAATTCATGATATCTTTTTCTTCTGGGAATAGTGCACTTGCAGTTTGTTCTGAGATCTGATCCACCCACATCTTCTTCCACACTCATCTGAGTTCAATTTTTTAACACTAATTTATGCATCAGTATTCAAGATTTCTCTTAGTTAATGTAAAGATTGGCTTTTCACTTATTTCAAATTATCCTGGTTGTTTTCATTGTTTCTTCATTCCATTAAATTTTGTGTAAGCATTTAAAAAATTATCATTTCAAAATTGATGCTGGCCATTGTTGCAGCATTTTCTTAGAAGGCACTCGAACCATTTCTATTTTTTGAGTTTCTTCACCTGAGTCTGATGTGGATTCATGTTTAATAGCCACTGAAGTACAGTGTACTGCTTTCTACTTCACTCTAATTTTCTGTTTTAATTTAAATCAGAAATTATCCTTTCATAATTAGCTGATATACTTCTAATCAAGTATAGTAAGAAATTAGAAAATTTATTTATATTCTTAAGCTTTACTCCAATTTTTTCTTATATGTGACAGGATGTGGGATGGATGAAACTCCAGAATACATGTATTTACAAACAGAAATCTGTACCCAAAAGAAACTGCCAATGCAGATAATTCTGAGGAGGGAGGAATGGATATTGAGGTTAGAGAAGGAATTTGGCTGTTTACCATAACAAACTCAAATTATTTTTATACTCTTTGCACTGATAATTTATTATAATTAAAAAGAAATCATGAAAATAACACAAAATGAAATCATACAAAGTGGTTGATTTGAAGATATTGATTTCTATCTGCAACATTACTGTGGGGGAACTTCCCCTCACACTTTACAAATACAGTCGCCCATAAAGGAAAAGTGATCACTCCCCTCGGCCCCCTCCATTGCCTGGACGGTGGAGGCCTCCCACAACAAGAGTGAGCATGGAGCACAAGAAGCATGGACGTCACCATTTGTAGGCCACCCTGCTCTCTGCTCGTGTCCAGTTAGAGGGCTGTTAGCACTACAGGAGAAGACAGACTTCCTTCTGCTTACTCTCCAGTGAAGGCCCGCTAGAGTAACTCACATCACTAACTGAGGCTGTGAGTGCTCAGCATGGCTTACCCCTATCCTCCTATGATGTTAGTTTTCATTGGGGCTCTGAAAATTTGGTTCCCAAACAGGACATTCCATCTCTGGCTTGGGGGATCTGCAGTGAACACGTGCTACATTCCAGCTTCTTCAGTTATACATCAGCATCTTCCCATCCAAACCATCCATTCTCTTCTGGGTTTGAACCTGTTGCCAATCTTTTAAGGAAGCAGCTGTGACTGTGCAATTCAAGATGTCTTTCTCCTCATGGAAAAATGCACCTACAGTTTGTTCTGAGATCTGCTGTTCCACATCTTCTTCCACACTCATCTGTGTTCAATTTGATAACACTAATGTATGCATCAGAATTTGAGATTTCTCTTGGTTTATGTATAGATTGGCTCTCCATTTATTTCAAATAATCCTGGTTGTTTCCACTGGTTCTTCAATTCATTACATTCTGGGAAGGCATTTAAAAAATTACCATTTTAAAAATAATGCTTCCCATTATGGTAGCATTTTCTTTCTTTCTTTTCTTTTTTTTTTTTATTGTGGGTAAAAATCAAAATTTTCACAATACATACTAATATTAGTAAAGTGTTATATAAATATATATGCACATATGTGTATTTGCTTACATAAATGGTATTTTTGTATATATATATTTTAAATGTGTGTAGATTACCTAAATATTACACAAAAATTACAGGGTTTCCCATGTTCCCCACCTCCCACACCTCCCACTTCATTCCACACAAACATCCTTTATCAGTTTGGTACATCACCCGCAATGGATATACACATCCTGGGGCCTTGTCACTAAGCATAGGCCACAGTTCACATTGTAGACCACACTGACTCCCACACAGTTCTGCAGGTATATGTTGATGTAAAACGGCCTATATCTGTTGCCTCAATGTCACTCAGGACAATCCCCAAGGCCCAAAAATGTCCCTGTTTTTCCACTGCCCTTTCCCTCCCTGCCCTGAAAGCATCCAGCTGCCAATAGCTCCACCTCACTGTTATAATTTCTTCCATTGCTTGAATCACAATATGTCTACAACAGAATACCATTAAGTCCATTCTAGTCCATAGCTCTTCCCCCAATCCTGAGGGGACTGGGATGGTGATGTCCACTCCACCTCCAAATCAGAGAGGGCTTATATCCCATGGATATACAGGGATTATCGTACCTGTAACTACAGGCCATCTGCATTCCCTGCAATGGCCGTTGCCCATCGTCATTACCCCACCAGGTGTCTTGGAGGTATCCATTGAGCTGTAAGGTAGGAGTTGCAGCTCCATCAAGATGCCAGGCACAGCTGGCTCATAGGTAAGCAAGAGGCTCCAGTTTCTGGAAATACACCTAAAAACTCCAGCATCACATGTAGGTTTGAATGGAAGGGACTGATGGACCATGTGCAGGGAGGACTTATTTGAGTCTAACTCTGCCACTCTCAGGAGCACAGATTCCAAGGTAAAGCCCAATAATAAGGCATCAATCTCTGGGGCTATCCCCACTTAGGTAGGACCTGGGTGTTCCCAGAGCCTTCAGGAGCCCCTCTGTGTGGGGTGATATCCACTTTGGTGTTCTATGAGATCCTACAAAGGTGTGAATAAGCATTATCCCTGGGATGACCTCCCGACTCTTCTTTGAAGTGTCATAGCCACATGAACTCATTTCTCTTAAACTTTTCCCCCTTTATTCAAGTTTTTTTCCAATCATGTTGTCATTTGGTACTTGATATTAATCCCTAGTTGCCAGGGAGGCTCATGCATAGGAGTCATGTCCCATGTTGGGGAGAAGGTAATGCATTCATATGCAAAGTTTGGCTTAGAGAGAAGTCACATTTGAGCAACAAGGAGGTTCTCAGGAGGCAACCCTTAGGCACCCAATAACAGTAGGCTACATTTCAATTATAAGAGCAAAGACTCATAAGGTTAGACATCAATAACAAGAACCCATCAGTGTGCCATCTTCTTTTGCCAGACAGTGCTCCTGCACTCAGGGGACTGTTGTTGCTTCCTTGGAGAATGTGGCAGAGCTCTCCATGCTAGGAATTCAGAATCCCTCATTTATTGAGTGATTGTCTACCCACCATGACTATGTCTCATCCTTTGATCATTAGAATAATTTCACAATCTTTTATGTATATTCAGGTGAAATTACTTCCATGAATTCCCCTTCCCAGACACCCCCCACAAATGATCCTCTGCAACTCCCATTGTAACCTTTCTGTGATCTAAACCTTGCTTGAACATGAAGCCCATAGAATAACCAAATACAATTAATAGGAAAAAGAAACAATAATGGTAAGCTTAAATGCAAGAGATAAGTCCATGGGAAAAAAAAACTAAAATAAAATATAATTTGTGGATTTGGACATTCAAAAAAATGGGAAATAAAACAAAAAAAAATCCTTTTTAAAAATATTACTATTTTTTCCCATTATTACTGTATAATCAGATGTCTAGTGTACAGTGACACCTTACTCCTCACATTCCCCAGTGCCTTAAAAATTTTAATTTAATTTTCAAAGAAGTTTTAGGTCACAGCAAAGTCACACACATAATACACGAGACTCCCTCATGCCCAACCTCCCTCCCACTTCCCCACCCCTATTAAAACCTTTTAAAAATGGATGTTAGCATTGCTATAACTGTTATACAGATAGTAAAATATAATCCTTGTCAATGGCTTACAGTATAGTTTACAATTTAGAAGTAGAGTTTAATAATTTTTGATGATATTTACCATGTCCTGTGTCCGTTAATGTAAGGTAATGAAAAACCTTTCCCGTAAATACCCCATTTGATCTTAACTGTTCCTTCCTCCCATCCCCCTGGGGCATATGACACTCCCCTGTCTTGACTCGTGGAAAGACAAGATTCATAGTTACATGCCCTGGGTATTCCAACCTGCCCTTCCTAATCTACCCACCAGTGAACCCTGCACCACCAAACCCAGTAATATCAGTACCCATCTGTCCAATCCTTCAATATGAAACTATACACTCTCCCTTTACTATAGATTATGCCCATATGAGTGATGGCTCACAGCCTACTCTTCTCTTTCTCTCCCTTGTTAACCTATCTTTCTGACAATGGTTCTCAGAGACTGCTCACATTCCTCAGTTCAAATCAGAGAGTTCATATACAGTTCATCCATCAGTGCCCAGCTTGCTTCACTCTACATAAGGTCTTAAAGATTCATCCATGTTATTCCTTCTGTTAGCACTTTATTCCTTCTTACAGCTGAGTAATATTCCATTGTATGTATGTGCCACATTTTGCTTATCCATTCATCTGTTGATGGGCACTGGGGCTGATTCCCAATTTTAGCAATGGTGGACAATGCCACTTTGAACATTGGTGTGCATATATCTGTTCGTGTCTTTGCTTTCAGTTCTTCTGGATATATACTCAGTAGTGGAATTGCAGAATCGTATGGAAGATCTATTGTTAGTTATAGGAGGAACTGCCAAACTGTCCTCCACAGTGACTGGATCATTCCACAATCCCAGTAGCCATGGATGAGGGTTCCTATTCCTACACATCCTCTCCAACACCTAAAGACTGATGTTTTTTTTAAATAATTGCCCTTCTCATGGGTGTAAGATGGTATTTCATTGTAGTTTTGATTTGCATTTCCCTGATAGAAAGAGATGTCAAGCATTTTTAAATGGGCTTTTTAGCCCATTGTATTTCTTCATTGGATATTGGAAAAGATGCTGAGAGCCAGAGCATAAAGGGTTAAGCATTTAAAAAGCATGTTTCCTGGCAGAGAAACATTAGTAAATGTCTCCAAGGACATTGTATACTGCAGATATCTGTTGGAGTATGCAGAGCGGAATGAACATACCACTAAGATGTTATTGTCTGAATTCCCAAGAAAGACTGTCTGGGAACACAGAAACATGCAGCGCTCTCATGTACCAAGCTGAGGAACTAATGAGGATGCCCTAGTTTTGTTATCAGCTTTGTAGTATAAAAAGCAGCTTCAGCGTAAATTAACTTGCCTGCATTCCACATAGAGTGAGGTCCACTGATCCTAAACTTTATTTGGATCATTCCTGGCACCATCTATCTCCACACTGAATTACAACAGATGGCACCCAACGTGGGGCATGACTACTCTTTTCTCTGGGTCAGTGCTGTGGAAACAAGGACTGCTGGGTCAGACGGTCCTGGCATTCTGTTGGTGAGTCAAATATTCTTGATCGTCATGGTAATGGGTAATCAGTCAACTCGGTTAGAGGAATATTCCCAAGTTTTGAAGACCCTCTTAAAGAATACAGGTGTATCTGTGGTGACCCTAGAGTTACTAAAACTCTTTTCTCTTCTACAGAACCATTGTTATGTATGGTCTTTTTATAGTCTTATTTCTGTTTCTCTTGAACCATTACAGTCAGATGAAAATGAAGATATTAAAATGGATACTGCTATTGCTAACACTCTAGCAGAACAAGGTAATGATGATTTTAATGAAAAAATATATGAAAAATTAATGAACAGGCAATAACAAATAAACCCATGTCAAATAAAAAGAAAAAAAAAGGAAAAGGGAGTTATGAAACTTTTCCACTGGTCGTTAAGCTGTCTGCTCTAAAAGATGATTTATTGTCTTGAAGCAGCTTCTGCACCTCCTAAGGTATCTACTGATCTATTTTTTACAACATTTGATGACCCTCCAAAAGTTTCTGTTTTTGTGCCAGCACCATCCTCTTAAATTATGAAAAGTATATAGCACAGGGAAGTAGAGAAATAAGTTCAGATGTTATGCAATTTTTTTTTTTACTTTTCCAGTAACCATAACTAAATTCCAGTAGATTCTAACAATCCCCAAGGGGGTGTATAATTTGAACATGCTCCTATTACTTTTAAAATTATCAAAGATTTAAAACAAGCATGTACTCAATATGGTGTAAATTCTCCTTATACTCAAGAATTGGTGCAAGGAATGGCACAAGCAAAGAGGTTAATACCCTGGGACTCTGATTTGTTAGCTTAAGCCGTCCTTAATTCAGCAGAATTTTTACAATTTAAAACTTGGTGCGCTGATGAAGCTAATATTGTTGTACAATGAAATCAACAGCAAAATCCACCAGTGCCTATTACTGCTGAACAAATATTAGGAACAGGTCAATAGGCTGGGATTACTCGCCAACCTCAATATGATGATATTGCCATTGTACAAGTGCAATTTTGCTGCCTAGCTGCCTGGCAAAGCACCTCCACCCCTGTACAGGCTGTACAATCATTTTCAAAAAAATTTCAAGGAAATAGTGAACCCTATGCTGAATTTGTAGCAAGGCTGTAACTCAATCTGATCTTAAAGAAATGCTTGTTCTAATGTTGGCTTTTGATAATGCTAACAGTGAGTGTAAAAAGGCTTTATGTCCAATAAAGGCAAATGGAAAAACTTTACAGGATTATATAAAAATATACCAAAACATTGGGCCTAGTACCTATAACATGAACCTTCTTGCAGCTTCTCTAAAGGGATGTAGTCCTATGATTAATAATTTAAATTGTTTTAAATGTGAGAATACAGGTGTTCTGAAAAAAGATTGCCAAGCCGAAACTAATGTAAGAGTTCCATTTAGCATCAATAATAAATCAATTCCAAGTGTTGTGGGTCCAAAATGCCAAAAAGGGTTACACTGGGCCAAGGAATGCCATTCTAAAATCATAAAATGGTAGTCTCATTAATAAGTCAGGAAACTTCCAAGCGGGCCTTCCTCAAGGCCCTAAGACAAGCAATGTGAGCACATTTCCCAGCCTTGCTCAAATTTACCTAGTCAGCAACAGAGCAGTTCACTCCAGCCTGTAACAGAACTTAAGGCAATTACCAAAAGCAGTACAGCTGTCGATCTTTCCTCAGCTGAAACTAAGTTTATTACTCCTTCACTGACTATACCCAAAATTAAGAACAGGAATTAAAAGGCCTATCACAGAAATCTGAACTTTGAGCCTAAGTGTACTCCTAAAGTATACATGTTAAATACCTGTATAAACTGCTAAATTAGAGCATAACTGTATTTATGCTGTTAAGTTGTCCTGGCTGGTGGCTGATTATGAACAAAAGTGTTTCAAAGAACAGGCTTATATATTACAAGTAACACAGATTCCAGAAAAAAATCTTAAAAACAGTAAAATCAAAGATGTGAAATGATGGAGGGCTTAAAGACAGCCATACCAAAGGAGTGAAAATTATGGGTCAAATTAGTAAGTTTTATGTTTCTGTTAGTGTGTCATAATTCTTTCTGTATTTGTCTGTTTGTTCAGTGTCAGTGTAAATTTTGATACCTCTGGATGGTAATATTAAATAGATAATTCAAGATTATTATAAGAGCTCTATTCAAATGGCAAAAAATTAAATAAGCACTTATATTAATAAATAAATATGGATATTAGTTAAAAATAATAAAAATATTTATTCTCAAATTAAATCATTATTCTAACAAGTTTGTTTAATGTTGATGGTAATTATATGTTCTCAGAAGTTTGCTTGGAAGTAGTTTTCAAAATCATTGTGGTAACCTAAGTATGGAAGTTATATAGAATGTGCTTTTATTATTAAAGAAAAGAAAGTCATTTTATCCTAAGATAAAATAGCTATTTATAAAAACAAAGTAAAATGTGGGACAAAACCTGTATAAATATAAAAGTGCTTGTGAAAAAGGAATTTTGTAGTAAAAGCTAAGTAAAATTTAAGCAGTCTATCTATAAAAATTTAATAGCTTTAATGTCAAACAATGCAATAATATAAAGTTAAAGTTTTATTCTTTCTCAAAGTTTCTCAAGTCAGTAGACTGTTTTAGTAAAAATTTATAATTTTTTTCTCCTTAATAATCAGTATGTAATAAAGTCTGTTTTATCAAAATAGCTTCTTGTACTTTAACCTTATCATATCCATGGAGAAACAGGTCATATCACTTTTTAAAAGAACACAATGTTTGAACCTCCTTTCTAAAAGTCAAATCCTGAAAGATAGCTTTTATTTCAAACTGTCACAAATAACTTGGTCTTTTACCTAAAAAAAAGTAAAATACTAAAAATAATTAAGTTCATGTGATATCAGTTGAAGTATTTAAAACTGTTGTATAATTAAAAGAAATTTTCTAATTTTATAACAATTAAAGTTTATGAATAAAAAGTTCATATGAGTCCTATGGTTGGTGGCAAGGCTCCAGGATGTGTAAGTTCATTGAGGGTGGTGGGCCACACTGTGGGAGATGTTTGTGTGGGATGTGGTGGGAGGTGTGGGAGGTGGGCAACATGGGAATCCCAGTGGGTTCCATGTAATATTTTGGGTAATCTAAGCACCTCTTACAATATATGTATCTATATATATAAATAACATTCTTGTAAGCAAATACACATATATGCATATATATTTATATATCATTTTGAAAATGTTTGTATGTATTGTGAGAATTTTGATTTTTACCCACAATAAAAAAAAAGTTCATATGAATACTTTAAAAGTGTATAAAATTACTGAAAATATACTAATATTTCAATATAATCATAAATAAAATATACTGTTATTATTCATAATTTTTAGTTATAACTACAAGAAGAAAGCAGCCATTAAAGGCTGCCGGGGTCGTGCATAACAGTAAATTATAGTAAAATAAAATAACACCACTGCAGCATGCAATGGTCCCAAATATTGCTAGTTTGTTGCAAAAAATTAATATCCAGTTATGTCCTTATCACTTTGTTTTAAAACTTGCTAAAGCTTTCTAAAATATTTTCTTAAAGAAGTCAAGTTGGCAACATTCCCCTTCCTGTAAAATAGCCAACGGTAAATGAGGTTTATATTCAACACTGTAAGCAACAGCCCCAATACTAATTATAATGTTAACAACAAAACCAGTGCAAGTATTACAATTACAAGTTAATGTATTATCCCACAGCCCAAATAGGAAATACTAATTTGATTTTACCTATGTCTCAAACTATACCAAATAAAAAAACAATTGAGGTCATTCTAATCATGCTACTAAGAATCTTAAATGCTTAAGAAATAAAAGTTTATTCATTGGATATCCATTGTTGTATAATCTACTGTAGTTATGAATTCTGTATAATATACTGAAATACTAATCAAATCTTTAATACAGTATATTGCATATATAAATAATTAAATAAATGGTTTGTTACACATAAAGGTATTTTATTAAGTATATATATATGTCTTTTGTTTTGAGCAGTCATGAAACTAAATATCTTTTTAAAATACAGGCTTAGTAAGTATTGTTCAAGCCTAAAAGTTAAGCATCATGCAGAAAACTTTCTTAATCAACAAACCAATGCCTTGCTAGTTAACACTTTTCACATTTCAGGAAAAATATTGGAAATTAAAATAGTAAACACATCAAGGATGTTTTATAACAAATTTTTTTAAAAGTGCATTTCAACAGGTGTTGTATTCCTCCTTGGGGGAGCTGGCCACTCTCCCAGGGATTGATGCATAAACCTTAAAATGTACTGCTCAGGGGGGGTTGTGTTCCTTCCTGAGGAGGCTGGCCCCTTCCTCGGTAATTACCAAAATACTCACAAGTTGGCATCTATACTATTAAATTCATTAATCCTAAACACAGTCAACCTAACTCTAGTATCAGTTGCTACTTTAACACTTCCAAGCTAAAAGCTAAATATTGGTAATTATATATATAAAACTGCTCTATTTATCTGTCATACTGTACCTTTGTTCAATATTGACTTAATCTTTTATTTAGTTATGTTATTTGTTTCTCACCCTAATTGTCAATATGAGGTTATTAAAATAAATATATATTAACATTTATCTTGTAACTATTCCAGACTCTAGCCAAAAAAAAGCCAAGTATATCAGTGTATCCCCTTATTGAGTAAACTTGTGAATGTATGTATACTTATCACAAAAAATTAACAGTTAAACCTCTATTTATAAATGCTACAAAAATAAAAAAGGGTGAAATGGTGAGGTGCAAGAACAATTATATCAAGCATTATTTACAATAATTTTTTTAAGCCAAAGGTCAGAATCATATACATCAGCAGCAAAGCATTTCTGACAAAAATCAGGCAATAATACAGAAACAAATATTGGAAAAAAAGTTTATTGAAAGCTTAAAAATAATAATCAATGGGATAAGGCAGAAGTTAGGTTAGGATATAGGGTCAAGGTTTTGCTCTTATCATTACAGATAAAGGAGACCAGCTTTGGGTCCTGTCCAGACATCTGAAACCTAGTCATAAACAAGCCAAAGAAGCTGACACAAAAAGGAGAAATGATGGTAACTTTGAAAAGTTAGAATGTTGCTCTAACACAGTTATTCCTTGCTATGCTTACCTTGACAACCACAGTAGTAAGTAGTGCACTTTCACATAATTATACATATTGTGCTTATATTACTAATTCATCTCCTTTAGAATTGTGGACTTTGGGGGACCAATACTACCCTGTTTATATTAATCAGTCTTTTCATTTTCCTGGGCCAGTTGATTCTTGCCTTCCTCTAAAACCTGATGAAGAAGGGAAATTTATTGAAAATTTAGCCATGCCTTTTCTTGAATGACCTAACTTCATAGGATCAATGAATCCATGTATACAGCCCCAAAATTATAGTGCAAAATGATAAATTGCATACATACCATGTTTCATGGGAGGTTGTGCTCTTTAATAATTCCTATAGAATTGTAAATTATTTGGACCTTTATTGGGATACCAAAACCTAATATAAATACAACCATATGTTGAAATATTAGTAATTCAACAAAAACAAACTATTGAAAGCTATCCTTATTTTTAGAATTTTTGGGACATCGTAAGTATAAATATGTCACTAAATAGGACTCATCAGGGATGATTTATCCCACAACTATGGGACACTAAACTTAACAAAACTAAAAATTATTTGTGGAAATTATTTTTGGGAACTAGCCAATTTTTGAATGGCAAGGCAGTAAAACTAATATTACCAGTTTAAAAAGAAAATCCACATAATTTCTTAAAGTATGTGTAGGGATCCCATTGTTTTTATAATAGGAACAGTGAGCATTAATCAAACATGGTTTTTCTGCAGCAATTGCTCCCTTTACACTTCTGTATCAGAATCTGTTTTACAGGAGAGTTCCACTGCAGTTCAAATAGGATGACGGCATCATGGAATATGGCTTCTGGTTCACATGTATAGCTTCTGGCAGTCTTTCCCTAAGAGTCAAATGCTTTAGCACCTTCTAAATCATTATTTGAAAAGAACCAAATGTTTAATTGGATTAATTGTAGCTGCTGTATTAAGGCTTATAGGTATTATTACAGCTGCTGCTGTGCCAGTAAGGGTCCTACATGAGAATGTCCCAACACAATGATATGTTAAAAATTGACATCATAATGCTAGTGAGTTATGGCATAGTCAGGCATATATAGATGAGAAATTAATAATAGGTTTAATGACTTAGAAATGGCTGTTACACAAATGGGAGATCAAATATATAATCTAAATTTAAAACAAGGTTTGAAGTGTGATTGGAATAAAAGTGTTTTTTTTTTTTTAATTAAAAGAGTGATTTATTGTATGTCAGTCTGGTGGTTATACTGAATATGTCATTTCTTATATGATATAGAGGTAATAATTATGACCTTAGAAATTCCCTTTATGCCATAAAATATCCTTTTTTTTATTATGGGTAAAAATCAAAATTCTCACAATACATACAAACATTTGCAAAATGATATATAAATATATATGCATAATATATGTATATATATATATATATATATATATATATATATGTGTGTGTGTGTGTTTTTTGTATCACTCCTCTGTCATACAATGATTCCCACTATGAATGGGAAAAAATTAAACATCATTTAATAGGTCATCACACAAATTTATCTATAGAAATTACACATTTGCAAAAAAGGATTTTGAGCATGTCTCCGAATCAACTTACTATGATTCCAGGTAGCGAATTTTGGCAATCAGTGAAAGATCAATTCTATAAAATAAACACCTTACATTCGTGGAAATCATCCTCTGTACATGCTAACTTCGGTGTGATAATCATTGGTGCTCAGCTACTCTTAACTGTATTAGGAGTCATTCGCAAATCCCTGTTGTCCTGCATTAATAAGGCTGAAAAGACCAGTGATGCCAATCACTTGATTCTGCTTAAAACCCTTAACTCTCAAGACTTTTGCCCATGGAATTTGGCTGGTGGTCACTGATAAGTAAGACCTTCAGAGGAGGGCAACCTAAGACAGGCACAGTCACCCAGGACAAAAAACAAAATAGGGTGAATTGTTGGAAAAGATGCTGAGAGCCAGAGCATAAAGGGCTAAGCATTTAAAAAGTATGCTTGCTGGCAGAGAAACATTAGTAAATGTCCCCAAGGACACTGCATGATGCAGACATTAATGGGAGGAGGCAGAGCGGAATGAATATATCACTGAGATGTTAATGTTTGAATTCCCAAGAAAGATTATCTGGGAATACAGAAACAGGCAGTGCTCTCATGTACCAAGCTGAGGAACTAGTGAAGGATGGCCTACTTTTTAAAATCAGATTTGTAGTATAAAAAGAAGCTTCAGCCTAAATAAACTTGCCTGCATTCCACATGGAGTGAGGTCCCTTGATCCCAAACTTTCTTTGGATCATTCCCGGTGCCGTCTACCTCCATGTTCAATTACAATACTTGGAGAAGTGTCTTTTCAGGTCACTTGTCCATTTTTTAAATGGGTTGTTTGTCTTTTTATTTTCAAGGTGTAGGATTTCTTTATATATGCAGGATATTAGGCTCTTATCAGATATATGGTTGCAAATATTTTCTCCCATTGGGAAGGCTGCCTTTTGATTTTCTTTTATTTATTTATTTATTTATTTATTTATTTATTTATTTATTTATTTATTTTTTATTATGGGTAAAAATAAAAATTCTCACAATACATACAAACATTTGCAAAATGATATATAAATATATATGCATATATGTGTATTTGCTTACAAAAATGTTATATATATATATATATATATATATATATATATATATATATATATATACACACACATATATTTTAAGAGGTGCTTAGATTACCCAAAATATTACATGGAACCCACTGGGATTCCCATGTTGGAGCCAGTGGCCACTTGACACTTTTGGGGTAGGGAGGGGATGAGCAGTTGAAAAAAATGGGCTTCTTTGGGAGTTGGAGGTTGTCCTGAGTACTGTTGTGGCAACGGATGTAGGCCATTTTAAATCAGCACACACCACTCAGAACTGAGTGGGAGAGAGTGTGGTCTACAGTGTAAACTGTGATCTATGGTTGGTGGCAAGGCTCCAGGATGTGTAAGTTCATTGAGGGTGGTGGGCCACACTGTGGGAGATGTTTGATTTTCTTAATAATATCCTTTGAAGTGCAGAAGTTTTTAATTTTGAAGAGATCCCATTTATCTATTTTTTCTCTTGCTGCTCATGCTTTGGCTGTGATGTTCATGAAACCATTTCCTATTATAAGGTCCTGTAGATGCTTTCCTACATTATCTTCCAAGGCCTTCATGGTTTTGGCTCTATTTACATCTTTCATCGATCTTGAGTAGATTTTTGTATAAGATGTGAGATGATATTCTTCTCATTCTTTAGGATCTGGACATCTAGTTCTCCAAGCACCACTTGTTAAAGACACCATTCTCTCCCAAAAGAGTGGGTTGGTAGCCATATCAAATATTAGATAACTGTATATGCAAGGATCTATGTCAGAACTCTCAATTCGATTCTATTGATCACTAGGTCTATTCTTGTGCCAATACCATGCAGTTTTGATCACTGTACCTTTGTAATATGTTTTAAAGTCTGGTAATGTGACACTTCGAACTTCACTTTTCTTTTTCAATATGTCTTTGGCAATTCAGGGCCTCTTACCTTTCCATATATATTTTGTGATTAGTTTTTCCAGTTCCTTAAAAAATATAGAGTTGATTTTTATTGGGATTGTATTACATATGTAGAGTAGTTTGGGTAGGATAGACATCTTGATGATGTTTAGTCTTCCTATCCAAAAACAGGGGATATTTTTCCATTAATTAAATTCTTCTTTGATTTCCTATAACAGTGTTGTGTAATTTTCTGTATATAAGTCCTTTACATCTTCAGTTAAATTTATTCTTAGGTATTTGATTCTTTTAGTTGCTATTTTAAATGTAATATTTTTCTCGATTTCCCCCTCTGATTACTCATTATTGGTGGACAGAAATGTTACTGGTTTTTGAGCATTGTTCTTATAGTCTGCAACATTGATGAACTACTTTATAAGTTCTAGAAGCTTTGTTATAGCTTTCTCTGGGCTTTCTATGTATAGGATCATGTCATCTGCAAATAATGAAATTTTTATATCTTTTCCAATCTGGATGCCTTTTATATCCTTTTCTTGCCTCAATGCTCAAGCAAGTACTTCTAAGGCAATGTTAAATAGGAGTGGTGATAGAAGCCATCCTTGTCTTGTTCCCGATCTCAGAGGGAAGTCTTTTAGGAATTAACCATTGAAGATGATATTAGCTTTGGGTTTTTCTTATATACCCTTTATCATATTCATAAAGTTTCCCTCTATTCCTATCTTTTGCAGTGTTTTTATTAGGAAAGAGTGCTGTATTTCTTCGAATGCTTTTTCTGCATCTATAGAGATGATCATGTGATTGTTTTCTTTCAGTTTGTTTATTTGGTATATTATATTGATTGTTTTTCTTATATTGAAACATGCTTGAATACCCGGGATAAAACCCATTTGATCATGGTGTATAATCCTTTTGATACGTTGTTGATTGTGATTAGCAAATATTTTGTTGAGGATTTTAGCATCTAGGTTCATTAGAGTAATTGGTCTGTAATTTTCCTTTCTAGTGGTATCTTTGGTTTTGGTATTACGGCAAGGTTGGCATCATAGAATGAGTTAGGCAATATTGATTCTACTTCCGTCATTTGGAAGAGCTTAAGTAGAATTGGCATTAGCTCTTCCTGGAATGTTTGGTAGAATTCAGCTGTGGAGTCATCTTGTCCTGGGCTCTTCTTAGTTGGGAGGTTTTTGATAACTGAGTCTATCTCTTTACCTGTAATTGAACTCTTGAGTTCATCAATTTCTTCTTTCATCAATGTAGGCTGTTTGTGCATTTCTAGAATTGTCCATTTCCTCTAAAATATCATTCTTGTTCGCATATAATTTTTTAAAATATCCTCTTATGATACTCTTTATTTCTGTGGGGTCAGTAGTGATATCCCCTTGCTCATTCCTTATTTTGTGTATTTTCATCTGTTCTCTCTTTTTCTTTGTTAGCCTGGCTAAGGGTTTGTCAATTTTATTGATATTCTCAAAGAACCAGCTTTTGGTTTTGTTTATTTTTCTAGTGCTTTCTCATTCTCTATTTCATTTAGTTCTGTTCTAATCTATGTTTTTTCCTTCTTTCTATTTCCTTTAGTTTTAGTTTGTTGTTGTTTTTCCAATTACTCCAAGTGTGCAGTTAGGCCTTCAAATTAGCTCTTTTCTTCTTTTTTAATATATGTATTTATGGCTATGAAATTCTCTCTCAGAATAGATTTGGCTGCATCCCATAGGTTTTCATATGCTGTGTTGTAATTTTCATTAGTTTCAAGGTAGTTACTGATTTCTTTTGAGATTTCCTCCTTGACCCACTGCTTATCTAAGAGTGTGTTGTTTAACTTCCATATCCTTGTGCCTAACCTGTTTCTCTGTCCCTTAGTGATTTCCAATTTCATTCCATTGTGATCAGAGAAATTACTTTGTATAATCTCAATCTTTCTGATTTCATTGAGAGTTATTCTGTGGCCTAGCATGTGTTCTATTGTGGAGTATGATCCATCTGCACTCGAGAAGAATGTAAATTCTGCTGTATTTGGGTGTATTGTTCTGTATATGTGTATTAAGTCCAGGTCCTCTAATGTATTGTTGAGAGTCTTTGTTACTTTGTTGATTCTCTGTCTAGATGTTCTGTGTAATGATGATAATGCTGTATTAAAGTCCCCTGCTATAGATGATGGTTTTCATTGGGGCCCTGAGAGTTTGTTTCACAAACAGAACATTACCTCTCTGTCTTGAGGGAACTTCAGTGAACACATGTTACATCCCAGCTTCTTCAGTTGTCCATCAGTTTCTTCCCATCCAACCCCTCTGTTCTCTTCTGAGATTGAAGAAGTCTGCATCATTTTCAACACTGTTAAAAATGTGTTGAAAATTTAATATTTAATTAGTCTGAGAAATATCTGGTATCTGCACCCTTGAGGTCTTCTGGAAACATTGCACTCTTTCACAACCTCACTTCTATTCTTATCAGCCCTAGGTCCCAGGAATTTCTGGGATTCCTGTACTATTTATTAGGGTCATTGGCCTAGTATTGCTCATTCTGGTGATGTTATTGCTGTAGACAATGCTGTAATGTGAATTTAACATTAGTTTCCTGACACCAGCTGGTTTCATTTTGGCATTGCTCTTTCTTTAACTGCCCCAAAATTGGAAAAGTTGTATGTAGAAATGGAAGCAGGAGACCTGAGTTGTGCGTTATCCAGGTGGGGTACCGTAAAAGCAGACTCTTCAGGGGTCCATCCTGGAGGCCAAGGAAAGGAGGAAAGGGCAAAAGGAGCAGGAACAGGAAGTCTCCTCTCTGTGCCCTGACTCCTCTGCTGTACCAGACCACAGGTCCCATGCTTTTATTTGCCCCTGTCAACTGGCCACCCCTCCATGAAGTTGGTACATCATACTGGGCCATCTGTGACATCATAGAAGTCCCCAAACCCTGTGACTCATCTGTCTGACTCCCTGTCTTGCAGGCCTTGATGGCCAAGAGCACATCTCCCTCCATCTAACCAGACTCATTCCAATCGTGTCTGGAGACACCCACAGTTTACAATTGAATTCACTGGGCAGCAGCATCACTCTGCCATTTGGGAACAGGGCAGCTCTACAAACCCGTGTCACTAGCTCTTTCAGTTTACCAAGCACTGACAATGCAAAATATCAGAAATTAGTTGGCTTTTTTTGGAATTTATTAGGGTTAAAGCTTACAGTTCTGAGGTCGTGAAAATGTCCAAATCAAGGCATCATCACAAATGCTGTCTTAACAAGGGTCAGCTGCTACTGGACTCCTGCCAAGGCAAAATGTTGGGCCTGGCTGTCTCTCTGTGCATTCTCCTCTAAACTCACTTTCACCCTGAGCTCAGCAGTGGGCTATCAGACACAATTGCTCACACCTCTCCTTTATCCTGTCGCCTGGATGTCTATAGCTTCAAGCTGCTCCATCTGCCCAGTGATTGTCCTCTACATCACACTCTCAGGGTTAATGAGCAGCTGTAGGATATCTTGTAGTCCTCTCCCACATGTCAGTGTAAACATGGCAGCACTCTTTCTCTGTGTGTTCTATGTATGTAGGACTTCAGCACAGTGGGGTCAGTCCTGGTGCCTGAAATCTAACCAGAGGCCCTTAATTAAACTAAAGCATTCTATCACAAAGTGACCTAATTGAAAAGTCCCTTATCTGAATCTAAACAAAATGTTCTACATACAAAAAGCTTATGCACACAGCAATGGGTTAGTAAGAACATACATTTCAGGCATCCACTCAAGACCCAAATGAGGGCATTAACCAATGGAACAGCGATCAGAAGGAGCCTGCTATGTCTGGGAAAAATGGGAACTCATGAAACAGTGGCTGTACATAGGGTGAGGCCATCATTGAGCAAAATGGGGTGCTGACCACAATTGCACTGGCCCCTAGAATGGTCCCAAGAAGAACTCAATATACTGTGCTTTCTCCAACAAATCTTAGCTACAAAATCAGGTGTGTAAACTCAGAGAGATGTGCCATTATTCCCATTCCTAGAGCCATAGTGCATAGATTTTGCCTGGGGGGGATCAGAAAGCAGACTGCAAAACTGAAAGCCCTTAATTACTTCTCCAAAGAACTGACTACATTTACAGCAGAATGGAGAAATTCCATGCTAAGGGTGCTCTCAGAAACAGTGGAGATCATGGAGGGCCTGAGATTTAATTCATCTCAATCTTTCACGAATAAGTGAAATATATACTTTACAAAAGTGTAAAAACTAATACCATTTGCTAGCAGCAACTCACTTTATAAGAAATATAAAAGAATATTCTTCAGGCAGAAAGAAAATGATCTCAGAAGGTTCAAAAATCAAGATGGATTGAAGAATAATATCTGTTAATTAAATTCATATATCTAAATGATTATTGAATGAATAAAGTAATAATGACATCCGTGGCCTAGGACACCAATAAAGTGCTAAAATACACCATAAAATAATATGTGGCACAAGAAGGGTAAATGGATATGTTGCAGGTTGATATCATTATGAATTCCAAAAAGAGATATTGGATTTTGCTTGTAAACTGGTTTGTTAATCTGGCATGATTAAGTTATGATAAGGGTGTTGACTGGGCTACAGTCACTGGGTGTTGAGCCCAGCCCTTGCGGGTGGGGTCTCAATTATAAACAGACATGGTAAATGACAGAACTGGAGTAGTTTTTTATGTTGGATATCTGCTGTGCAAGGACACAGGTTACCAGGAAAAGAGACAAGCTGTTCACCTTACAGTTCACAACTGCCCTTGTGGAGAGAGACAAAGCTTAGAGACCCTCAGAGACCACAGCTCACATTGTGGAGGAAACAGAAGAGCAGAGCCCAGAGAGAAACACAGCCCTAGGAGTAGAGGAACCCAAGAAGCCTGAACCCTGGAAAATGTTGGCAGCTGTCTTTCCCCAGACAGGGTATCAGACTTTGGTGAAGGAAGAAACTTATGCTTTATGGACTGTTAACTGTAAGCTTCTACCCCAAATAAATATTCCTTTATAAAGACCAAGATATGCTGGTATTTTGCATCAGCACCCCTTTGGCTGACTAATACAGGGTATAAAATGTTTTAAAATACATTATATGGCAGGTCAATAACAAATAATAAGAGCAGATTTGGAAAAGGAAGCAAAAATGTTATAATTTCTATGGTAAACTTTAAAGAATATCAAATAATGCATCTCACCCAAATAAATAGAAGAGAAAAAAATTGAACAAAAAATAGGCAGTCCAAAAGAAAGTATTCAGGATTTCCTGGGTTGCCATTTATTCTGGGGCCACCTTACTCATGGATTTTTGGAAGCAGCAACTTTCTTTGTTCAGAAGACTGAAGGTTCCAGGGTTGTTTTATGGGGTATTTTTTTGTCCCCATCAAAAATCAAGGGCTGTATCACTTCCCCATTTCCTAGTTATGAAGTCACCAAACTGGATATGATACTCATTTGAAGCAAGAAGTGCCATGAATGATAGAACAATTAAAAAGGGGGTATTGTTGCACTTCCCAATTGGACACTTGGTTGATTGTTATTGGATCATTCCTCTTTTCTTTTCTTTTCTTTTTTTTTTTTTTTTTTTTTTTTTTTTT